>OX459061.1:15180571-15536667 GCA_949775005.1 Orthosia gothica
TTACGTGATGCATGCACAACTAAACAGACAAACGTACAACATTCCAAAGAGCTGGAAATGGGTTCTGTTGATCTGTTGGTTATCTTTTAACACCCTGGCTATTCTTTTTTAATATTTTCTACGTACAGAAACGACTTTTCTACAGGTTTATTATTTACCATACCCTATTTACCTTCCTACCCTACCTACCTACCATTAGTTTTCTAGGGTCATTCAGAAAATGACATCAGTCTATCTCATAAAAATAACCTGAAGACATACCAGCCGTCCACAGTCATGAGCAGATAGAACAGCCCATTCAGCATCCGTTTGATGGTACCCATGGGTACCGGGCCATCGTTGAAGTGCATAGGCACCGTGGTCACGGATCTGACGTCGTCTACCAGGGCCTCCAGGTTCGGATGGATGCCTATGGAGCTGAGGAGGATCCACGGGACTTGCTGGATGGCTGCGTAGCTGCGAGCAGGGTTAAGATGATGTTACGATAGGCCTCTTGTGAAAATTAAAAATATGTAACGAGCTTCTATATTTAAAAATAATTTTTTAAACAACCTTTTAAATTAGAATAGAATAGAATAGAATAGAATACTCTTTATTATGTACACCATATAAGTTACAGAAAATATAGACGAAGAAAACATTACACTGGGTGACACAATGTGCGGCCTTATCGCTAAAAGCGATCTTTTCAAGACAACCTTTGGATGGATTTTAAAAATGAAAGGAAAGACAGTACTGTAGGTAAGTTTGGTGTACTATTTATATAGAAAATAAATACATATATATGCATACTATATAGACAAATATATACAGTAACAAGTATGGAACAAAACTATGAAATCAAGAAAAACAACTATTAAAGAGAGAGGTAGTGATTCTTCACCATAGTTTTAAAAATGGGCAGAGATTGAGCACGCCTTATTGACACGGGCAAAGCATTCCACAACCGCACCGCTTGAACCGTAAAAGATTTGTCGTAAAAGCTGGTGGAATGCATCGGCATCTCTAGTCCCAAGTTTTCCGATGACCTAAGATATCTGTTATGTGTGTCATGAAGGAACTTGAAACGTTCTTTGAGATAAGAGGGGGTTGTAGGATTGTATAGAATACTGTAAAGCAGAAATAAAATATGAGAATCCCGGCGAAGACGTATGGGAAGCCACTTGAGCTTTGTCCGAAATTAAAAATTGTCAAAACGTTTGTTCATGCTTTTTTTTTTAATGGCTAGATTTGATTACAGTCTCCGGACGGGTAGTAAAAGCAAGCTATTAAAAGCTTGTAAAAAAACCGGCCAAGTGTGAGTGGGACTCGCGCACGAAGGGTTCCGTACCATTATCGCAAAAATCGCCCCACTTAAATATTTATTTTATTCTGTTTTTAGTATTTGTTGTTATAGCGGCAACAGAAATACATCATCAGTGAAAATTTCAACTGTCTAGCTATCACGGTTTATGAGATACAGCCTGGTGACAGACGGTCAGACAGACAGGCGGACCGTGGAGTCTTAGTAATAGGGTCTCGTTTTTACCCTTTGGGTACGAAACCCTAAAAACAATCATTATAACTAAAAATTGTTTTCTTTTTTATTCCTCTCAGCAAACCCTATTCATATTATACTATCATGGGGGTGCATACAAAATTATAGGTCCGTCATCTTTGGGATTCCGCCATATTGGATTTAGAATGATGTCACTTAACTTTTGTGTTAGATTTGATTTGTCCCTTTCGCTACTACATCATAAAAATTTATAAAAATAGCCTGTTTGTCAATGTCTAAAGGAAAGAGGCACATGAAAGAAGAAATTAACGTACCTTGGCGACAAAACTATCATATTTCGACTGTAAAAAGGGACAGATGTATACAAGTCACATATATCTGTCCCTTACGCACAATCAAAATAACCTTGCTCTAAGAGCTTATGGTCACCCCTAAACTAATAAAAAAAACCGGCTAAGTGCGAGTCGGACTCGCGCACGAAGGGTTCCGTACTTGGAAAATTGCGGTTTACGATTTATGACGTATAAAAAAAAACACTACCTACTAGATCTCGTTCAAACCAATTTTCGGTGGAAGTTTAAATGGTAATGTACATGTATTTTTTTAGTTTTATCATTCTCTTATTTTAGAAGTTACAGGGGGGGACACACATTTTATCACTTTGGAAGTGTCTCTCGTGCAAACTATTCAGTTTAGAAAAAAAGTATATTAGAAACCACAATATCATTTTTGAAGACCTATCCATAGATATCCCACACATATGGGTTTGAAGAAAAAAAAATTAGTTGCAGTTTCAAGTATGGGAACCCCCAAAATTTATTGTTTTTTTGCTATTTTTGTGTGAAAATCTTAATGCGGTTCACAGAATACATCTACTTACCAAGTTTCAACAACATCGTTCTTATAGTTTCGAAAAAAAGTGTCTGTGTCAAACGGACGGACAGACAGACAGACAGACATAAAGAATCTATAAGGGTTCCGTTTTTTGCCATTTAGCTACGGAACCCTAAAAATGATGGGCTAACAAGGAAGCCAACTCCAATATATTTTCGTTCTTACCCAGCCTCAAAATCGTTGATGAACCAAGTAGAGATGACAGCATCGAACTGCTTTTCCACCAGCACCTTCTTAAGTTCTGGAGTGTCCGCAGCTGTTCTGGATATGTTCCTGGCAAACGTTCTGATGAAGCTGATACCCGCTTTCGATGAAGCGTTTAACACGTCGACGGCTGTGGACAAAAATAAAATATGTTTTTCTAAAACCCCCGATAAAAAAAAACCTCTAAAAATAAGCCTCGTACTCGCGTCGGGGGAGGTTGAATTTTATTTCATACTTTTTAAACTAGATTAGTAAATTTCGTGTCCAGCATAAAAAGTCGAGATTTTAACACGAACGATGTAGCCAATTTCGAAATCTACATGCGAGCGTTAAAATGCGTGCTTTTTATTTATTATTATTAATCAACGCGCGCTTTTTCGAGAGGTAACAGGTTCAGTATCATTCTGCCGGATGGGGCGGTGGAAAAAGCGCGGGCGTAGCGGCAGAATGCGTCTACCAACTAACAGTAGCCTATTCAGTTACGTACTTTTTTTTCTTTAAATTGCAAATTGTTTCACTCGTACTTGGCCGCCAAAAACTAAAATAATTACCTTGTAGTTACGTAATGATAGCAAAACTCCATACAAAAGTCATTTCGTTTTGTTTTGTGTAATTTTTTTTTTTTTTTTAATTTTATAATCTTGTGTCTAAATGTTCATATTTCGAAACGAATTTCTTAGGCAATGTGTTACATAATAGACAAGGTAGTGGAGAAAATATTATTATATCGCTTGTAGTACATTCATTTCGATCGGCAATGCATCCAAACTCGTAATTATGACACGATATCTGTCGTGAAAACACGATTTAACGAGTAAAATGCGCATAACTTTTAAACGGCCGAACCGATTTTCATCAAACATAGCTCAGAACACTCTCGACAAAGTCACATATTAAAACCAAAAAATTAAAAAAATTAAAAGATTATGAATTTAATTAAAAGATTAAAATCATAATCGGTTCCTCCGTTTAGGAGCTACGATGCCACAGACAGACACATATAATATCGTCGCACATGCTGAGATAGGAGCCTTTTTCGTCTCGCACGCGGTTCTTTATTTTTATTCTTATTATTGTTTGTGTTTTGTTTATCTCGTGTCTCCTGTGTGGGTAACAAATAAATATTCTTATATCTTTCTTTAGATACATAAATACCTACACAGGTACACACGTTGAACTTGAACTTATAACACCCCTCTTTTTCCGTCGGAGGCTTAGAATCATCCTTCTCCAATCAATCTGTGTGGCCTTTTCACCTTCAGCTATTTTGATGGGAACGTCTTCCAGCCTAATCGGATGCATACCTATTATTCGAATCAAATATAACAGCTCACAATGTATAATTTTTTTCCGTGGCGCTTAGCAACTGGGCTTATCCTAGTTGTAAACGACACTTTGTGTCTATTGGCCTTGTTTGTTCTGTCTTCTGCTTGGTAGGAAGTGGAAATTTTATTTTTTTTCTATTCCTCCGTTATTCTTTTCTGATTAATTTCGTTGCAGGATTAAAGACAGTTAAATGCATTCTCCGGGACTTCGTCAAGCTTCATTGCCTCTGCGTTTTTCTGGTGTTTGCCAATTCGCCACTATTGATTCTGGCTTTCAGGAGTTGCAGTAGTTTTGGAATAGTGCGGTATGATTGTAATCGGATGGAGCTGAATACCAGCATTTTACATGGAGCGGCTGCCTATCTGATCTCCAACAAACCAGTAACTGTGTTCGATACACCTTGGCAAGACTGGTATCAGATTTCCTGGCGTCTGACTATCCATAGCGACCATCGAAGACTTACAAAAGACACCCGGGACCAACAGTTTAACATGGTTTCCGAGGCATGGATGCTGTATAGAAGATAATCCTACTTATATTAGAAAAGTGTAAAAACGTTTGTATGTTTGCAATATTTGTAAGTATGTGAGAACCATGTTCCTAATTATTAAGTGAAGGAATTTAGCTGTTACTCCTGTTAGTGCTCGAGTGCTCCTGTTGTGTATGTATGTAAATGTTGTAAAACACTTTTTATTAAAAGAGTAAGTGTGGACCACAATAGATACCAATGGTTCGAAATGTCCGAGTTGCTTCTCGGCCCCTCCATAAGATAAGATAAGTGTGGAGTTTCTTGTCCGTTCTTCTCCATAACAAGCAACTTTGCCGAATGGACGGTAGAATCAATTATTATTAACTTAAAATTTATATTTTTGGCATTCAAAAGTACCACATAAAGGCCTAGTTGAAATAAACATTTGTTGTCTTTGACTTTGATGTTTGTGAATCACGCAAAAACGGCTGCAGGGATTTGGATGAAGTTTTGCACAAAGTTTATAATCTGTTTTAACACATAGGATACTTTTTATCTCGGTAAATGGTTTACCGGAAACAGAAGAGAAGTGTCTCGGAGACGGGCTGGTTTATTTGGAGAACAACAACTGTCGTATGAAGCTAAACGATTAATAATTTACGTACATTCAATTAACGTCCGAGTAGCAGAGAGGTCTACAATTGTCAAGTTTGCCTGCACATCCTTCTTCATATACGGTGTAGCCCAGGTTACCTAGAACAAAATGCAAAATTCTTTTACTGTCTGTACAAGATAGAAAGTTAGTTCTAACAACATTTTCTTTTTCAACACACTAAAGGACCTTCCTGAGACGCTTGAATATGAGGGCTACCGCGTTTTAATTTGCCGCTAGAGGCGCTGGTGTAGAGTGAGGTCTTCAAAATGTCAAATTTCATAGTTTTTTGGCTTTTAGCGCGAGTTTGTTTACAGTTACTACTCTTTTATTGTTGTGAATATTTTCCAAACGGGTTTTACCAACCACTGCTTTAATAGAGTTCTATGTTTCGGAAAATGTTATCCTACTTTTTTTCGAGAAATACGGGCTGTGTAAAACTGCAGTTTACTTAATGCTATATTTAATTGCGCTTCTAAGTCATTAGAAATGATTTTAATTAAAACTTTCTAAACTTGTCTGTTTTTCCGAACGCATTTAACCCGAATCTCTTCAAAGCTAGAGTGAACAGGCTTCTTCTGGGTAAGCTCACTCCATCGTAGACTCTGTCTCTGTCACCTCTGACCTAGACTAGAGTCAAGAGCAAACACATCACAAAAAAAAAAAAAAAAACTTTGCTTCTGTGCGCGTAATAACAACGTTTAACAGCTCTATAAAAATACCTTACTCGCCAGTGGCGCCAACTGGTGGGCACAAACACGGTAGCCCTCATAAAGTAACATTCTATCAACGAAAACGTCGCGATTTCGTCCAAAATTTAGAATAATAATAATAATAATAATTTATTTGTAACATTCAAATTAACAAATTTTCTCTTAATCTAAGTTGAAAAATGACAATGAAGTAAGTATCTAATACTGATCATGCATAAGAGATTACGTTGACGACTGTACTAGTATAAGGCCGGGACTCCACCAAAGCGGAGATGTGCGGAGATGTCCAAAACGGAGACGAAACCAACCAATAGAATTTCGTTATTCACACATCTCGTCTCCGCTCAGCTGGACTTTCCGCACATCTCCGCTTTGGTGGAGTCCCGGCCTAAACTGTGTCACAGTCGACAGCGCCCACCTCCCAGTGTACTTCAATATTACAAAATTATTGTTTTAAACAAAAATAAAAATATAATTTGTATCACTATTTTTTCTTTCTACAATAGACAAAAATTGGTAATGCAAGTACCTGTGTGTATGTGCGGTGTGTTGTGTAGTGTGATGTGTTGGTGAGTGTGTGGATGCAATTATGACTATTTATTATTTACTATTTCCTCCGTTTCTGACCAAGCACTATCGAAATGCAATCAATCCGTTTATATTTTGGCATTTCAACCATTGTTGATAGACTGGCGCGGATGCAGAATTTCACTCAGGGGGGGAGGGAAATGGCTCTCTACGGGGCGGTTTCAGTGAAAAAAATGCTGTTCCTGCTTTTCGGATCGTATATATAACCTCCTTGTTTTCAAGGATTTTTAATGATGGTACGAATAACTTGAAAACCATTGTGTCAAGAGCGAGCGAAGCGAACTAGAAAATTTTAGAACTTTATTTATAGATATAGCTCAAGTTTTGAGTATTCTTCAAAAGTATCAGAATGTTGACAACTTCTGTTGCGAGAGCGAGTGTAACGAGCTCGAAAATTTTAGCGCTCTGCATCGGAGATAAATTTTGTGTTGACCATTCGTACTACAAGTTTGGTTGAGGCCCACGGGGAGCAATTTTCCCCGTTGCACCCTCCTCCCTGTATCCGCACCTGTATGATAGAATTACACTTGTTCTAGCACCTCTTGTCTTAGAAAAAGTATACAAACCTCATGTCCAGCCTTCAGCAAAGATTTCACAACTCCTTGCGACAGATGGTCGTGACTCTTGGTCGGTGCTGGGAAGATGCATAGGATCTTGTACGACAAACTGCTGGATATACACAGCATTAGAACTGCTAATGTGGCCTTCATGGTGCTGGTGTTTCAAGAAACCATTCAGCTTTTATACCTGTAAATAGATGAAGTGCTGGTCTGTAATGTTCACTTGGAGCTTCATTCAAAAGATCGCAGACAATTATTCTTTTTTTATCAAATCTATTCAAAAAGGGCTAGTTTATTCCTCGTAAACAGGTACCAAAATAGCTCATTAGTTCCTTAGGGACTAAAAGTGGTTTGAATTTGGAATGTGGATATTTTTAGTAAATGTTCCAATCAGCAAAGAGATGAATCATAAACCATGCGGGAACAATGTATTGAATAAGCGACTGGCTGAAAAATAAACACAAGGTACTTATAGGGTAAATCAAAAAAAAACAAAAAATAACATTTTGGCTGAACTACAAGCAACAAGAAATGTTTAAAAGATTTTTTTTTATTTGTTTTTGTTTCGTTTTATTTATTTATTTTCTATAGTTTTATTCTTGTTAACTTAGTTTATTTTTATTTTTTGTGCATTCTTTGGTCTCCTGAAGTGAAAGACTACCTGCACAAATTAGGAACCTAATCACTGATTGATTATCTAACATGTAAAGTGCATAAAAAAATTAAATAAATTAACATAATAAAAAGTCAATCGGACTTATCTAACTGCTATATTTTTTCCATTATCAAAACCTTTTTTTGAACAAGCTTTTTAGCTTATCGTGCATCCAAACCAAACGTGTAGGCAAAATTTGTGCTCAAACATTTGGCGATAACCAATGATGTTATATATATACTGAAGTAGAAACGTTTTACCGACGTCTGCGCGGAAATACAAACACAAGCTGACCAGCTTGAATGAACTCAGTCCGTCCTGCGTCTGGCCGCGAAACGAACGTACGTTTGAACAGTATGTTTATCTCTTTCTGACAACGGGGTCCTATTTATAGAAATAAAGTTTCAAGTGCCATAGATCTTATGTAGTTAGCTAAAGTAAAATATCGCCATGTTTTTATTCTTTATAATGAGTATGACGTCTCTATTGATAAAATCTCAATGGCGATAATTGTTTTATTTTTAATTCAGTAGCAAGATTTGACGAACACTTATTAAATAACTAACAAGGTAGGTAAGATAAATAAAATCTTTTAAACTTCTTAGAAGATAGCTAGATCTCTGCGACATATGTCAAACTAACGTAGCGCGCGACGGGTGGCGTGCTTAATGTTGCCAGCATAACTTATCTTTTTTCCTTCATTTAATCAATAGTCATTTTTCATTACTTAAAACTTAAAGTAATTTAACTTAAGCATAATTAATTACTAGATATTTCTACTTGCATAGAATACTCGTATGATGAAAAAAGCATCATGAAATTATTGCATATCTTTTATTGAATACTTTGTAGTACCTACTGTTAAATTTGGTCTAATAATGGTCCTGCATTGGCTAATACCTTCAATTTCAATTCTTTTTTAATTTCTTCTTCAACAACTTTTGAAGAATTTGCTGCCACATAACCCTCTCGAGTTATTTGGGTAACGGTGCGTTCAGAAACGCCTAAAACAAAATAACAATGATGCATTAATTATTACCTGATGCCGGTCCTGTCCCGCTGGTATATTTATGTACCACCCAAAAACCAATACTGTCAGGCACCGGTAGTACGAAAATTTAGGGATATTTTTGTATTGTGGTCTCCCTAAAAGTTACCTGTCAAATAAGCAACGCGGGCTCTTTCTTTGTAAAACGGTACCATAACCCCGTTATTGTCTTGTCCACTTCAAGAAAACATCCCTGCCATCACTTTAAATTACTTTTAGCATAATGTTGGCGATGATTTACTTCAGAAACGAATTAAAACACGGAATACAACACACTCTTTTGACACCTGACATAAATGACAAACGATTAGTTCCGATTTTGGCCGCGCGCAGACCTAGCTTGCGCGCACTCTAGCCTGTCAATCGCTATTGTTACTGTATTGATACTGACAGCTGTCATAGAGATCAAGCTTCTTAAATGAAGTATATTTAAAAAAATACTCACGATTATCTCCAATCTAATGACACAAACGAGAACACACAACACGACACCACACACAACACAACACAGAACAGATGATGTAATTTACGTAACAATTAAAAAACAAAGTAAAAACGGTTATAAAAGTTAAATATAGACCTGCTATGTATTACATCTATTCCGAATGACTCAATGTCCGCAGACGCGACTCGCTACTAACTGATAAAATTATTATTTTCAAGGAAACAGATGGAGGCTGTTATCTGAAAACTGGCCAAGTGCGAGTCGAACTCGCGCACGAAGGGTTCCGTACCATTATCGCAAAAACGGCAAAAAAATCACGTTTGATGTATGGGAGCCCCCCTTAAAATTTATAATTTTTTTTGTAGTATTTGTTGTTATAGTGGCAATAGAAATACATCATCTGTGAAAATTTCAACTGTCTAGCTATCACGGTTCATGAGATACAGCCTGGTGACAGACAGACAGACAGACAGACGGACCGTGGAGTCTTAGTAATAGGTTCCCGTTTTTACCCTTTGGGTACGGAACCCTAAAAACCATTGTATTAGATATTGGAATTAGGTATAATTAAATAGATAAAACATGTACTTATTTATAACTAATCTAATCTGAAAAAAATTCACTGCTCACTTCATTCAAGTTAGCCCATATAATTCGCAAGCGAACTCATTTGTTTTTTTGAAAAATGGTCGAGGATTTACAGCAAGACACCGTTGGTATTTTAGAATTTTGAAAAGAGAAAAATCACAACAAAGTTACGATTAAAAATAATATTTCAGCAGCCTGCCTTTCCACATAATTCCTTTTGTAATGTACGTTTCATAGTGAATTTACTTTTTAAGGCGCCGATTCCCTTGAGTAGCTGATTTTAAAATGAGAATCACGTCTATACGGTGATCGTAATTTATTGGAAAAAATATATGTTATATAAGACCATTTTCTTAATAATTTCATCTGAGCAAATTTTGAGTTTTATTCGTATAACATAGTGTAATTAATTTGTAAAGTTATGTCTAAAACGGACAAAAACACGACAATCACACCAAAACCGCTGGGCGTATTTTAATGAAATCGACACCATATCAAAGACAATTTAATTATCTACATTTTGATCTGAAGCTTTTTTTTTTAAAGTCAAAGAATAATAAGGAAAGTACAAAAAACTACTAAATTTTTGGTCGCGCGGGTGTGAAACGAGTGCGCGTTTTGTCCCTCAAGGTCGTTGGCGTTAGTCGTCGTCTTAAATAAGTGCAGTGGTTCCGGCAATACCCCGTCACATCGACATCATCAGTCTACCCCACTGCTAGGACACAGGCCTCCTCCTGTGAGAGAGAATGGGCCGTAATCCACCACGCGGGCCCAGTGCGGGTTGGTAGATGTCACAGGTCTTCGAATTTTGGAGTCTAGGACATGCCGGTTTCCTCACGATGTTTTCCTTCACCGTTTTGAGAGCACTGGGGATGAAATAATTTACGCAAAGTAAAGTGCCTGCCTGTGTTCGAACCCACGACCTACAACTTGTAAAGCGCGGCCGTTACCACTTGGCCAACACTGCGCAGTCACATATAATCTAACTCTCAGCACGGTTGCTGAGAGTTACGTGTCCGGCGCACGGGCTTTTGGGCCTGAGATCCGCAGCCTAATTGTGTAAGGAAATTCGACTTTTCGCCATACGAAAAGTCGTTTTTGGGCAAGAAACAGATTGTTTCCTTTGCCGAATTCACTTACACAATTAGGCTGCCGGTCTCTCCGGGAGGCCATGGTTGAGCGCTTGAACCTGTCTTTGGCGGCAGTGTCCGAATGGGGCGATGCCAATCTAGTCAGTTTCAATGCTGCTAAGACACAGGCGTGTCTTTTTCCGCAAAAAAGAGCCTATTCCACCCGGCTCCATCTTTCCGTAGTGTAACCGTGCCGATAACGGACCAACTCGACCTTCTTGGTGTTACGTTAACATCGACCCTCAATTTTGGTCCATTCACTGAGGCAAAGGCTCAATTGGCTGCAAAAAAGTTGGTGATCCTTGCAAAGGTGAAACGGTAGTTCACGCCTGAACAGCTGCTCAAATTATATAAAGCGCAAGTTCGGACATGCATGGAGTACTGCTCTCACCTCTGGGACGGATCTGCCAAATACCAGCTTGATGCACTTGAGTCGATTGACAAACGGGCCAAGAGGCTTATCGGCAACGATGCACTGGTCGCCTCAAAGCTCCAGAGCCTTAAACATAGACGCCAAGTGGCCAGTCTGTCGGTTTTTTTGTCGGTTACATTTCGGGGAGTGTGCGATGGAACTACACAATTTGATTCCGCCTAGCCATTTCCATCATCGGACTACAAGACGTACGGCAATGCGCCATCGGTACATGGTGGACATCCCACCCATCGTACAAAGCGTTCTGCGAATACTTTCATTGTGTGTACAGCTAAGGAGTGGATTTCCCTGCCGGAATCTTTGTTCCCTGATAGGTACAACCTTGGGGTCTTTAAGTCAAGAGTGAATAGGTTACTTCTAGGCAAGCGTGCTTCACCGTCGACCTCATCATCACTTACCATCAGGCTAAATCATACCTAACGCGTGTATTTTTTTCAAAGACAACGTTTTTAAATCGTGGGCAGAAATACTGATTTTACAAAATCCAATGAAGCGGATTTATGTTTCATCAAAATCGACACCGAGAATACTTTAAGTGTTTTTCGCTACGCTTCATAGTTCCTGATTTGGCCATCAACACCCACTTGAAAACTCACTCTGTATACACAAACTCACAAAACTCGTACTCTATAAGCAGGCTGTTACTGAATTGGGTAGTCATATTTTAAAAACTGCTTCTGCCCATGGAAATGAACCACTTTCGTCAAGAAAGACAGAAAAATATTTAATTTTCCGTACAAAGTTAACATCAATAGGGATGTTTTCTGGGTAGAAAAATTATAACCATCACCAAATCAATAAAAATTTACAAAGATAAAGCGTATCAAGTTCAGGAGAGGGGGCTTGTGACGTCACTACGTCAGTATAAAGTGTACTATCGTGTGGCGTCACACGATATTTCAACGCATTATATCGTCGTCACTTTATGTTTACGTGTCAATAGAAAAAAATACTTGTCCAATATTTTTTATTAATCAACCTGACGGACAAAAAAAAATTCTGATCCCTGATCAAAATTGATTAAAATTGCTATGGACCGTACAATTTTTTTTGAGGATTCCCTATGGCTTACTTGAAGAAATTTGTTAATTTCCATGGAGTCGCGTTTCCGTAATATCTTTGTATTACTTATTTAACAATTTATGGCACACACACATTCTATACACATACAACAAGAAGGAACAGAAAAATAAGTAATTAAATCTTCCATAATGTTTGAATAGATACTTGTGCTAGTATTATATTATCTGTGCTTGTACATTAATTCCACGTTCACAATAGACTGGCGAGATAATTATTATGTACTCGCAGACCACGTCAAGTCAAGGCCAGTCGACCAAAAACACTGCAAAAACTCTTCTATCTTGATATACAAAGTTCAATTCAACAAGGAACTAATAACGTTTTTTGTGTGATATAGTAGCCTATTCCAAGCTCAACGATAGTAGGAGCTTACTATCAGTGAATGATTTTTAGGGTTCTGTATCAAAATGGTGAAAAGGAACCTTTATGGTGCTTCAGACTGTATGTTTGTCTTTGCAGGATAGATGTCCTGTTTCTCGGTGAGGCATCTATCCTAAACGTAATTAACATGGATTAGAAAACTATCACCTATGTGGTATAGATGTCCCAAAATAAAGAGGTCCGCAAGAATCGCTAATACTCGGGCAATATTAAAGATAGTGTTTTTTACTTTTCATAAGTTTTTAGATTCAAAACCATAGTACCTACCTACCGGCGAATTATACAAATAAAGTATTTTGTTTACTGAGAGATATAGAGTGATATCAAAAAGTGTGGCTACTATCCGGCTTTTACCTAATACTTTTTTTTGCATATGCATACAAGGTAAATGACGAAATTTTTGCACTACCACTGCCTAAAACTTCGAGGAATGTAGACTTAATGAAATGTTAAGTACATGGAGCGTTTTTTTTTCGAACAACCCCCTTTTTCCTTTCCACTCCAACGCCTGAAATTTTCAACAGGGGCGATCATCAGAAAAGCGTCGAGACGATAAATAAGAAACGAAACGAGTCAAAATCTTTGATCCCGCAATGAAATGCTCGTCTTCAAAAAAGAACAGCGAAGGTGTGAGTCATACCATAATTTCCACTTCCGTCTATATCAATCAGAAGACAGAATAGAGCTAGGCAAGCTCAAAGGGACGTTTACAACTGGGGTAAGCCCAGTGGCCAAGCATCACGGATAATATGGTGGATTAATGGCGCCTAACACTCCTGTCAGACCGAATTTAACACAGGCGAACTCTATTCGATAATAGAGAACCCTCTGAATGACTCTGTTTTTGTTTTAAAATAATGGGGCCTAGGACACTTCCCTGAGGAACACCATTTGTTCGGGATTTCATCAGGTTTATTTAGCAGGCGATGTAAAAAAAAACGCCTTGATTGCTCAGTAAAATTCGTATAATAATAAAAAAACATTACTTTCGGTAGATGTTTAAAATATAATATAAAAATACAAGGTACGAGCCAAAACACACGTAGCTGCACCAGTGATATGATGATTTAGGCAGGCGTTCTGCGAAAACAGTTTGACATCTTCCACTTTTTCTTCACCACACGCGGACAAAACGCACCTACTCGTATGTACATACAAATACATACACTTCTGACACATCGAGAGCTGCTTAATTATTATTATAACATTTTATTTTTTTCTTAATTTTTATATTATTAGCCTCATCATTTTCATTGTTAAGATACCACTTAATTGAAGAGCGAGATAGCTCCGACACAAGTACTATTGTAATTTACTGGGGCTGCTTCAGTTTATGTATATTTTTGTCATCATCATCATCATCATCAGCCTTTTTAATTTTCCCCTGCTGGGACACAAGCCTCCTTTCACAGAGAGGGAATGGGCCGTAACCCACCACACGGGCCCAGTGCAGGTTGGTGGATGTCACATGTATTCGATTTTTTCCTTCACCGTTTTGAGAACAGTGTGGTGAAATCATTTACACAAACTAAAGCGCCTGCCTGGGTTTGAACCCGCCACCTACAACTTATCAGTCGCGGCCGATACCACTAAGTCACCACTGCACTCAAAACTTAAAAGCATAGATATAATATTTTTGTATAATGTATTATTTATTCCATAGCATCTCAGTACCCAAATCAATTAAACTATACGACTAGGCGTCAAAATAACATAATAGTGTCGAAAAATTACATGAATGTCTTCTAAAAAGGATGGTACGGCTGTGCCTTTATTTTGTTTGTTGTTTTAGCAGGTACTCACATGACTGAATGTAAATGTAAATAGCCAAAAAGGGTCCGAACAAAAAGCTTTGCCTATGTTGGGAATTGAACGCAGCACTTCGCGCACTGCACACACAACAGATAGTATAGCACACACATAGCTGCGTGATCCAGACGGCATAGGCGTCGGGGCGTGAGGGCGCGTGGCGCGTCGGCAACTCGGTAGTCGGTAAAGCTCGGCAACACTCGCTTCAATCGACCCTACCATTACAGTCGACATCTCTTCGTAAATGTCTCATTGTTTGTCCAGGACAGTTTAATTTATTATTTTTAGTTTTATTTATTTATTTATTTTTATTTAAAAAAGGCATTCGTTCTATTCGTCCTTGAAAATACAGTTCCACTTTAATTAGTTTAATTACCACCTCCACGAGCTTACCGCCTACGTGAATTATCATAGCAATCAGACGCACGTAACTTTTGTTTTGGTTCAGTAGGCGCTATTGAATGAAAACCTAAGCATGCTATATTTCTGCCTAAGCTTAACTTCTAAAACATACAGTTAACTTGGCATAATAATATATCCACAGTAGTAGTAAAATAGTAGATACCTACTACCACTATCTGATCTAATGCTACACTACTCTAGAACACATTACCAAAATTGGTAATTAACCTAAATTAACGAGATACGGTCAGAGCAACGAATTTTGATAGTTTTAAAGTAATAATAGCCACAACCGTCGTATACCTTTTATTTTATTTTTTTTACTTGGAGAAATGCTCATGCATACTGCGTTAGCACGGGGAGATAGCGCAGTTATGTGGGACTCTAACCCACTAAAACTCCACGGTGTCCTCCTGTGCCGCTTCTGGCGGGAACACGGGAACGCGTTAGCATACATCCGCGAACCCGCCGCGGCTGTCCGTCTCCGGACCCTCCTCTGGGTTTAACCCCCCATCACTGGCGCACCAGAACACACTGTACGCCGTGACCACCCCGGGGACCAAACCAGCACATGGGCGCCAGACGACCCCGTGTATGGCACCCTTGGTCCCCCTGTGACGGGTCAGGACAGTGGCCCCGCCACCTACCACTTTTCGGCCACAGGGGATAGGGAGAGCGGCCAACGCTATAACCACATTCCTCCTCCCCTGCGGCCCCGGCGCGTCCGCCATCAGACGGTGGCGACCCCGTGCAGGCCGTGGAGGGTAGGGCGAGCGGCGCACCGTAATACCGGCACTTCTCTCCCACCGCGGCCTCCAACCCTCAGCCGCGATGCCTTCCATACCACATCGCGGCCCGCCTCAGTTGCGATGTCGCCTAGGCAACAACGCAACCTACATGTTGGCCGCTACGTCGTCGGCTTATCGGCAAAAGCCCTGACGAGCGGCCCCTCCTCGGGTTCCTCTTCGCTTCACCGTGGTTGTCCAAGCCACGGCTACTGAGCCCCCCCGCCTCGACAATGCGGGAACCCACCGGGGGGGAACCGTCGTATACCTACAAAAGTATGATTTATTTCTTTGGCGCTACAAGGCTTCCTTCTTCCATTACGCTCTGTCTCTGGCCTCCTTTCGCCCAGATGTTTTCCTTCCCATCTTCTTCGACACAATCTTCCTAACGCTTCCTGGGTCTTACAAAATGATTATCGATTTTAAATGCCACGATCTTCGCAGGGTAGATAAAGGTAGATAGATATATTCTGAGACCCTCAATTTCTGTATTAGGAATTTGAAGTAGGTATTTCCTGAAATCTACTTTTACCTAAAAACCTGTCAGTTTGACATTAATTTAGGGTTTAAGTTTGACAGATGTTTAACTCTAAATTCTCAATTCAGAAGCCGTGGCTATGCCTATGTTAATTTTTATGTAATTTGTTATTTTTATTTAAGTACTTACTGCATCTAGTATACTATTTAATAGTAGAATAGTTGCAGCACTGATGACAACACTTGTGCCACATGTTAAATTTAGTCTTGTTTGCTTTTTCTCTAAAGATTCTTTTACCGATTGTTTTGTGAATGTGTGAACATTGTAGGCCTTCTAGATGCTTGTTAACATTTTATCTCGTTTTACTTTTGTTTATTTATCATATTTTTTTTTTTTAGTTTCGTACGACTTATGGTCGGGCCTACGTTGTCCCCCCATATCTAGGTACTAATGCTGTATTATGGAAATATTGTAAAAACAAACCAGTTTTTAAAAGAGTGACCGTGGAGTTTCTTGTCGGTTCTTCTCCATAGGAAACGACCAACCCGAACCGTGCACCTTTTGTCGACGTTTTATAAGTGCCCATTTAGGCCTATGTGAAATAAAAAAGTTTGATTTTGATTTTTATTATAGAAGTGATTTATAGTTTTTTTGCAGACTGTAGGTAGGTAACCTATACGTACATTTTCCAACATTGAATCGTACAAGTAGAACGTAGCGTCCCGTAGTCGTCTAAAAAAATATAAATTGGGTCAGGGACAAATAGATATTAGAAACGTCTGAATCCGGCCGAACGGAGTTTCTGGTTTCGTTTTATTCGTTGAAGTTATTTTTTACTTTGTAGTTATTTTTAACCCCCGACGGAAAAGGAGGGGTGTTATAAGTTTGACGTGTGTTGCTTTGTATCTGTATGTGGCTCCTAAAGGGATGAACCGATTTAAATTTAGTTTTTTTTGTTTAAAAGGTGAGTTTGTCGAGTGTTCTTAGCTATGTTTGATTAAAATCGGTACAGCCGTTCAAAAGCTATGGGCGTTTAACTGTTTGAATCGGGGTGTTTTCCCAAGATATCGTGTCATAATTACGTGTTCAATAGATTGCCGATCGAAGCGAATCTACTATGTACTAGATAAATTATTTAGCATAAAATAAAAATGTATCGGGGTATTTTGAAATGTTTACTGGTTATTTGGAAACAAAAACTTTTTTACAAAAGAGATACAAACTAAGTACCTACTTATATTTATTTTGTAATTCTTTTGTAAAAAGTTTTTGTTTTACTTATTATTTGAGGTAGTTACCTAGTAGATAAGTTCTATAGTTTTAAGAACATTATGTAACTATATAGGTAGTATGTACAATAAACAGACCTGCAAATGTAATCCCGAGAGATTTGCCGTCATTTATTGAAGATTTCTATCTGTTGTATATACTTACCTATCTTGGAAGTTTATCTTCAGATCTTCTCAAAGTGTTGCCACGTCGATCGGTCTTGTGCGTTTCGCATGAGCTTTTAGAGCAAGATTATTTCCATGGTGCGTAAGGGACAGATGTATATGCCTTGATAAAAATTACCTTGCTCTAAGAACTCATGGTACACGGCACCAGGACATCGGTTCACCTAGTGGTAGCTCTTAACTTTTCGACCCCATAGACAGACCGTTCTGCAATGTGCCCTGCCAACATCAGTTGACAATTCTTCGGGTTATGACGGTAGCTCGTAAGGATGTAGCTCTGTAATCTACATCAAGCTATGAGTTTATTTACAGGCGTATCTATGTGACTGACACTGGCATGGCCACCAGGGATTATAATTCTGATAACACAAAAAAATTGTGGCCAAATATCAGAATTAGTCGGTATATGCCATAGTTGCCTGTATGACGTTAAACTACAAAAAAATGCGTATACGTATATGCGTAAAAATGTTATTGAAACTGTCACCCGCACCATGCTACAGCGCAGAGTATAGTTCAAAAGTTATATGGATTTATAGGTAGTCGATCTGGGGAGCATCTCCCCAGCTTGGCAACATTTATTTCTCATAAACTAGGCCACCTTCGTCCACCTTCTCCGAGTCTGGCTGGCCGGCACCCGCCGCGCGCGTTCCCGCGCTTTTCTCCGCGCTCGCCCTTCGTGCGAAGAAGTCTAGTATTTTTTTTTAATAATAAGATTTCGTGGATAAAAACGACACAAATTATGCACAGTGTTTTCTTACACCATAATAATCAAAAACACGTAAACTCTAATAACTTGCATTTTCTTTTGTGGATTTTACAGGGTGTTGTAATAAAAAAATAAAATATCTATAAAAGTCGTGGATGAATTCGACACAAAATATTTTAACCAACAGATATCAGTACTCTAAAACGCGTAACACCTATTTAACCTATTGTAATATTCTTTTGAGCTAGTTGGCCGACATGTTAGGTATTGGTTAAGTATTAGGATTATCGTGGACAGATGTGACACAAAATGCCTAGGTACATCAGTTACTACTTCGTTATTATCGTGAAAGTAAAATTTTCATCTCTAATTTTCTTTTCGTCCAATACTGGTCGAAAAGACAAATACCTAAATTTCTACCTATGCAAATACCTAGGATGACACAAACTAAGGTATTAGGTTGGGCAAATGGTCTGGAAACTATTATGCGAAACACAAACAACTTTAATATTTTTGAAACCTCAAAACCTAGCGCTATCGGTCTACCTAGCGAATAGGCCAAGAGGCAGTTATTTTTTTCTTGACAATTTTTCGTAAACGTAATGACTACCTAATGACCTGACGTCAGTCACAAAAATCCTGCATCGCGCAAGCAGGTTTCGGCGCGATTTGAACGTATACAACAGTCGGACAATAAGCATCGTCGGGCAGTTGCCCAGACCAGACACAACACTCGTCTGATCAGCATAATTTTAGCCAATAGAGAGCCCACAAGCGTCACCAGCCGTCCAGCTTACATTTACGGTGTACATGTGCTCATTTGAAAGTGTGAATTGAAAAGTAACGTTTTTTGCACACTGTTATGACATCATAGATATACCTAGATATTTATTCTGTTATTTAGTGAGATAGGTACTACAGGGAGACTACATTTATAATTGCTTTGGACTTTGCTACTTAGACATTTGTTCTGACGATAAAAATGCTATTCGGCAGCTTTGTGACTTTGAAAATGACACTGGAATCTGTTTTAAATGTCATTGCGTCAGACATCTTTATTTATCTAATATGTACAGGTTCACTTGTTGCGTACTGAGATCTAACCTGAGAAGAGAATACATGTGCGGTCTGCAAATGATTCTCTTCTCATGTTAGATGTGTTATCATTATCATAACTTTAATGTTCCCACTGCTGGGAGACAGACCTCCTGTGAGAGGGAATGGGCCGTAAACCACCACGCGGGCCCCGTGCGGGTCGGTGGATGTCAGGTCGTCGAATTGTTGGTTCTAGGTCTAGGTCAAGCCGGTTTCCTCGCGATGTTTTCCTTCACTGTTTTGAGAGCAGTGGTGATGAAATATTTAATACAAACTAAAGGCTTAGCTCGCATAGCTGAGGTAGTTTTTAACCCCCGACAGAAAAAGAGAAGTGTTATAAAATTTGATGTGTGTCCCTGTGTGTTTGTGTATTTGTCTAACTGTCTGTGGCATCATAGCCCTTAAACAGATGAACCGATTTTGATTTCTTTTTTTTTGCTTGAATGGTGACTTTATCGAGTGTTCGAGAATCGGTTCAGCTATTCAAAAGTTATATGCATTTTACTGTTGGAATCGGGGTGTTATCAGAAGATATTGTGTCATATTATAATTACGTGTTCAATAGATTGTTGATCGAAGCGTGTCTGCAACTAGATAAATTAAGTAGCATTAAATAAAAATGTGTCGGGAGATGTAATTTATTTTTTCATAATAGTGTGCAGACCGCAAACTATGTAACACAAGTAAAATTTAAAAAAAAATAAGAAACGCCTGACACATTTACCTCTGGAAAACACCCCGATTCAAACAGTATAACACCCATAATATTGAACGGCTGACCCAATTTTATTCAAATGTAGCTAAGGACACTCTCGACAAAATCACCTTTCAAACAAAGAAAACTATGATGCCACAGACAGAAACACAGATACACAGATACACAGCAACACACTTCAAACTTATAACACCCCTCTTTTTCTGGCGGGGGTTAAAAAGTATGAAAGCTGTGTGAACTAAGATAAATTAACTAGCCCTAGCTTTTGGTCTATAAGTTGTAATCTGGGTTTTGTAAGTTTGCATTTTGCAAACGGCGCGGCGGCGGCGTTACGCTGCGTACTTCTGAAGGTAAACATTTTAGATTTCCACAAAACAGGATAAATAAAATATCGATATTTTTCTTAATATGTTAATAGATATATTTCGTCTGCTTTCACACATTAAAAAGTCGAATACTGTAGATTTACTACCACTTAAAGATCGCCAATTCTTTTTTCTTAAGATTTTTAAATTCAAACAAAAATAAATAAAACGAGGCTTTACTAATGTCGTCACATAGGTAACATTATGTACTTCTCGACAATTATTACTTAGATAAATAATACATATACAGAATACGAGGCGAACTTCAATAAATAACAAAAATAAAACGGAGCTGACGAACGCACGTGCATACACTTCTGCATCTAACTCCCTACTGATTGAATAGTGTGAATAATTTACATGATTTCTCTTTTTTCAACTACCCTCCGACCTGCGAAGGTTTTGTTCAAGTGGTCTTAATGGTAACTCGATGGTTTTTCGGTCGGAGTATACGAAGATAAAATTACAATCCTGCGATGATTGATGCTGGGTCTTCAACTCCTTGCTTGATCTTTCTGAGGAACATGACGGCTTCGCGACCATCGATCAGCCTGTGGTCGTATGTCAACGCGATGTACATCATAGGCCTGATGACGACCTGGCCGTTTATTGCGATGGGGCGCTCGAAGATGCCGTGCATACCCAAGATAGCAGACTGAGGGGGGTTGATAATAGGAGTACCCATTAAAGAACCGAATACACCACCGTTGCTAATTGTGAAAGTACCGCCGTCCATCTCTTCAATCGTCAACTTGCCACTCTTAGCCTTCTCTGCTAAACCAGCAATGGTCAATTCAATATCAGCATAGGTCATATTTTGTACGTTCCTCACAACAGGTACCACCAGGCCTTTAGGAGTAGCCACAGCCACGGATATATCTACATAATCACGGTAAATGATTTCGTTGTCTTCAATGACTGCGTTGCACACGGGCTGGTCCATTAAGGCGCTGGCTGCTGCCTTCACGAAGGGAGACATGAGGCCGAGTTTAACATTATGTTTCTTCGTGAAAGCGTCCAGGTTCTTCTTCCTGAAGGCCATTATGTGAGACATGTCAATCTCGTTGAAGGTGGTCAGCATAGCGTTCGTGTTCTGAGCCTCCTTCAGACGCTGAGCGATACGTTGACGCATCCTGTTCATTTTCACACGCTGTTCCGTGCGAGTACCAGCGATCTCCTTACTGTAGTCCGTGGGAGGGACCTTTACAGTCGCAGTTTCGATTGATTGCGCGTGACGGATCGCTGCTACGGGGATTGAGGAGATCGGAGCAGCGGGTTTGGCTGCGGGGGGAGCCTGAGGTGGCGGGGGAGGGACTGGGATTGCGGCTGCTGGTGGTGGTGGGGGTGGCGCTGCAGCGGCTGTTGGCGGTGGTGGGGGAGCTTCAGCCTTGGGTGGTTCAGGAGCAGGTGCAGCCTGCTTCGGCGGCGGTCCACCCTCAGTCAACTCCAGCCTGAACAGCTTCTGTCCAGCTTTAACCGTATCTCCATCCTTCACGTAAAACTCCTTAATGATACCGTTACCAGGCGCCATGACGGGTAACGCGGTCTTATCCGTCTCAATCTCCATGACGACTTCGTCAACGGCCACAGCATCTCCGATTTTCTTGTCACCGAGTTTGGCGTCTCCTTCAGATACGGAGTCGGGGAAGCTAGGTGTCATGACATCTTGTTCGGCGAAGAGTGGGTTGGTAAAATGGATAGTGGCGACCTGGTTGTGTGCTGCGCCTAAAACCCGGGGCTGGGTTGTCCTCGAGGCAGCTTGAGTTAGGGCCCCGAAGACCTTGGGCGCCTCTGAGGACTGAAACCGAAGGGTCTGCCCCTGCCTTCGGTATAAAGTCTGTAAATGCTTGGAGCAGCGTCGTAACATCGTGAGTATTTATTTTTTGAGATTTTTTTACCCTGGAAAGAAAATATCTCGTTAGAAATTTTAAAATTATACATTGAGTATTGTGGGGAGCCTGGTAGGAATGACTATATGGATGAATGAATGTATGGTTTTTGGACTAGTGGTATCGAGTATAATTCGCGTCATATAAGTCTGCCGCTCTGAAGTAGGCAACAAATTGCTGCGCAGTAATATTATATCTCATATCTATCTCAATATCTGCCATACTAAGACATGCGCATGCGCATTGAATGACATAATTGCCTAGTTTCAGAGCGGTGAACTTACGTAACGCAAACTATGAAGATTTGTTTTCAGTTAACAGAGGCCATAGTTGGAGTGTTTATACTTCGATCACATTAAACCCTCGTACCCACTAGGCAACATTTGAAGCACGACCCAAAATGTTGCTTATGATGTTAAACGGCAAAGAGGAACTTTGGTTTACTAACGCTGTCTCGTCGAGTTATGTTGCGCGCCAACTGGCAACGTCGCCGAAGATGTTGAGTGTCACGTGTTGCTCGTCAAATGTTGCCTAGTCGATACAAGGCTTAACGTTCTCTTATGTCAAATTGTATACAAATAAGAGTTTCCCATTAAGGAATTAGTGAATTAATTTCCCACACGGCGTTTATTCAGTTTCAGTACAAATTTTAGTAGGTCGACAATGAACCACCAATTTTTTTTTACTCTTATTCCTAGGGGCCGTAAGTTTATACTTGTTTATTATAATTGTAGATAATACAACTGGATGGATACATTACGTAGTACTAACTTCTTAGGTTTTTTATTTTTTTTGGGTTTTGATTCACTGTGTACACTCAGTCGTATTCAATGAACCGGGGGTTGGTACACAGTGAACCGTGTGTGGAAACAATGAAACATGACAATAACTAAAGCATAAAAATTATTGGATTATAATAAATGTAGTAAAATAAGACTCCCGTTCCATCATCGGACTACAAGACAACGGCGATGCGCCATCGGTATATGGTGGACATCCCACCCATACGCACAAAGCGTTTTGGGAATACTTTTATTGTTCGTAAGAAGGAAAGGAGGAGTGGAATTCCCTGCCGGAGTCTGTATTTACTTATAGCTACAACCTGGGAGTCTTTAAGTCAAGAGTGAATAGGTTACTTCTAGGCAAGCGTGCTTCACCGTCGACCACATCATCGCTTACCATCAGGTGAGATAGTGGTCAAACGCGAGCCTATCAACAATAAAAAAGGAATACTAAATTATGAAAAATAAACAAATGAAAATTTTCAATTTGATCTCGACCCTACGGTAAAAACTCGCACTAACCTTTAAAACAAAAACTATTTAAAAAATGTTTCTTCAGCTACAAATAACTATGGCATTGCGGTTTACATCAGAAGCGAGATAAAAGGTGCAATGAGAGATAAGCGTTACTATAGCAAATATTATCTACATTTCTAGATATACCGGCCGAAAAAAATGTGTTATCAACGAATGAGAAAATAAATTAAAGCGAACTGTCGAGCCAAAAATAATAAAATGAAGGTCAGGGCCGTGCCAATTCTACTTGAGTAGGTAAGTACGCAGTATAGTGCGTAGATAAATTATCTACAGTGAAAAAAATACGTCGGGAATATAGTGGTTACGTATTTCGTCTGGGCACACCTACTTTTCACTGGTTACGTAAAAGAATACGCGTAAAACGGGGCATTCACTTGATACTGATGCTTGATGCCCGTTTTAACAAACACTAGGTGACACCTAATTGAATGTCTACATAAAAGCGATCTGTTTGATTTTCAACACAAGGTTGAGCGTCGAGAGTTGAATATCCGACAGCTCAGAGGCATTCGTTTAGATGCTGCCTATCCCAACAAAATTTGGGAAATAGGCTAGGCAGATGTTTGCTGCCTAGCGAACATGTATATCACAGACAGACGTATAGTGGCGAGATCCAGCGTAAATGGCCCGAAAGCATGATCGCAGGCAAATCCGTCTAATCTAGAGAATGCCGCTTTTCCTGAACCAGAAGTATTATCGCACCCATTTTTGCCAGATACGTACGCCATCATTCGCTTGTAAAAAGGGGCGGGTTTACTGCTGATAATCCGCCATACTAATCCTATACTGAAAGGCAGAGGATTGTAGATTAACAGTGAGATTCAGAAAATCGACGACACAATAAAGGTCGACGAGCCCCAGCAAAACGATTCAACGGTCTTAGATCCCGCAACGAAATTAATCAAAAAAGAACGGTAGCGGAGTAAGAAACAACATAATTTGAACTTCTTTCATATCAAACAGAAGACTAAACATGGCTAGGACAACAGAAACTCATTATCATCATCATATCAACCGAAAAACGTCCACTGCTGGATATAGGCCTCCCCCAAGCGTCCCGCATCCCCGCAAGCTTCACCTGGGACAAACAATCCTGTTGGGCAGGGTCAATTTCGAGAAAGAGATCAACCATCGAATCCGACACGGCTGGGCGGCGTTCGGGAAGTTACGCGATGTCTTCTCGTCCAACCTACCCTATGGTAGGTCTCAAGACGAAAGTCTATGACCAGTGCGTGTTGCCAGTGATGACATATGGCTCTGAGACGTAGTCGCTCACAATGGGCCTCATCAGAAAACTTACAGTCACCCAAAGGGCATGGAGAGGGCTATGCTCGGAGTTTCCTTGCGTGATCGATTCAGAAATGTAGAGAAACAGGGTTACCGTCATAGCCCGAACAATTGCCAAACTTAAGTGGCAGTAGGCAGGGCAAATTGCTCGCAGAACGGATGGCCGATGGGGTAGGATCGTTCTGCGAACCGGAAGACGTTGCGTTGGAAGGCCTCCCACCAGGTGGACCGATGACAGGTACTAAGGGACGTTAAAAACTGTGATAACCCAGTTGCCAAGCACCAGTCAATCTGCCCAGCCTTTTTCTAACTATATTGGTGTCGAGCAACTATCTATCTGACCTCCATAACCCAGTAACTGGGTAACACGATACCCCTCTACCCTCTCTACCAAGTCAGACAGTTCCTGGAATCTGTCTACCCGTAACGACTGTCAAAGATCTTCAAATGACAGCCGTGACCAAAAGCTTAACGTGCTTTCCGACTCCGAGACACGGAGAAACTTGCTATGTTAAGATGGTCACCTATCTACAGACCGACCTCGGCAAACATCGCTTAACCTTGAAGATCGACCCGTGCGGCTGTTATATTATTTAGCACGGATTATAATTAATACAAAAGTTACAAGACCGATAAGAAGCAAGAAAATCGCCATTAATAAACGATTAACAGACTATCGATTTCAGACTAATGAAATCACAAACACAGGGAGAAAATGTGGAGATCAATGATCATTTCTTATCTTCACGAAAAGGCCTTTGACCTGCAACAGTCTCGTGTAAGATTAATCTCTGAATAGTATCTAATACTTTCATATTTAGCATCTAGACACATTTTTCAGGATCATTACTTTCCTGTGACCAGTTACTGGGTTGTGGAGGTCAGATAGGCAGTCGCTCCATGTTAAATAGTAGTAGTATCCAGCTGCATTCGGAGACAGACTGGCCATTTTTCTGCATTCTGTGCCCAAAAGGCAAAACCTGTAGCCAAAGCGAGCTTTTATCTTTTGTTATCAGGGGATGGCACCTGGACTTTGAGGAAAAAGGCCAGAGAATGTGGGATTGTTACCACCCCGGTGATCACCATCAGCATACAGAAGGGGCCCTGTTACAAAATACCACCCCGGCAACCCCTCTGTGCAACGCCTGTTAAGGCACATCCCTGGGAGTCAAAACGACCTATGCTCTGTCATGGACGATGCCGTGGAACTGGCAAAGTATTGGGCCAACAATTTAATCATATAGAACAACCATCTCGAGAAGGCGGATGAATCGTAACAAAAAGACTCTTATTTCGACGTCATAAAAGACACGTAACCTGCCTTCGTGAGATAAAACAACTTTACCAGAGACACGACGAAGAAGAGGGTCATTGACGGTCAGGGCTTCCCTAGATTTTGTGCGCTCAGTCTAATCTGAACTCCCCAACCCATTAAGTGGCAGTGTCCAGACAATGAAAATATTTTCCGATTGCTTTTGGACTCTTTGAGCGAACTTGGGTTGCTAGTGCACGATGCTCTCCACGACGCAAAAGACAGGCATAGATGGCGCAAACTAGTGAAGGAAAAGTTGTTTCCACGACGGGGGAAATCCGGCCCTCAATAATAGGGAACAGGACACGAGAGTGAGGAAGAGGGTTGGTTGCAGGTACCCAGATTACTGGAGTATGGAATACTCTGACGTGATTTCTGTCAATACTGAGCTTAAGAAGACCCTGACTCGGAACAGCGTAGATGGGACTCAAAGTCCCCTGCTAAGTAGGATGTATCTGCTGCTGCCTTCTCCTGTCTCCCACTTAGTCAAGCGGTTAATTTGTTTATCAGGAGAGGATCACATTGGAACACAATCCCTCCTACATTGTGGTAGCGTCGCGGGCTGCTGAGGAACGTCCTCTTTACATCATGGAAGTTTACCAGATTAGGACTTGCGTTTTAGGTGCATCGTACAAATGAGCACTCAGGGCTTTCAGCGCGTGCTAAAATATATAATAGCACCTCGCAGTCGAAGAAAACGCGAGTAAGCTGATTAGAACTTTTCTGCGGCATTGACCAAGAAGGTTACATGTTGGCATTTAAGAGAGAGTTTAGAAGAATAGGGGGGTAAACTGCCTTTAGGGAAAATAGTGAAAAAAAAAACATTGTTTATTAACACTTTTTTTACACCATATTTTAGACGAAGCAAAAATTATGTAAGAATATGCAAAATGCACGCTACCCTCATAGGAAAAAGGTGTAAGTATACTTCGGTATTTTATAATAATATTTGCATGATGTGAGATCGGAATACAATGCGAATCCACAAGCGATAAACGGTTTATTACGTGACTCGTTTAAGTAGGTACTTCAGATACAAATTATCTGGCAAATGACCCATTGTTTTATCTTAATTAAGTAGTGAATGGATAGGTCAGTTACTTTTTATTAAGCTATTGCATAGCTTCTATCGCGGGCCTTGAGCGCGGGGACCGAATCCAGAAATTCCGTAACGAAAAAACCTCACGCCCCCCACGCCGACGGGCAAGGAGGTGTGGCTTGAAGGCCGTGCATCGTCTAACGTCGTTTCAGTTCGGCAATCGGCAGTCTTCGACACGGCGTTGTGTGCGATTAGACGTATTGGACGACTCTACGAAACTCGCACGAATCGAGACGAGCTGCTCCGAAATCGGACGAATACATAAGCAGCTGTTTATGAGAAAGTATATAGGTATTTATGTACAACAGTGAATAGCTGTACTTGTAAAATTTGTGTATAAAGTGTTTTGAATATGAATGAACAAAGTGCATTTATTATTTTTTATTTATTTAATAATAGAAAAATTTGTTTTCTTATCGGTCACCACGCTCAAAAAGTGTAACTTGAATTAATATCAAAGAAAAAGCAATACTGCATGAATAAAAAAAATAAATTTAAAAAAAAATATAATTGCATAAGTTGATACAAAATGCTATGCAATAGCTTTACCGCGGCAGTCCCCGAGTGCCACACGTCTTTTTTTTTTGGTTTTGTCCCATCTCGGCGGGTTAGGGGGCAAATCGTCCCTCTTCGAACTGGGACCAGGGACCAATTGCCCCTTTTAAAAAATTATAGTGGTAATCTGGGCCCACATCTCTTTTGAGTTTTATAAATGTTGAACATGTATAAGCATTTATAGCCAAACTACCAAGAGGCCAGAATTATGAAGAAGTATTTGCGGGGCTGGAATCTTTAGCGGTAAGCCTAACAAAGTACCAGGCGATTATAATCATGAGGCAGTATCACCGATTCTGGAAGCTGTGTCTTCTGTGTTGGGTCGGCTGTTAGTCTAATTGGATGAAGCTGAAAATCAGCTCCTATTTAACATAAATTCGTCTATATCGTCATAAATTCGTATAATCGCCTGGTACTTTGTAAGTCTTACTGCTATTGATTCCAGACCCGCAAATTCTTCTTCATAATTCTGGCCTCCTGGTAGTTTGGCTATAAATGCTTATACATGTTCAACATTTATAAAAATCAAAAGGGATGTGGGCCCAGATTACCATTATACATTTTTGAAAGGGGAATTGGTCCCTGGTCCCAGTTTCGAAGTGGGACGATTTGCCCCCTAACCCATCACGGCACCATGTCGCAAAACATTGCAAGGTACAAATAAAAATAGAAACACAGGGAAGTAACTATTTAGTAATCTGTGACACAGGTTACGAAGTAACTATTTAGTAATCTGTGACACAGGGTCTAGTCGACGAAGGAAAACATTTTGTTAGGGGATTTTCACAGATTTTAACATGATTGTTATATGAACCGTGGTTCAGGCACATATTTTTTTTAGATTTACCAAATTTCTGTCAAGACAGAGCTAATGGGGCCTCTATACGATTCAAGGGCTTGTCTGTGAAAGTACCATTAAGATATATAAAAGACACTAGTATTTTAAAATTAAACTTATTTCATAAACGTAAATTTGAAAAATATTTATTTTGATTTTGAATAAATTATCAAGATGATTCGTCACTATACTTCGTAAAAGATAGCTTGATCTTTGCGACAGCTGTCAGTGTCAATACAGTAACAATAGTGCTTGACAGGCTAACAATAACGTATACGTCAGTTTGACATTATGTCGAAAAATCAAGCTATCTTTTACGAAGTATAGATACTATTTTCTATTTTTATGTGTACCTTTCAATGATTTGTGACAGATTGCCCAGATGAGAAATTATCGCGGGTATAATAAATAAATTCACGGGTGCCGAAACGGAAGGTACTAAAATGGGACTTAAACCATTATTTTTCCATGAGAGAAAACAATTGTGAGTTCGCCAAGTCTGCACGCACATGGGTTACTAATCGGCGAATCGCGAATATTTTATATACATTTTGAGTGTGCATGTATACCGACCCGCCACGCATACAAATGGAACCATTGGAAATTTTGAGACCAATTCAATCTGCCTGAATTTTTTCCAACTATATTGGGATCGAACCAGTATTGTACATGGAATAGCTACCTATCTGAACTCCATAGCCCAATAACTGAGTAACACCATACATCTTGGTAGGACTGGTTTAAAATTTTCTGCCTTCTGCCTAGTTCTGACTGTCAAAGACCTACAAACTACAGCAGGGACCTACGGATTATAGTGTTTGCCAGGGAACGAAGGATTCTAATGTATGGTCACCAATCCTCGGCTTGACCTCGGCAACCATTGCTTAACCTTGAAGATCTCTCCGTGCAGCTGTTATTGATTATCACGATATTGTTTATGACCTAGCTTTATTAAATTGGCAATGTTTCGTATGGCGACTTTATTTATTGATTATACCACGTGGTTATCTGGCTCTTTGACTAAGTAATTAATAACACTATTGTTTTTTTTTCATTTCTTATTAGGTCTGAAGCCAGAAAATCTTATACCAGTCTTGCCAAGGGGTTTCGTGTTACTCAGTTACTGGGTTGTAGAGTTCAGACAGGCAGTCACTTCACATAAGATATTGCTATTACGCTGCTGTTGTGTGACCGTTTGGGTCGGCAGCCATGGTTGGCAAAAGGCAGGCAAATTAATTGAGTTCGAAATTTAGTTCCAATAAATCTCATTAGATGGCGCGTTATGCACCGATTTGTTCTTGAATTGTGTGTAAAATTAACATTTTCTTGCATTTAAGATAAAAATTGTATGTTATTTTTTAATCAACTCTCCTAAGCACAAAGTTATGGAATATTGGGCTCTAAATTCAAATTTCAAAAAGATTATTTAAAAGGATCATTTAAAATTGATGTCGACAGATGGCGCGGTATTGAATTTCTGAGGCATTCCACTCGATTGTTTAAATATGTATTGTAACACATTTTGGTGCAATGAAACTGTAAAAACGTGCAAAAATACTATAAAACAAATCGTCACTGTATTTAAAGAACAAAATTTGGGAATTACTTGCAAGTATCTGCCAACATCTATCGCCGTGGAACGGAACCGAACGCGATCGATGTACAAAAAATAATCAGATAATGAGACGAAAATCGCTAGTTACGTCGGCACGGTTGCTTTGTATGAGATAAGGCATGTATATGCTAGTATTATATTATCTGTGACAATACTATAAAATACTGATTGTTAAAATTATGATTAAACAAAGAATTTAAATATTTTTTTTGTAATAGATAATCTCTGGAAGTAGATACTGATCTCCTACGAACATTTTTTCTCTGATAGCAAGGTACAGAATTACTCATATGCAAATTTTTATTTCCACGAAAAAGCTAGTTCAGTAATAATTTATCTTGTAACCGCAACATACTGTTTCCTGTTCCATATTCAAAGTATAATTATAAACGAAAAAAAAATGATAATTTACCCGAACCAGTGGTGTCTCATCCCATACAAAGAAACTATGCCAACGTTCTATACTGATTATTGTTTGTACATCGATCGCGTTCGGTACCGTTCCGTTCCACGGATATAGATGCTGATCTATCTATTACCGTGGAATGGAACTGAACACGTTCGATTTACAAAAAGTAATCGGTATAATCAGATGAAAACGGTAGTTACGTCGGCACGGTTTCTTTGTATGGGATGAGGCATCTGTATGCTAGTATTATATTATCTGTGCCCAAACTAAAGCATTACCTAGGAATTATAATATTTCAAATATAATTATTATGTTCAATCTATACTAATATTTTAAAGAGGTGAAGTTTGTGAGGTTGTAGGGGGTAATCTCTGGATCTACTGAATGGATTTAGATGAAATTTGGCATGGAGATAGTTTGAGACTCTGGGAAGGACATAGGATAGTTTGTATTCCCTTGGGATGATAAAACAGTTTATACGCGGGCGAAGCTGAGAGCAGAAGCTATTATAAAAGTTAATGCGAAAGTAACTCTGCCTGTCTGTCTGTTACCTTAACATGCTTAAACCGCTGAACCGATTAAGATGATATTTGTTATGGACATAGTTTCGAGTCTGAGAAGGACATAGGATAGTCTTTATCCCTGAAATAATTTTTAAGGGGGTGGAAAGGAGGTCGGAAGTTTGTATGTTAAATGAAAGCTTGGAGTAAAAAAAAATGGCTAATTGAAATACTAATGTTACGCAGATGAAGTTGTGGGCAAAAGCAAGACAGTAATAAATCGCAAGACTGGCACTGCAAATACCACCCTTATTGGTTTGACAAAAGATGTCTTCTGTGTCGACTTATTACCTCTTATATAATGACTGTATTTCTCTATTGATTAGTCATTGTTCAAGATAAATAATAAGGATGGATTATGGTCAAGGAGACGTACATTGTTTAACTTTGTATGATTAAATGATATTTTATGCCAAATATTCAGTGAAGTGAGCATAACAGCTAAGGAATTTCTTGTTTGCATTATCGAGAAATGTTCTCAAATAGATCAGTGTCATGAGTGCCGTGGAGCTGTTCTGTACCGCACCTTAATTAATTGGAGAGGCACGCAAAAACTAGCTTTGCCCGCGAGAAAAGTGTTTTATCATCCCAAAGGAACTTATACCAGGATAAGAAAGTAGCCTATGTGCTATTCCAGACTCTAATCTATCTCTGTGCTATAATGCCAAATATGTTCTGCCGTTCTGGTGTGATTGAGTTACAAACATACATCCAAACTTTCACATTTATAATATTGGTAAGGTTACTGGGTCAATTTGCCGAGCCCTTTCTTAATCATGTTCAAGTTGGATTCTAGACTAACCCATTCACCTGGATTTTAAAAGTATTGGTTCCCCACCTGACCCTGACCTTCACAATTCATTAACTGGGTAAAACAATACCCTGGTAAAAGATATTAGCTCTAAAGCAAGTTATTTTAGTCTCGGGTTTTACGAAAAATTCGGTATATTAACCCTGGGAAGTTTCCTGAGGCAAGGCAGCAAAATTTCGCATAATGATTAATATTATTTTAATATAGAATACAACTTTCAAATGAAGAAAGAGCACTATGCTGAGTTAGAAACAGAGAGGCAGGAAAAGGTACAAAATAGCCAGAAAATAAGAGAATTGTATTTCATAATTATAGACTTAATAGGCTGTTTTTACTAACAGGTAACAGGAAAAATATGAAATGACAGCAGTTAAAAAGTGTTGATTGGTAGCACAGCTAAGATAAAAGCCTAAAATAAAATAAGTGTTTAATGAAAAAACAATACATTTGGCAGTCAAGGTGTTATCTTATCAAAGAATGAGTAAACAATAGGACTCGGGTGGGCAATTGATATTGATATCACCAAAGCCTTATCTGATCTAATAATCATGGCATGATGATTCTGCAGAGATTTTCTAACTTGACAAATAAAAATTGTCATGAAATGTGTATCTATGGTTTGATATGCGTATGATATGTATAGATACAGAGTTTTGTAATGTAATGTCTTTTATAATAAATACAGTAAATAAAAAATATGCACTTGCAGCACTTTCCATCAAAGCTAAAAAGAAGTAACATACTGCCTATAACACCTCTTTCTTTCCACAGAGTAATTTTTTAAAAACAAAAATTTGAACATGGAACTCCAGTCTCGTGACATTTCTAGGAGCTTGACAGAAAGCAGTGCAAGAGAGTTATCAGATAAAATATAACTAAAAATTACGAAAACGATTATCTAAATTACCAAAAGAGTTAACAAGGAAGCGTAACAGATAAAGAGAAATAATAGCTATTGATTAGTGTGTTACAGCTGGAAAGGACCGGCATACACCTACACGATGCATTTCAAGGTTATCTTCAGAAACACTTACTACTAGATGCACAAATATTAGTGAAAACGTACCCCTTACCTTCTGGTGGAGGTAAACAACCGCTAACAGGTAATTATAACGTTATTTCACGGACATAAAATGTTACATAAGCTTAAATCTCATGACAGTTCTTAACCACAACCAATGTTAGTTATTCGAGTTGTTCTAGCTTAGATAAAAGCGTTATCCAATGCATAGCGTTTTTGCACTGAAGTTACAACGTACTAAACTGATACTTCACTTATATTTTGACGCTGCTTTATGAGAATTCAGAGGTTCAGATGTGGCCCGTAGACCTACATTTATTTCGGTTCGATTGGGCCTTTACAATCGAATTCTAGTTGGTGGCACCTGTCAAAACCTCGTTCCACCTAACCTAATTGTTACGTTCTTAACACAGCGTCGAAATGGCTTATCTATTTGTCCCCGAGTGTAAGGAGTACAGCATAAATCATAAGGTCAATATACTTCTATTGCAGATTTGGAACGCGATCTGAAAAAAAGTTGGGGTTACGTTTAATAACTGCTCCGTGAGCAAATTACAGATATTGATTGATGTCGAATTGTGTTCAAGATGGGCGTATACATATTCACGGCTTTGACAAAGATGTTTCTATTTGTAAAACACTGGGTTGGCTTGCAAATGAAGGATATAATTGGCTTACCTCTAATTACTGTTCATGATGCAATTATTATTCCAGATCAGGAAACCGAAAATTTGGTAGTAAAACTAGCATGAACTAAACGTATATTTGCATGTGATGTTCTCATTCTGCCAGAAATCGATAGGTCTCTCACTCATTAATTAATGTTATAATTTTTTTCTTTAATACTTATTTATTCATCTACCAGGGGGGTGACCATAAGCTCTTAGAGTAAGGTTATTTTGAGATCGAGTAAGTGACAGATGTATACACGTTATATACATCTGTCCCTTACACACACTCAAAATAACCTTACTCTAAGAGCTTATGGTCACCCGCCTGTACTGATTGCTACTGAGGCTTTTGGTTTAGAAGTTATTTACTTAGTTATTTTTATTGTAATACTAGCTGACCCGGCAAACTTTGTTTTACCATAAAAACACCAAACATTCATCTACCCTTCATACCCTAACCTACCTACCCTACCCTACCCACCCTACCCTACCTACCCTACCCTACCTACTCTACCCTACCCTACCCTACTATCCTATGTCCGTCTCCTGGTTCTAAGCTACCTCCCCATCAATTTTCAGCCAAACAGGTTCAGCTGTTCTTGAGTTATAAATAGTGTAACTAACACGACTTTCTCTTATTTATATAGATATTCGTTTATATCATAATATTTCTTGTAATTTTTTAATTAGTTTTATCTAAATAAATTGTAATGTTACGTGAAAAAAGAAGTTATTTTTACTGAGTAGGCATGGGCAAAAAATAGCAAAATATTGATATTTCTCCACACAATTATCGATATTGGTATATCGTCGATTTTTTTAATCGGTATATATCGATATTCGATATTTATTTTAGAATAACGAATTCGAATATTTTTTTTTAAACGCGACTTTGCCTTCAGCCGTGATTCTGACAGTATCCGACAATAGAAGCCATTTGACAGGCGAGCACATCAAACAGAGGGTGCTCCTAATGTCCCTATCTGAACTCACTCGTTCCACTAGAATCCCCTATTTCAATCCCCTAGGGGATCGTACAGCACTCAATGTTCCACTACGATCCCCTATGCAGGGGATTCTATATGTACTAATGAGTTATTTGCCTTTAAAGTCTCTTCTAAATAAAAAAGCCACCTATAAAATAACAATACTTAATACATAGATTTAAAAATCGGTCTACAGAGGGGATTACCATGATGTAAATTAGTTTTTTCTAAAATAAGTTAGATGTTGACAAAAAGTACCAAAAGCGTTGAAGAATTTCGCAAGTTCGACGAGTGCAGCGTCTCGGTGGCGTTGGGTTCAAGTCCCACCGAAGGTGTTCGGTTTTTTTCAATGTTTTAACTTATTTAAGTACATTTATTTACCGTTATAAACGCAAAATATATAAAAAAAATCTTTTCTACTTAAAAACCTAGGCCATCGGACCACTTAGTGGGAGGCCTTCCAACGCATCGTCTTCCGGTTCGCGGTCGCCATTCCAGAACTTTTCGGCCCCAACGGCCATCCGTTCTGCGAGCAATGTGCCCCGTTCTTCGGGCTATGTCGGTAACTTTGGTTCTCCTGCGGATATCCTCACTTCTGACGTAATCACGCAAGGAACGTGTAAATGTTGCCGTTTTTTGCGATAATGGTACGGTATAACCCTTCGTGCGCGAGTCCGACTCGCACTTGGCCGGTTTTTTAAGTAAAAAAGGTTTTTTTTTGTATATTTTGCGTTTATAACGTTAAATAATACATAAATAAGTTGAACATTGAAAAAACCGAACGCCTTAGGTAGGACTCGAACCCGCCACCGAGACGCTGCACTCGTCGAACTTGCGAAATTCTTCAACGCTTTTGGTACTCTTTTGTCAACATCTAACTTATTTTAGAAAAAACTAATTTACATCATTGTAATCCCCTCTGTAGACCGATTTTTAAATCTATGTATTAAGTATTGTTATTTTATAGGTGGCTTTTTTATTTAGAAGAGACTTTAAAAGCAAATAACTCATTAGTACATATAGAATCCCCTGCATAGGGGATCGTAGTGGAACATTGAGTGCTGTACGATCCCCTGGGGGATTGAAATAGGGGATTCTAGTGGAACGAGTGATCTGAACTACTGGTTTGATTAAATTGTATAAAATTGTTTAGGCACGAACATTAATATAAAATACTATTTTCTTCATGTCTATTGTTTTTTACGAATTTTGAATGCTTTGGGTCATCATCCAAAAACTGACGATATATCCATAAATCGATTATATTTTTCACTCTATCGATACTGTTTGAAAATATCAATACGATAAATATCTGTTATTGGGCTCTTTTTTCACTTGCCCATCCCTGAGACCACCACTACAGACTACCATCACGGACATCTCTCAGAAGGGGTGTGCAGAAACGGGTGTGTAACGTTTGAAATAATAAAAAAGATAAAAGATCATAGTTATGACCTAATTCCATTTAATATACGTTTCTGAACATGTGAAAAGATGTAAAGATGTTATAGATCATACCTACGTAACTTGTTTTATTGATTTTATTCCGCATGGAACGGACAATAAGTTCGTTTTATACAAAATCACATTTCACCGTCGACCACATCATCGCTTACCATCAGGTGAGATTGTGGTCAAGCGCGAGCCTATAGGTTATAAAAAAAAAAAAACCAAGAGACGCCACGTCGCCGTCCCGTCCGCTACTTCCTCGTAGTCAAACTTTTTAGTCCAACTGGTTTGACCACGAGGAAACATTTTTTTTTTTTTCTATGCACCCGTGCTCTTTCACGTACCTACGTACGCAGAGCGGGACCTTCGGCCCTGGGACTTTACAGACCACCTAATTATTTAGTGCTCATTTCGTGCTTCCCGTTTCATTCAAATTTAGATTTTGTGCTTCAATGAGAAGGAGTAAAGCTCACTTGATGCAAAGCTACCGCCAGCGTGGCCCTTCTATGTTTACGAAAATAAACTTACTTGTTCTGAACCCCCGTCACATCTAAAATCCGCCATTTTCTTTTTTCCAATTTTAATGTAGCCAGTGACATTCGCAACGATTGATATAAGAATCACCAAAAAAGGCCAACGCGTTTGGTCTCTAGAACGCCACATAGGAACAAACATACATACATAGACTGATAAACACATTGCCCACCTTCGGCAGTTGGGTAAAACTGATCATTTATTTGTTTACTTTAAAACAAATGGCCAATCATTAAAAAATAGTTATTTGTTATACAAGAGTGCAAAGTTGCTTTTTAACCGCGTGTTCAATTTTGATGACAGAGCAAGCGAAGGATTCTAAAATTGAATCACGAGCGCAGCGAGTGATTCAAAATTAGAATCCTGAGCGTTAGCGAGGAAATCAAAAGAGCACAAGGTGAAAAATCTTTGCACTCGATCGATGTGATGTTGATGGATCGTAGTGGAACATTGAGTGCTGTACGATCCCCTGGGGGATTGAAATAGGGGATTCTAGTGGAACGAGTGATCTGAACTACTGGTTTGATTAAATTGTATAAAATTGTTTAGGCACGAACATTAATATAAAATACTATTTTCTTCATGTCTATTGTTTTTTACGAATTTTGAATGCTTTGGGTCATCATCCAAAAACTGACGATATATCCATAAATCGATTATATTTTTCACTCTATCGATACTGTTTGAAAATATCAATACGATAAATATCTGTTATTGGGCTCTTTTTTCACTTGCCCATCCCTGAGACCACCACTACAGACTACCATCACGGACATCTCTCAGAAGGGGTGTGCAGAAACGGGTGTGTAACGTTTGAAATAATAAAAAAGATAAAAGATCATAGTTATGACCTAATTCCATTTAATATACGTTTCTGAACATGTGAAAAGATGTAAAGATGTTATAGATCATACCTACGTAACTTGTTTTATTGATTTTATTCCGCATGGAACGGACAATAAGTTCGTTTTATACAAAATCACATTTCACCGTCGACCACATCATCGCTTACCATCAGGTGAGATTGTGGTCAAGCGCGAGCCTATAGGTTATAAAAAAAAAAAAACCAAGAGACGCCACGTCGCCGTCCCGTCCGCTACTTCCTCGTAGTCAAACTTTTTAGTCCAACTGGTTTGACCACGAGGAAACATTTTTTTTTTTTTCTATGCACCCGTGCTCTTTCACGTACCTACGTACGCAGAGCGGGACCTTCGGCCCTGGGACTTTACAGACCACCTAATTATTTAGTGCTCATTTCGTGCTTCCCGTTTCATTCAAATTTAGATTTTGTGCTTCAATGAGAAGGAGTAAAGCTCACTTGATGCAAAGCTACCGCCAGCGTGGCCCTTCTATGTTTACGAAAATAAACTTACTTGTTCTGAACCCCCGTCACATCTAAAATCCGCCATTTTCTTTTTTCCAATTTTAATGTAGCCAGTGACATTCGCAACGATTGATATAAGAATCACCAAAAAAGGCCAACGCGTTTGGTCTCTAGAACGCCACATAGGAACAAACATACATACATAGACTGATAAACACATTGCCCACCTTCGGCAGTTGGGTAAAACTGATCATTTATTTGTTTACTTTAAAACAAATGGCCAATCATTAAAAAATAGTTATTTGTTATACAAGAGTGCAAAGTTGCTTTTTAACCGCGTGTTCAATTTTGATGACAGAGCAAGCGAAGGATTCTAAAATTGAATCACGAGCGCAGCGAGTGATTCAAAATTAGAATCCTGAGCGTTAGCGAGGAAATCAAAAGAGCACAAGGTGAAAAATCTTTGCACTCGATCGATGTGATGTTGATGGATCGTAGTGGAACATTGAGTGCTGTACGATCCCCTGGGGGATTGAAATAGGGGATTCTAGTGGAACGAGTGATCTGAACTACTGGTTTGATTAAATTGTATAAAATTGTTTAGGCACGAACATTAATATAAAATACTATTTTCTTCATGTCTATTGTTTTTTACGAATTTTGAATGCTTTGGGTCATCATCCAAAAACTGACGATATATCCATAAATCGATTATATTTTTCACTCTATCGATACTGTTTGAAAATATCAATACGATAAATATCTGTTATTGGGCTCTTTTTTCACTTGCCCATCCCTGAGACCACCACTACAGACTACCATCACGGACATCTCTCAGAAGGGGTGTGCAGAAACGGGTGTGTAACGTTTGAAATAATAAAAAAGATAAAAGATCATAGTTATGACCTAATTCCATTTAATATACGTTTCTGAACATGTGAAAAGATGTAAAGATGTTATAGATCATACCTACGTAACTTGTTTTATTGATTTTATTCCGCATGGAACGGACAATAAGTTCGTTTTATACAAAATCACATTTCACCGTCGACCACATCATCGCTTACCATCAGGTGAGATTGTGGTCAAGCGCGAGCCTATAGGTTATAAAAAAAAAAAAACCAAGAGACGCCACGTCGCCGTCCCGTCCGCTACTTCCTCGTAGTCAAACTTTTTAGTCCAACTGGTTTGACCACGAGGAAACATTTTTTTTTTTTTCTATGCACCCGTGCTCTTTCACGTACCTACGTACGCAGAGCGGGACCTTCGGCCCTGGGACTTTACAGACCACCTAATTATTTAGTGCTCATTTCGTGCTTCCCGTTTCATTCAAATTTAGATTTTGTGCTTCAATGAGAAGGAGTAAAGCTCACTTGATGCAAAGCTACCGCCAGCGTGGCCCTTCTATGTTTACGAAAATAAACTTACTTGTTCTGAACCCCCGTCACATCTAAAATCCGCCATTTTCTTTTTTCCAATTTTAATGTAGCCAGTGACATTCGCAACGATTGATATAAGAATCACCAAAAAAGGCCAACGCGTTTGGTCTCTAGAACGCCACATAGGAACAAACATACATACATAGACTGATAAACACATTGCCCACCTTCGGCAGTTGGGTAAAACTGATCATTTATTTGTTTACTTTAAAACAAATGGCCAATCATTAAAAAATAGTTATTTGTTATACAAGAGTGCAAAGTTGCTTTTTAACCGCGTGTTCAATTTTGATGACAGAGCAAGCGAAGGATTCTAAAATTGAATCACGAGCGCAGCGAGTGATTCAAAATTAGAATCCTGAGCGTTAGCGAGGAAATCAAAAGAGCACAAGGTGAAAAATCTTTGCACTCGAGTGCAACACGTAACTTTTCATTCCACCTCAGCGAGGAAATGACTAAATGCAAAAAAAAAAACGTTTACAATCACAAGATAGGTACACTTTTATTTCAGTTTAGGTATTAATTACTACATTATGACAGGTAAGTATTACAGAATAATCTTTAAATTATAACAAAATAATACTAAGGTATAATTAAGAAAATTTTAAAGTAACGTTGCTACAGTTATTGTTGAGGGAGAAAGCTCATTTGCGCATTATTAACAGTTTCAGTCAATTCTGTTGGCGTCAAACAAACTTCCTCGTCGCTAGAATCACTCATTTTAGTTTTTTCACTTGTTTTCAAGTTTCTTGTTTTTAATATAAGGTTAAACAATGACGTGAAAAAATGCCGCGTAAAGAACCGCGTACAAAGCAAATTGAAAAAAGAACACCAAGAAGGTTCCGAGTCTGAGTATTTAACAAATTAAAAAAAGTTGTATGATATATTCGGCACCATAGAGGTAGCAGTAAATAGGTTTAATGTTTTTTTTAAATTCACAAACTTAGTGCACACAATGTTCTAAATTCAATTTACTTTATCCTCTAGTGAATAAAAACGGCTTTTCCACTCAGATATTGAAGATTAAAAATACTCTTTCCGAGATGGTGGGATGAAAAATATTTTGCTGTTCTGTTTTACCTCTTTTAGCAGTTTTGTGGTCTGAATAAAGTAGGTAACGACAAAGCACTTAATAACGAGTTTTTTTACACTCGTTTTTAAGTGTTTAACAAGAACTTACCGTTCTTCAAAACGCATACAGTTTCTATTATTTGAATAACGTAGTTTTACTTTCTCTGTGTTATCCGTTGACCGTCCAAAATCTCGGCGAAAACATGGCGTCGGTCCAAGTTTCGCGGCGCCATTTTGCGCTATCGCCCGGTCTCAGAAAAACGCTGATTTCTCGGCAGTTTTGTATAGGAACCATGTATGAAACTTATGTTGTTACAATCTCTATGAAATAAGCTATCATATTTCACAAGGATTTACCCAGTTTACCCTAGTGGAACGAGTGAGTTTACCTTGTAATTATTTTGTAAAGTCAGAATGAGGAAAATTATTTAAAAAAAGAAAATTTCATAAAAAAATTCTTTATTTTACATTTTTTTTATTTTATTAACTGTTTGATGCTAATTATTACTTGATTTAAGTTCGGGGTGCCTGTGCGATAGTTTTGGTATGTGTATGTTACATTATACAGTCCCCGGCATGTAACTTGGCAAGGTTTTCTGGATAATGGGGTTAGATCGCGCATAGTGCGCTTACTTACCAACCACCATATAGAACGAACGAAACGTGGAGGCGACGCGATTGGTCAGTCGATCAACTGACCAACCAATAGCGCGCTCGGACCGGTGCTAAACGTTCTCTGCGTCCCGCATCTTGGTAACCAAAGAGACTTGTAATTGTAACACTTGTGCGCATCTAACTACTCTTTCCAAGTTACGTGCCGACAACTACATACGTTTCTGAGAAAGTTAGGTCTGCGCCTCAAGGCGAAGCAAGCGCTTTTGTGCAAGGAGGCCTTGTGAACAGCACTATCACTTTTATCACAACGGAGTCTTAATGGCATTAAGACGTCATAAGGCCCAAGAACTCGGATGTTAAACGATTTACTACAAATTCCACGATTTGGCCAGCGTAATTATCTGATCTGGGTGATCCTGTGGGCATAATTTTGTTGTCCTTTCAAATCCCCTCTGCAGCAGAAGGACAGTTAAGCAAAATCCCGGCATAGCAAATTCCCAGATTAGCAGAAGGACAGATTCGCATAAAGGCAGATAATGTACTGTCACCGTCAAAAAAGTTACAAATCATAGTAACCGTATTATCAATTTGTGACCTGTTTGCTTTATATATATCTAAAGGTGTATGGAGTAGGTACTGCTTTCACCTCTGGAACGGATCTGCCAAATACCAACTTGATCGGCAACAATGCGCTGATAGACTCAAAGCTCCAGAGTCTTGAACACCGAGTCACCGACGACGAGTTGCCAGCCTGTCGGTTTTCTATCGGTTGAGTGTGCGATGGAACTGCTCAATTTGATTCTGCCTAGCCCTTTCCATCATCGGACAACAAGACGTACGGTAATGCGCCATCGGTACATGGTGGATATCCCACTCATACGCATAAAGCGTTTTGAAAATATTTTCATTGTGCGTACAGCTAAGGAGTGGAATTACCTGCCGGAGCGGCGTCTTTGTTTCCTGATAGCTAAAACTAACCTAACCTATTCACTCTTCAATTTCAAGAGTGAATAGGTTACTTCTAGGCAAGCGTGCTTCACCTTCAACCACATCATCACTTAACATCAGCCGAGATAGTGGTCACTTGGTCAAACGCGAGCTTTAAACGAATAAAAAAATACTACTTTCAAATAAAATTTTACCAATTGCAACTATTCAATTTTATTTTTGTTTACTGTGGGTCTGTACTTCTGCCTTTATGCAAATCTGTCCTTCTGCTTATCTGGGATTTTGCATAGCTGTCCTTCTGCTGCAGAGGGTTCAAATCAACATCCTAATTGCGTAACATTTTAAAGATCAAACTGAGCACGCACGCTTTCATTTTGACAATTCTGCATTCATTGCGTGATTTACACTGTCAAGTAGATGGATTTTGAAACAAAGAATGCTAGTCACGCAGTTACGCACTTAGGGTGCTGAAGTGGCTTCTCAATCCATACGGATAAGTTATACTTATGGTGACAAAACCAAATAAAAGAAACACATAGCCAAAAAGACATTTATTGAGATATAAACAAGCTAAAACTCGAACGGTCAAACACACAGACACCAACTTACAAGTACTTTGTACATTTACGGTAAGGTCCTCCGCTGGATTGAAGTGATACCCGAGTAACAATATATTATTTTACATTTTTGGCAGTAGCAACACTCTCCAGCCCTCGTTTTGGACACTGGTAATTAATACTAACAAGGACAAGAGGTGCTTGTTTTAATGCGAGAAAGATGCAGCATACAGGACGGATAATGTCATCTCTTTTTAGCAACGGAACAGTGATGGATTTAGTAGTTCCACTTATTTATTTATGACCCCAGAAAAGATTCAGATAATATTACTGCATTGCTCAATAGTTTTCAACATGAAAAAATACAAAAATATTGTTTAAATTATTTTACTTACGCAAAGCTCCGAAAAGCTATAAAGAAAAATACAGAAGTTGAGTATTGCAGACATGAAAAAACAAAATATTATTGTATAAATTATTTGAATCACTAGAAGCTGACCTAGGTTTTTTTTTCTATCCCGAAATATCACCGAACTGTATTTATTTTAATTTGTAATGTTGCAATGTTAATTAAAAATGTTGACACGACTTAACAAAAATCTGGGTAGCTAGAAGCGTCCCTGTTCAGGCACAGCGGGCGTAAAAGGACTAATATGAATATGCATGAAACTATATCCAATTTAAAACTCTTGCAAATTGGTATAGTTTTGTGCTAATTATATTTGGCCTAGAATAGGGTAGTTGACGAAATATCTATTTGGTCCGTCAGTTAGTTAACCTAAAAATATTGGACACATATTTTTCTTTTGCCACGTAAACAAAAAATTTCGACAATACAGTGCGTTGAAATATCGTGTGACGTCACGGTGTTAGTACGCTTTATACTGGCAAAGTGACGTCACATACGTCGCTTTATCTTTGTCAATTTCAATTTGTTTGATAAAGTAAAAAATACTTGTCCAATATTATTAGAGAAGCTCACTGACGGACTTAATAGAATTATCATTTTTCTACAATAGGCAACATCCCAATTCAGCCACGGGAACGCTATTCGGTGACGCAGACATAATAGGTTTTCGCACGCATAGGAGCCAGCACATGCTGTGCATTAATAAAAAAAAAATTGCCACAAAGGTAACACGTAACATGATGATCCTAACTCCCAAACTAGGCCTAAATCTGTATTTTGGGCTGTACTCCGAGGAGTGAATATAATGTGATATTGAGACAAGCTTTCATATTAGTTTTTTTATTTTTATACCAAGCTTTTTTATAAAAAAAAGTGCATGGTCACGCGAAACAAACATATAATGCGTAATAACGTATGCTAAATTTCAGCTCAATCGGAATCGGGAAAGTGTGTCAAATTTAACTAGCAAGATTTTATTAAAGACACCTAGAAAAGCTTGTAAAACGGACTACATAGCCCTCTGAGATTTTAAATAAATTATTATTCTTAATACAAGAATCAAAATTTGGTTGCGTAAAGAAAAATAGGAACACTATATTATCTAATAATTTTAAACGAGCAATTCTTGTAAATATTTAAGTTTTGTATTTGGATTTCTCTGTTTCAGTTTACTTATTATGCTACTGTTCTGAATTTACCCAAAGAAAGTGAACGCTAATAAAATCCTGTATATTCTTTATATAATCTAAATCTCGTAAACGGCTCCAACGATTTTCATGAAATTTAGTATGCAGGGGGTTTCGTGGGCGATACACCGATCTAGGTTTCATTTGTAGAAAACGTCGTTTTCTCTATTTGCACCCAAGCAGAGCTCGGTCGCCCAGGTACTAAATTATTATTCTTAATAAAAGAATCAAAATTTGGTTGCGTGAAAAGAATCGAGAGTGTAGAAAAATAGGAACATTACAATATAATTTTTAAAGCGGAGGACCACAAGATACAATTAAGAACGACAAGATTTTGTGCAAATAATACTAAATAAAATTTTTGGCAAAATAATACTCCACATTCACATACTTAGTAAATACTTCTTTATGTACACATCGCACACCCACAATGAAAGTGGCCCAACTGAAAAATTGCAATTTGTAGGAAATGAGCAAGTCCTCAAAAAATATATTGTACGACTATACTTTTTTGTAAGGTGACCGATGTAGGTATGAGCTGTCCCTTTCTTACTCATAATTCGGGCTCTTTTTTACCACAGGTTTTCAAAGTAGGTTTTTTAAAGTCGGTTTAAATCAGAAATTAAAGGCTTTTTGAATTAAGACACTTTCATTCTAAGGGTGCGACATATTTTTTTATAAATATTTATGTAAAAAAAGGTGCAATTGGAAAATACAAAACAATTTCAACTAGACGTAAATGTGCACCGCGAGAAAATCCTGTCTTCGCATCTTGTCGCGGTGAAACGCGGCATTAAATATGTTTAATCCTTCGATCAATAATACACAGTGTATTATTGATCCTTCGAAACCTTCGATCAATAATACACAGTGTATGAAGTATAATACATGTGATCGAAGGTTTCATTCGGCTCGAGACGCGAGAAAATACAACGAAAAAACTTAGCCGCTTGTGAATTTTAGTCCGACAAGTAAGGCCTACTTGCGCCGAAAACTTAACTCATAGTTAAATTGCTGCCACGAGGTTAAATTGACAATATTGTATTGCAAACTGTCAATTTGACCTCGTGTTAGCAACTAAAGCAAGTTTTTCGTGCAAGCGGGCATAAAAGTTTCTTGGTATAATTTGTTATTAAAGCAATTGAAATGGCAAGCTTTGGCAGTTTATGCAAAACGCATAAATCTTTTCGTATGAAAGAGAATTTTATTACTGTATAATTTTTCAGGCGCTTACTCTAATATATTAATTAAAAATACACCATTTTTTGTTTATTCGTTGTTACATTGGTTTTTAGCCTCTTTTTCAAACAGGTTTCATAAAATACAAAACTCTTTGGCAAAGCCTATTCCTTATAGTATTGCCGGCCTGATACATTTGACTGAAGTATTGCAAAACGACCCTAAAGCCAATTATAAAAAAAAAAAAATAGAAAATCTATTTTACAGTCTTCATTTGCAAAACCAGTACCTAAATGCGTCAACATTGTAGCTGTAAGACTTCTATAATAATAATAAATAATAATTTATTCTTCCTTTCAATCATAAATAATACTTAAATAATAAAGCTGCTGAAAAGCTGCCATTTTTGGTACATTACAATATATTTTTTAAAATATAAATCTAAAGCATACATAAAATTTACGTATTTACGTGTCAAAGTTATAAAATTATTGATCAAAAATAAACAAAACGTAACAATTTTAAATTATATAATTAATAAATATTTTCTTACGGAGAAATCATTGATCACCATGCTCGCAGATTGGCAATTTCAGGATTATTGTCCAGGTTCTAAGACATTTATATTCTTCAGCCCAAGTCCAAGATAAAAATACAATGTTCGATCATCAATACTTGGGTTGAACCCGGGTTTGAACCTAAAACCTCGTTTATGAGAGGCAAGACTTTAAAATTTCATGATAGTCCAGTGTTATGCCACAAATTTTAAGATAGCCACTGGGCTATCATGAAAATTTCAAGATAGCCACTGGGCTATATAAATACAAAATAAATGAAACCCATATTCATTGGACACAAAATTGAGAAACAAATGTTTCCGTAAATAATGTTGTGCAACTGTTCTGCCCTAGAGAATAAATGTTCCACATAAAAAAAAAACAAGTTTCAGAAACAATTTTGTGCAACTTTGTTTCTCATTGAATAATGTGGCATAATGCTGAAGGATATATATAAGATATAAAATAAGTAAACAAACCTCGAAGACGCCTCGAGTGCAGCAACGAGGCGAGACGACCTCGCGGACAGCAAAAAAGTTATAATAAAAAATAAAAATAATTTTGAAAAATGAACTTAGGGCCTGTTTCACCACACCACTCTTGAATGACTAGAATATTTATAAGAAAATTGGTATAACGAAGAAAGAAGACATTTTATTCTAAGCAATTTCCTTCACTCGACTCCACCTCTCTCAATCAAATTGACAGTTACCTATATGTTATTTATTGGAAACGACCTCGTTTCGGGAGTTTTTTTTTTCTGTTGTCAAGGCGAATGAATCGAGTGGAGGAAATTTCCTTCATAAGGTCTTAAAAGCACTGTCTCAGTAAAAGTTAGACTGCAGACATGCAAACAAGAAAACTAGGTTTTGAAATTATTAATTGAATTTTCATAACATCAACAGAATAATTTCATAAAAAAATTCTTAATAAAATATTCCCCGTTTTAAAAAAAATTACAAGTTGAATCATACCGTTGCAAATTCCAAAACGGCCATAAGTAATCATAATTGTGAATGGCGAAAACAGGCCCTATTAATATGACGTTAAAATTTAAAGTCCGCTGCGCTCGAGGCAGTCTGACTCCGTTTGAGGCGTGATGCCTCGCCGCTGCGTCGCGCCTCGAGGCTTCTTTATTCAATTTCTTCCTGAATTTTGCGAGCATCGACCGTTTCAACCTTTTCCTTGATCTACGAACAAGAAAAGTCGCTTTTTACCCGACTTTCACGTATCCAGATTTAATAAAGCTAACATAAAACCAAAAAGGAATTTTGGAGTAAACGCCTTTTACAGCAAGGCAATAAAAAAAAATAAAATGGCGCGTTTAAGTGTCAAGCAAAATAAATAAATTATAAAATAAATAACTAGGTAACTAATAATTTGGTTACGTTTGTACATGTTGGACATAAATACTGCAATTTCTAACGCATAATTTAAGGCGATTTTTCGTGCAAAATACTGAGTTGCCTTCTTAACGCCTCGGATTGAGGCGTACTTTTATAAGCTGCGTATTAAAGTGCCTCGACTAGAGCCAAACATAATCTACCTATTAAATTAGATTTACCTATGGATAATAGATAATAAGGCTCATTTTAGCATGACAGATACCGTCGAATTTGACTCTTGATGAGGTGGCAAAAGCTTCAAGGCGCGAGTCTGCCTCAAATTGAGGCAAATCACTCTCATCTAAACTAAGAAATCGAATTCGAGAATAAAAATGTAAACAAAGGTGTTGCCAAGTTCAAATAATAACCTTAAAAATTGTGCAATTTTCGAAAAGTACCATAACATGGTCCTAAAACTGTAGGCATATCTTAAACAGTTAAAATATAATATTGCACACAGTTTACAAGTGTCGTAAACTAGGATCTAAAAATAAAATATTAGTGTTAAAAAAAAACGTGCAAATTATTTTTATGCTACTGGCAATAAATGTACTTAAACTACCTATTATCGATTTTATTTAAATAAGACCTACAGGTAGTGGATAATAAAGATAATTTATTAATAAAATAATATTATATAACCCTCAAAGTGTCAATTTCCAGACACAATAGAAATTACCATTGTTTTAATCCGATTCGGAAATATGGACAGTTGAGCTGATAAATAAACATGAGCAACTTGTTCATAACAATATAAATGTTTTATTTGAATTTCGTTTACCTTACCTATAATATTAGGACTAACCATAGGCTATCATATTTTTAATTTTGACTCTCTGCTTTAGCGTTCTTCCAAAAACACTAAATTTAAAAAAAGAACTTGTTTTAAATTACTAGGGCAATTCACTTCACTTCTTGTTTGAATGGCACCAGCTGCGTATAATTTATACAATTCCGCCAATGTCAGGGTTACAGAGGATAAACGAAGGAGATTGAACGGTAAGAAGAAAAAACTTTTACAATTGCCAAATTATGGCGCAGTGTTGACTACCCCTGAACTGTCACTTTGACAATGACGTTTCATTGTTTACATTTTGATCTCGAATTTGATTTCTGGGTTTAGATTAGAGGCTGTAACAGCACAATAAACCACTTACAAAATCAGTTATTTAAAGAAACCGTTTGAAATCGCAGAACTATGTACATCGACACGGTCAATTTCGTTTTTTTTTTTCGTTTCATAAAAAATATTTATTGTATTAATTTTGTCCGGATGACATTCTTCTTTCAGGTTCTAGAATCTTGTCAACCAGAGGTCCGGGACGTTCCACACTGCTGAAACTCTCTTTGTCGCTAGCTTTATTCTCCATCTGTAGAGAATATTCGGCTTTTTAATATCAGGGATGATGACTGAAAATTATTTTTGTGTCCGTCAGGTAGATAAATAAAATATTGGTCACGTATTTTTTCTTTTGACATGTTAACAAAAAAAAAAACGACGATTCAGTGCGTTGAAATGCCGCGTGACTTCACGTTTTAGTACACTTTTTTACTCCAAAGTGACGTCACAAGCCCTCACTCCTGAATTTTGATGCCCATCATTAAAAAAATACGTGATTGAGAATAGTAACAGAGCTGTAAAAATTAAAATAACAGGCTGGACGGAGAGTAGTGTGTTACTAAAAAGAATAGGTGTCTTGTCACTTGCCTTGTTTTTTTTATGACTTATCTTGAGGCGCCTTTCTTTGAGTCGAATTAATCGGTTTGAACATTGGGTTCATCAAGATTTTCAATTACCGAGTCTACCTGTGTATCAAAAGGAGTTCATTCAGGCAACCACAAAATTAAAGAACTAGCCAGAAAAAAATACTATTAAAACTCATGTTTTTTTTTTTTTTTCCTACGAATTTTACCAAAGAGTCTAAACTTAATGACAGGTAATGTAAGGCTCCAAAAGTTGCTTTGTGACTAAAAGTATGTTTTTTTAACTCCCGCCGGCAAAAGAGGGGTGTTATAAGTTTCACGTGTGTTGCTGTGTATCTGAGTATCTGTGTGTCTGTCTGTGGCACCATAGCGCCTCAACGGATGAACCGATTTTGATTTAGTTTTTTATGTTTGAAAGGTGATTTTGTCGAGAGTGTTCTTAGCTATGTTTGAATTAAATCAGTTCAGCCGTTCAAAAGTTATGCGCGTTTAACTGTTTGAATCGGGGTGTTTTCGCAAGATAAATGTGTCGGGGGTTTTTAAATTTTGAAATTTTACTTGTTTATAATTTCATAATAGCACTCTGGGGATTAAGCTTAGATACAAGTAAAATTTCACAATTTAAAAAACCCCCGCGGCATTTATCTTGCGAAAACACCCCGATTCAAACAGTAAAATGCCCATAACTTTTGAACGGCTGAACCGATTTTATTCAAACATAGCTAAGAACACTCTCGACGAAATTACCTTTCAAACAAAAAAAACTAAATCGAAATCGGTTCATCCGTTTAGGCGCTATGATGCCACAGACAGACACACAGATACACAGATACACAGATACACAGCAACACACGTGAAACTTATAACACCCCTTCTTTTTCCGGCGGGGGTTAAAAAAGGTAATGTATACGAAATTTATTTCTCGAAAAGTACATTTTATCTGGCTACTTTCTGGTACGGTCAGCACAAAAAGTTCATATGATCAAAAATGAAAACTAGTGATTCAATTTTTTTTTTTGTAAATTCCAGTATTATCCATACTAATATTACAGATTCGAAAGTTAACTCTTTCTGTCAGCCTGTTACTTTTTCACGTCTAAACCACTGCGCGGATTCAATGGAATTTAGCAAGAAGATAGATGGCATCCTGGGGATAATTTTCATATTTAAATGATAAATGATTTTATTTCTGTAAGTTGGTTTGTACAAACGCTTTTACATGTCTAACATATTTTTTTTTTAAACTAGATGAGGTCGGCGTTTCCTATCTGACTACTCTGAGAAGAAAAGCCGAAACAAACTCAGAGGTCACAGTCTCTTTTAAAGTCCTGACAAAATCTTGGTTCGATCATGTGAAGACCATGTAGACTGATGACTGAAATGGTCTTTTGAGGAAAGAACCAGCTAGATTGAGTGGACCTGTCCAGTCAGTGCACGCATTTGTCAATAACCGAGCAGCTCAACTCAGAATTTAAGGAGCTCAACGATTCGACGAACAATACCAAAGAAAGGACAAATTGATTAGCATTGCATAATCTTTCAGCCAATGCTCAGAGAAACAAACAATTGCACGACTATTTTTTGCCAAAAAAATAAGAAAAAGTTACGTTGGGTAGGGTAGGTAGAGTAGGATAGGGTAGGGTAGATAGGAAGTCAGTTGACGGCAAAGAAGCCGCGGCGGACAACTAGTAATTAAATATTCGATAAAATGCTTTTTAGTAGCTAAGAGGAAATTTTAGTTTTACATCTCTCCATGTTTCGATATAATGCTCAAATATTTTTATTTTTTTTTTGTCGACTTTCGTTGCTGACCGTATTTTACATTTTTGGGTAAGTTCTGAATGATGTCCTTTATGTCGATTGAACAATTTCTAAGGTAGTTAGAGAAGTAAATTTTGCGAATTTCTAAGTCGAGGTATACAGTATCTATAGTTCAGAATATACACATAGTTAGAGATCCCACTGCAAAAAATGCAGACATTTATGATAATACTGTGTTTTATGAATGATTCTTAATAGTAAAATAGATTAGTGTCAGACCGAAACTGGTTTTAACGAACGAAACCGAATTTCGGCAACAGTCTCAGTTTATTTTTTTTAAATCACATAGCTATGCAGTCTTCGAAATTTACTTACACTCTTTGGTATGATAATCAATATAACAAGCCCTCATTTAAGAAAAAAATACTCGCTTGGATGGAATTTAACGCACCAAACATGACCGATCACAGCGCGAGAACTCCCGAATGCGGTTTCGGTTTCGGTCGTAGATTCGGCAGGTTTGCCGCCGAAACCGAAACTCGTTTTTTTTCCGAAACTCGACCGAAACCAAAACCGAAAACGAACTTTCAGTCGAACACTAGAATACTTTACTGCAGAGTTGCCTGGCAGCATCTGGCAGTTTTTTTGCTTGCAAGTTTTTAAACTTTGCCCTACGAAACAACTGTCCTATGTTGTGAGTGCTTATGCAACATCATCTAGCACTCAGTTAGCTATCATTTATTGGTTACCAGGTATAGCAGTTAAACTGGCAACCTTAATTTTTCCTATTTTTCAGACCAGTTTCTTTCAAATGACGTTGGAAGCCCACCCACAGGTTGCGGGTAACAGAAGAAACAGAGCTGGCAACCTTAATTTTTCCTATTTTCTAGACCAGTTTCTTTCAAATGACATTTAGTTCACTTGAATATCTTAGTATTTGCGGCTAGATATTTCCAGGCAATCCTGTAATCTGTTCTGCTATCAAATATCATTCATAAAAAATAATTTTTAATTAATTAATTTTAAATTAATTTTCCAGATTTCTGCAGTCGGATCTTAGGCTATATACATATACAACTACTTACGTCGGGTTCCCCGAGCAGTGTGTTAGCGAGGTAGGGCGCCTTCAGCACGCCCCGCCAGTATAGCTTCTCCAGAGGCCGGTTGACGCACCACCCGGCGCATCGGATGCCCAGCTGCCGCCAATAATGCACCTCACTCCTGCAAATATGTTGTTATGGAGTCAGAAAAAATTAAAGTGGTTTGTGTGGCGGTTGTGTACCCATTTGAGGACGCTGTGCTCAATTGAGTACATGGGACGCATATGTCATGGATGCTTGGCAGTCTCCAGTATTCCACCTCACTCCTGCAAGTATGAGGTTACGGAGCCAGAAAAGTAATTAAAAGTAAAAATATTTTTAAGAAGCTTTTAAGGCGCCTCCCCTAACAAAACGCCGCGCTAGCCGTTTTTGTGCAGTTTTTAGGAGCTATCTACTCTTAATTTAAAAAGAAATATTATTTAATAAAAATACCAACATGAGTTAACTGATCGTAACAGACTTTTACGCTGAGTTAGCAGTCACCGTCAACTTGCGCCGTATTGCAACTATGCATTTACTGGAAATTAGAGTTAATTATTTTTCTTTGTATTATATTCAGTCTTGCATCAGCCACCAGCTATTACTATTTTATAATTAAAGTAATTGTGTAATAAATAAATATTTTTTTAACCAAATCCCCGACCGCCGAAACAACTCATGGTAGTATTCTTTTTTTTTTTAAAGAAGTATATGTTTCATGCAGATAATTAAACAAAAAAAATCTTCCTGATATAAACGAAACAAAGGCGTGAAAACAGCGAAAAACTTTAATTACAGCTGCTAACCGATGGGTTACAACAGAGAGTTTGTAAGTACTAGAGATAACGTATTTACGACGAAAACGAAACTGTCAATTCCTGGCTTATGGAAAAACTCTATGAAAAAAAGACACAAACATAGACAAACGCTACCATCTGTTTCACTAATCTCCTTCCAACAACGTTGATGAGGAAATGCATGATTTCCTCGTAAAGTGTTCATGAATAAATTTTTGTACAAACACTAATGGATAGATAATTTAATAACGAACATTTTGTAACTTTAAATTACCAATTTTTTTTTTTTAAACTGCATGTACAATGGTGGTACATAGGCGGACTTAATGCAGCAAGGCATTCTCTACCAGTCAACCTAAATTCCCAATATTCGATTTTATAAAGATTTAATTCTAAAATCTGGGCGTATTCACTACTGTAATTCATGCGCCACCCGTGTGCCGCTAGGGCACTAGGAATGATCAAGATTTTTGGGTCAGGGTACGGCCTTAATGGACTAAAAAATATAAAATTTAATATCGCTCATCAATACAAATATCCAATGAGCTATCTTGTCTGGTTGAGGAGTTCCTATGGCTACTTTCTGGCTCCAACATGAGACCAGCTCCATAGTACCATATTATTTCAATGTTCAATGTCCAAAGTTATATATAAGTACGCCAAGTTTCAGCTTAATCCGATGTCAAGAAAAGCTTAACAAAAAATCAAAAAACCCGACTGCTTCAAAAGCGAACTAAAAAGTCGTAAACAAGGAAAAAATCATGCTGTGCAGTCGGAGGATACATATTCGCGGGCTGGCTGACCAAAATCTGGTGTATTCTCCGCCTGCACAGCACGATTTTTTCCTTGTTTACGACTTTTTAGTTCGCTTTTGAAGCAGTCGGGTTTTTTGATTTTTTGAATTCAGTTTTTTTATTTATAACTTTTTAGTTAGTTGTTTTCGAATTAGATACATTTAAACATATAAGTGTTATATATTTTTGAAATCACCTCTTAAAACCCACACGATGGGATTGGAGGAAAAATAAAATTTGGGGCCCCACAATATGGCACCCAAAATCCGCCATTTTTCTATTATCCAATTTTAATGTAGCCTATGACACTCGCAGGGATAAGACTCATCGATTGACGTATGAATCATCAAAATCGGCCAACGCGTTTGGTCTCTGGAACGCCATATAGGAACAAACATACATACATACATACATAGACTGATAAACACATTACCCTCCTTCGGCAGTCGGGTAAAAAGGTGCTTTGTGACAAATGCGTACCTACCCTAATTCGAGGACACTGTACTCAATTGAGTACGGTGTCCTTACATGGGTACGCATATGTCATGGATGCTTGAAAGTCTCCAGTACTTCTACAAGTAGGTGATTATAGAGTCGGAGAGGAAAAAAAAATGGGTACCGATTTTGGAGCCAATTTATATCTTTTGTGGTGAACGACATATGCGTACCCATTTGAGGACGCAAGTTTTACAACCACCAATTTCTCTCACGTTTACACCTTTGCCTCAATGACCCCTTTTGACATGAGGACATGTCGACGGTGTTGCTAGCTTTACAAAAAATTAAGAAAAAGCCGACGAAAAATGCCCCGTAGCGTTGGAATTTTTCGTTGGCTTTTCGGTCCAGAATCATGTACCTAATCGATGGTACTCCTTGTCACGTCGGTGTTGGAAACGCCCTGTGTCACAGTCACAGCACTCACAGAGCACCAGCGACCCATCCAGCGCCATAGTAGCGAGTGGACCAGGTCCGCTAACAGTAAAGTCGAGATTTTTAACACGAGCGATGTAGCTAGTCGAAAGCTACATGCGAGTGTCAAAATAAAGCCTTTTTATGGGAGACACGAACGATTCTCTTTCCACTACCCGATGAGCTTCCTTAATTAAATGCAAATAAGTTCCAACAACAATTTATTAGAAACATTTTAAGTTTTACGTACAGACTAAAAACCGCAGACTATATACACGCATTCAACGCGCGCTTTTTCGAGGGGTAACAGGTTCAGTATCACTCTGCCGGATGGGGCGGTGGAAAAATCGCGGACTTTTTTATAATCTTGTGTCTAAATGTTATGATTTCGAAACGAATTTCTAAGGCAATGTGTTAGATAATAGACAAGGTAGTGGAAAAAAAGTACACTAACGGGCTCACGATGTCCTTGTGCAACAGCACGGCGCTCACGGCGCACCAGCGAGCCGTCCAGCGCCATAGTAGCGAGTGGATCAGGTCCGCGAAGCGTAGAGCGCTGTGCATCGGTAGGTTTTCTGTGTATCTGCGGACAGAATATAGAATTAACAAAATGTTACAAGACAAGGCAACGCCATCTATTGACAAATATAAAAACTACTAGTAGCTAGTAGCGCCATCTCGTATCAAATAAAGGAAGTAATCTTCTCGAAAGTTCATGACATCGAAGTCTTTCAATACCGTACATTCTGGAATGTTCCCCGTAACGTCGAGAACGATCTCGAAAGTTCTTCTTGAATGTCTGTCTTAGTTGATTATTCTGGAAGATTCTCAACGTGTCTAGAGCAGTATGGAATGTTCCAGTAATATTTTACGAGCTATGTAAAAGGCGTTCGTCTTCGTCATGGGACAGTTTCGATTTGGAAGCGGTACAGAGCGATCAAAAGCGAAATAGTGCGAATAATAAAGTGTGGTTTTAAATTAGCTATTTGAATAATTTATCCCTGAACCTCAGCTTGTAACAATAATATCACGACTGTATTACCCAAAGAATAGGGATGACTACTGAGTAAAAAAAAAAATTTTTGTCCGTGAGTTATTATGATTATCAAATAAATATTCGACAAGTTTTTTGCTTTGATATCAAAGTTTAGGAGTGGGGGCTTATGACGTCTCTTTTGAGTAAAACGTGTACTAAAACGTGAAGCCACGCGAAATTTCGACGTATTCTATGGTCGTTATTTTAAGGGGTTCCGTACCCAAAGTGTAAAAACGGGACCCTATTACTAAGACTACGCGATTCGTCTGTCTGCCTGTCTGTCACCAGGCTGTATCTCATGAACCCGTGATAGCTAGACAGTTGAAATTTTCACAGATGATGTATTTCTGTTGCCGCTATAACAACGAATACTAAAAACAGCATAAAATAAATATTTAAGTGGGGCTCCCATACAAGAAACGTGATTTTATTGCCGGTTTTTGCGATAATGGTATATATGGAACCCTTCATTATTAGTCTTAATTGCCAAATTGAGTATTTGGAGTTTATGAACTTGTTAAACCCTACTTTAGTATTATTAGGACTAGCGAACGAATGCCAGGGATTTTAGTAACCATCCTGTATAAAGAATTATACATTTTCGTTTAAAAAAACCTTATAATAATCTAAGTTCTTACCTCGGGTTAATGGGGCCTTTCTCGGCGTCATAATCCTGAGAACTGAAGCAGAATGGACGGTAACTGAGGGCACCCACGATTTGAGGATCGCTCCTGCGAATCTGAGAATACAGAATATTTATTAAAACTCTATTAAAATAGTGGCATATAAGACAGAAACTCCAGTGGCCAATCTGGAAACCTCTAAGCCGATTGCAGGCCTAGGTTGATCGCTATATCCGCAGGAGTCGTACTGGGCGTAGCCATTCGCAAGCTGATACCCGGCCACCGTAGGCGCGGGCTTGCGGACGGCGTGTAATGGGAAGCTCGCCGACCGATAAGGACCCAGGCCCAAGTACCCGGAGCGTAGTATTCCACGCGCGCCTCAAAGAGATGTCAGCAAAACTGACGGGGTCCGCTAGGGCCGATGTCTGTCTGGGTCGCGGATAATTTTTAAAGAGAGTTACCGCGGCCCTCGCACAAGCAACTGAAGGAACACGGGTGGGTCAGTAAAAGTCTGACACGGCCAGGGAGGCCGCTTCACCTAGAGCGGGAAAAGTCTTTGGATGATTACCCAAATACAGTACAAATACATTGTGGGGCCTCTTTGCAGGATATGTCCTTTTGTACAGTAGATGCAGATAAACAGCACCCTAATTGCGTATCTGTTTCTAACCCCAGACGGAAAAAGAGGGGTGTTATCAGTTAGACGTGTGTACCTGTGTGTTTGTGTATCTGTCTGAGCTCCTAAACGGATAAACCGATTTTAATTTTGTTTCTTTTTGTTTTAAATGTGACATTATCGAGAGTGTTCTTAGCTATGTTTGACGTAAATTTAAAATTAATAATAATTGATTCTACCGTCCATTCGGAAAAGTAGCTTGTTATGAAAAAGAAACTTCACAATTATTTTCTAGATTTAGGGGGTGAAAGGGGGTACTCCCTAGATCCCTCTCCCCCCTTAAAAAGCTCAAAATCAGTATCCTGGTTACTAGTATTTCTCTTATAAAAAAGCTGCTATTGTAAATTAACTATGATAGTGAGATCTATTCTCACGCAGACCTTTTTGTATGTAATAATGAGTACATTATTCACGTTTATTTACGTAGTACATATACGTCAAGAGGTGAAAGAATATTCAAAATCGGTTCAGTAGATCCAGAGATTACTACAACGTCACAAACTCACAAACTTTACCTCTTTATAATATTAGTATAGATATATACGGCGTTTGGAATAATCCAGTGATAAACCTACCTGGTAAAGAACTAACGGATTGAAACATGTCACAGCTGCAGAATTGTACAGCGCCGGTCTTTGTGCAAAGCAGTTCAGTATACCGTTCACCACCTGCAAAAACAATCAAAATTAGTATAGACTATAGATAGCACATACACAACACATATTTGCGCGCGGCGCCATGTGTGCGTGCGCTGAGCGTACGCTAGTAAATACACAGTTTTATTTTGCGTGTAATGTCCGACCGAAACAGGTTTTTACGACTGAAACTGAAAACGAAACCGATTTTCGGTAACAGTCTCAGTTTCGGGCCGAAACCGAAACTTCCTTACAAGGACCATCTTAAGAGGGAGAAATAAAGAAAACGTTATTATAATCAGTCAGTCTTTATTTTTTAACTTCATCAAAATAAATCACACGGAAACACACAACAGACAAAACGAACTGCTAACACAAGCCAGTCACGATATGATTAGGCACGTGGACGCGGCAAAATTCTGTCGCTTACTCGCTTGGATGGAATTTAACGCGCCGAACATGACCGATCACAGCGCGAGAACTCCCGAATGCAGTTTCGGTTTCGGTCGTAGTTGTGGCAGGTTTGCCGCCGAAACCGAAACTTATTTTTCTGCCGAAAACGAAACCGAACTTTTGGTCGGATACTATTTGTGTGGCAGTGACGCCGCAGTGCAAACAACCACCCACACACACCACGTGGTCCCAGCGCTAACAAAGAAAATTTGGTTCAAATTATGTCACTAGATGGCGCTTTATTGAATTGTGTCTAAAATGAAATTAATTATTTTAACGGATCATTTAAAATTGATTCCAATAGATGGCGCGGTGTTAAAATTTTGAGTCATGCCACTCGATTTTTTAATTTGTATTGTAACACATTTTGTTACAATGAAACTGTAATAACAAAAAATACTATAAAACAAATCGTCAATGAATTTAAATAAAAATCAAAAAACCCGACTGCTTCAAAAGCGAACTAAAAAGTCGTAAACAAGGAAAAAATCATGCTGTGCAGTCGGAGGATACATATTCGCGGGCTGGCTGACCAGCCTGGCCGAGGGCATTAAAAAAATGGTTGTACCGTACGTGGCTGTGTTCTAATCAAAATATATTTAACTAGCTTTTGCCCGCTACTTTAACTGCGTAACATTAGTACTTAGAATAGCAATTCTTTTTATATCGCACAATAATATTATAGACTTTGGTTCACCATACAAATTTCTACCCCCCTTTCCGCCACCCTAAAGGATGATTTCCAGGATAGAACTATCCTATGTCCTTCCTAGGGTCTCAAACTATACAAGTATGCATACATTCAAAACCATGCATACTTGCTACATACTGCATCTATTAGCACGGGCATGAAAAAAGAAAATGTGTAGTTTACATGTTCTAATATACTGATGATTCTAAAAAGGTTTACTATAAAGCTGAATACCTGTTTGTCTTCGCCCTTGACATCAATGATAACCTTCATGTTGTTCTCCATAAGGTAATCCAGCGCATTTTCTAGCAGACACAGACGCACATCTTTGAACTGCTTTCTGAAAGGAACGGATCTACTTTTAATATTATTTCAGTATATTCTAGCACCAGCGTTCGGGAAACATTGAGTCTTCTCGTATAGTCTTTAATCAGTGTGTCCTACCTGTTATGACTTAGGGGGTCTAGACGTGGATATTTACGGTACGGCTGGTCCATCAGATTAAGGTTGCACAGCAAGCTATGGAAAGGTCTATGCTTGGAGTCTCTCTGCCAAACCAAAGTTATCAACATAGCTCACAGAATAGGCAAGCTGAAGTGGCAATGGGTCAGCCATATTAGCCGTAGAACCAATGACCATTGGGGTAGACGAATTCTTAAGTGCAGACCGCAAACAGTAGGATGCTCTCAGGCTAGGTGGCGCAACGATCGTTGCAGAGTGGTTGGTAGCAGTTGGATGAGAGTTGCCGAAAATCAATACAAATGCCATGCAATTGGAATTGATCAATTTACTAATATTTTAAATAGCTTCAGCCTGCTGCTTCGGTCGCGTAAATTGTTCATATCCCATAAACGTAAATGTGTCATAAACGTAAATGAAACAAAACAAGTATGTAAGGATCGTAACAGGCAGCATTCTGTAGTTTCTGCTTCACCCTATAACAAAAATGCATGAGGCATAGTAAAAAAAAAACAACAAACCTATTAGGATGCGTAGCACCCACGTCAATATCCTTAACCTTCTCCCAGTCCACAGACCTCACATCAGAGATACTGGAACCTGCCAGTCGTTCCAGGCCTTTGTCGTGTAAAAGCAGTAGTTTGCCATCCCTGGATGTCCGGACGTCCAACTCTACGATGTTGCATTCACGTTCTAGACACTGCAAAAGTAGTGAAATTCAGGTTATAAATTGAATACCTTTAAACAAGCAATTCTTGTATAATCTCAGAAACGGCTCAAACGATTTTCATGAAATTTAGTGTGAGGGGGTTTTAGGGGCGATAAATCGATCTAGCTAGGTTGATTTTTTTGAAAACGTCGTTTTCTCTATTTTCACTCAAGCAGAGCTTGGTCGCCAAGGTACTTTTTAATTAAAAAAGCAAGGTTTTATCCAATATTTCACTTGTCATCCAAACAGGTAGTTATTTTTTTGGGACAGTCCCACCGCACTATTCCCAAACCACTGCAACTCCTGAAAGCCAGAATCAACAGTGGCAACCACCAGAAAAGCGCCGATGCAATGAAGCTCGACAAAGTCCCGGAGAATGAATTTAACTGTCTTGGATCCCGGAACGAAATTAATCAGAAAAGAATAACGGAGGAGTAGGAAAAAATTAAAATTTCCACTTCCAAACAGGTATACAAAATTTCAGCTGAAAATACACAGAAGTCCACTAAATATTAATTATGTTTTGAAGAAAATGTGATGTGCCAACTCCAAGTAACATGGGTCAAGGGTAGGAAGAAAACTCTTTAGTCATAAAACCTCTTTGGTAATACTGTAAAAAAGTTTACTTACATACTTGAAAGCTTCCATAGTGTTCTCAGGAGCGTCTAATCCCGCTCCTCTATGCGCGATGCACCGAACCACTCTATCGGGCTTCATCTGGCTTTCCTTAGACCAAGGCTCAGGCCCGAATATACTGTTTACACTCTCCATCTCCGGCTTCTTCAACCTGCTCAAATAGTATGAGCAGACACCCAGCAAACCGAGATCGATACCAAATGGTAAAACTATGTGGGACAAGGACAGTAAAAAGTATAATGTAGAGAAAACATAGTAAACTGTATTTATCGCTAAAGACAGTATTGTCAAAAACATTGTTATCGTTCGTTCGTTGTTCTAGGAGTTAGAATTAGGTTAAGTTTTTCGAAAATAAATACATTTGTAAAAGTGGGAGGGGCGATATGACAGCATTCAACGTTTCGTTGTTGATTGTAGGAATTAAGAAGTTCGCGTTTAGTTACTTGTTAATCAATACGTACAGAATATTTTCATGATTACAGGCGCACTCAGCTTTTTTACTGGCAATTGAATGAGTTTAACCTAATAAAATTATTACTATGACCTTGAATTAGATGTCAAAATGTATTTATTACAACTTAGTTACATAAAATCAAACACATTTTTGCTGTCACGTAAATCTTTTCCGAACGAATGTACAATCAACAAAACAGTTTACTACTTAAAAACAGCCAAGAATTTCGCATATTTGCGTACAAGGAACAAACTATACGTGAGGATTTGTTTGACATAGAATTTAATTAAAACTTAAGCGTAGACCAACAGCGTTATCAATTATTTGGTTACATTGCACACGTTCAATACGGTTTAGTTTTGTTTGACGAGGTTTACGTTAAGCGCTCATCTGCTTGGTTATTTCTGCTGACTGTACTTTTTTATATTAAAATTTTCTTTTATTGCTTTTTATCTGAATCCTAAACAGCCGCATTGTTATGCATGGAATAACATACAATAAAAAGAAATCTGGCATTGAAAAAATCAGCTCTTTGGGAATTACTTAGTAAAACGATATTTTATTTTCATCAGTTTTTTAATAGGTACTTACATAAATTAAAACGCTGAGTATTAGTTTCTACAATACAAAATTAGTTTACAAACTACTGCAAGCTTAACTACTTATTTTTGAAGATTTGTTAGTACCTAACTATTACACGTAGGTACATATTTCCAAATTCTATGCAAGACCACTTATTTGTGGTTCGTGCCTAAATGTCCTAAGGTTCCTACAGACAAGCTACTTTTGAACCTCCACAAAAATATAACGCTCGCAATAATGAGTGAGATACTCGTACATAGGAGAATATAAAAAAAATACCGTTGAATTCATAATTTGAGATCATTTTAATTTATTGCACTGAACTCAAGTATCTATCAATCATTGCATATTTTAAGTACCTATGTACCTATATGTTGATTTTTATAGTAAGCCCTAAAAAAAGTATGGGTTGCAATTTAAACTTTTCCATATAGGTACCTTGGTATTACATAGAATTTGCTGTTCCAAAATTTATCAATTATTTTGATTTCTGAATTTAAATTAATTGAAGCATTTAATGTACTAAAAATAATGAAATGAATTATGGCTGGCAACACACATTCAATGAGCCCAAACCAATGAGGTAAGTCAGTGGCCCAAACACAGTGGTGCTCTATTATCTTGTCTGGTTGAGAAGATTAGCACCTTTCGGCTCTATCATGAGACCAGCTCCATAGTACCAGAGCAGCTCCAAATATTGGTCAGCTGAAAACCTCTTTGTAAGGAAAATCCATATTCTTTAGGGAATTGCCTATTGCTTCCTTGTAGAAAGTTGTTCATACATGGGCAGAACTAGTTTTTAAAATATGATCACATCTTGCCGTTACATTCTTAAAAGTTGTATTAAACTAAAGTCCCCGTCACGAGAAGCTATAAATTGTATAAATAAAGTTACATAAGTAGTAGCGACAATTCAATCAACAGCAAATAATCCCAAATTCAATCAACTGAAAGTAACCTATGTACGTGTAATACAAAACTTAGGAGCAATTTCATTTGGTCGGGTTATATTTCTTTATTTAAAAAATTTATAGCTTCTCGTGACGGGGACTATAATAACTACAAAGTAAACATCTGCAAGCTCTGTTTATTTCGGCAAAAAAATACTCTATGGTTTAAAATCTACGACTCTGCCGCGCCTTCTCCTGATGATCAATCTCACAAGATGCCTTATGATGAAGAGTGCAGTCTCCACCACAGTCAGCACACTTGCACCGACGAATAAAGCTGTGGTCCCGCCTAATGAAGCTGAAAGGATACAAAAATGTGTAATTTGAGGCAACTATCTGGGTCACAGAAAATGGAACTGATGCGCTGGCAGAGTCATCTTGTTTTGCCCAAAACTCAGCATAAAGGTGCGATTCCATTAGGCAACTTATTTGTATGCAAGTTGAAAATTGCATGCAACTTGAACAAACCTTCATAAAAGCTACAAGTTGCATGCTAAACTTGTAGGTGCATTTTTAAGGCGCGTTTCCATTAAGCAAGTGTTTGCATACCTACATGTATGACGTCAGAGTTGTGTGCAAGTGATTTGAATTGGAAACACGATTTTGTTCAACTTGCAGCTTGCATACAAGATTTTAGTGGTATACAAGTTAGTTCTAGTTGTACAGTGTTTATCATGGGTAGAAGATTGTTTTTTGGTTCCCAAAGACAATCATGTCTATGATATTCCTCAATAAACAATTAAACATTATTGTTTTCTCCGTATCCCATTTAGCAGTCATTTTTACAAAGTAATAAAGTCATAAACAAAGTAATCCTCTATGCACGACCGCATGCGCTTGCAACTTGCGTGCAAATGTGCCGACTTGATTATTGTGCGTACAAGTTTAAACCTAATTGCATACAAGTTGCAACTTGTTTGCAAGTTGTTGTTTCCACTATACAATTTGCATGCAACTTGCAACTAGTATGCAAATCACTTGCATAATGGAAACGCGCCTTTAATCAAGTGACGCCCAAATTGAACGTGCAAATGTTAGTTGCTAATTCCGCCATGATGTAAACTGTCAACTTACTCAATTTGGAACATCTCCACTTGTATGCAAATAAAAACTGCATGCAATTTGCACACTCTCGAGAACTTGTTTCCAATGAAGTAACGTGTACCTACGCAAATGCAACGTCATACTTGCATGCAAGACTTGCCTAATGGAATCGCGCTTTTACTCTGATCTGAGTACCTATTACAAGTAGGTATAGTTCTCGACAAACTTCTGGGCCGTCCTGAAGTTGTCTTTCTGATGCGCTAGGCACGAATCGGTGCTGTTTTTGTATGAGATTTATTACTGCGCAGCCATTGCCAACTTCAGGGGGGTGACCACAAGCTCTTAGAGTAAGGTTATTTTGAGATCGAGTAAGGGACAGATGTATCTGACTTGTATACATCTGTCACTTACTCGATCTCAAAATAACCTTACTCTAAGAGCTTGTGGTTACCCCCCAGGACAGCCAAGAAGTTTGGTGAGAAAACTCGCCAATCTTCTTGGCCGCCCTAAATTAGCTTTCCAATGTGTATCGCACGGCGCGCTGTTGTTTTAGTCTTATTTTCTACTGTGCAGCCATTGTAGTCAACTTCAGGGCGGCCAAGAAGATTGTCGAGTCCTGTAGGGTAGTTGGATACTTGGTCAAAAAACTAGGCTGGTGCGAAAAGCCACGCCAACCACCCTTTAGCGTTGTATGTTTGCGGTCTTGGGTTAGGGTAGAGTGGTAGCCAATGAACCACCAAAAATTTGAAGAGCTCTAGCACAGTGGTTATTGCAGTCTAAGAAAATATTTTTACCTCAACACGTAGGTAATTTAATAAGCTACCACATTGCATTCAAAGTTTTGGTAAATATTTCCTATTGCCTGATTAATACAGGTTTTTTTAAAACAAGGTAAATGGTTCATAGTGTACCAGCAAGGGTACACGATGAACCGGGGGGGTGGGACTAAATGAACCAGGTGGTACACAATAATAAAATAATGAATCATAGTAATAGATAAACCGATAATTGTTTGTTTTAAGTTGATTATAAATAACAAATGATTCTGTGTTCATCCAACCGCTTGGTGCGGCTAACCCAAGTGTCCCTGGAGGCGCCCCATACAGCATGTGTGAGCCTTATAGTTTTTCTTGGAAACATCGTAGCTGGAGGTAATGCCTGGCCAATCTTATTTACAATACAGCAAGTTGTAACCAAAATTCCACGTTCCCCACTTGTGACTTTACAGACACTGCGTCCTTTAGCTGCCAGAACTTTATGGGGTCGTTGCACAGTTGTGGTAGAGGTTTCGTCAAGATTATATATTCGGCTTCCTTTAGCAAAAGATCGAGAACGACTTAAAACTTCTTTCAGGTTGTCGTAAATTGTTTGCACGTTCATTTGATGCTGTAGATTTTGCTTTGATACTACAAGCCTCCGGTTATTTCAATGACAATTCAGAATGTCTTGGCCTAAATCCCCGTATCCAATCTCGGCCTGGCATGTCATGGACTTTTCACGACGGCGGCTTTTAAATTTTGTTAATAACTGCCATTTGGTATGCAATTTTGCAACAGTCTTTAGAAGTTAGGCCATAGAATGTATGTGCACAATCCAATAAATACTCCTTGATGCTGTCTTCTTGTTCGATCAAATTCGGAATGCGGCTCCATGACGGATTGTTGCGGTATTTTTCAATGTATCATCGCAGTGTTGGATAGGGAGATTGGCTGCTTCGGCTGCTTTTCTAATAGGTACTCAGCCCCGACAAATGTTTGTCTATTCCTTTTTGAATAGCTGCTGCTGTGTGATAAACCTTTTTATGGGTTTGCCGCTCTAATGTATTTCGGCCCATGCTGAAATAAAGAAGTAGTACTTAATGATACTCACATCAACAATCAGAGGTTGACTGGAATAATACTCCCCACCTATTTCTAAGTGACAAATCCATACCTACACAATAGCATAAGGTAAAGCAATTAGATGTAGTACACAATGAACCGTGGTTCATTGCTCACCCAGTAAAAGTGACTCACTGCGTACCCATCCCCTCTTAGGAAATTTCAGGTTATGTTTTACACAATAACGGTTGAGAAGTAATTCCAATAAAAACTTTTTTGCAAAAAAATACTACCGACTTCCAAATGAAAAACTACAAAGTGAAAAATAACTTAACTTTTGGAAGTCGGTGTCTTACGTAGGTACCATTTTTTTGCGATATGGACACCGACTTCCAAAAGTTAAGTTATTTTTCACTTTGTAGTTTTTCATTTGGAAGTCGGTAGTATTTTTTTGCAAAAAAGTTTTTATTTTTCCCTTTTTAGTTTTACCTACCCAATAGCAAGTTGTTTATTAAGGTCCCTATAACTCCAGAATATATTAACCGAATAATATGAAACTTGAACATAATCGGTGAAATGAGAGATCTGTGTACCCCTTTAGAGCGTACTGGCGTGATGTTATGTTATGAAATGGTATAAACAACAAACAGACATGCGATTGCAGCAATCCCGAGAGTTTTGCCGTTATTTATTGAAGAGTTCTGTTGTGTATCTCCGAAGTTCTTCATCAGACCTTCACCAAATTAAAATGGGACCAATTTCGAAACATACTCTTTCAAACAAAAAAAGAATTTTCAAAATCGGTCCACAATTGACAGAGATATCGATGAACATACACAAAAAAAAAAAAAAAAAAAAAAAAAAAAAAAAAAAAAAAAAAAAAAAAAAACATAAAGTCGAACATAGAACCTCCTCCTTTTTTTGTAAGTCGGTTAAAAAGTAGTCTCATACAAGCGCAAGGACACACATACAATTCACTCATAGTTAAATATGGGTTAAAATAATAAAGTAATTACAAAAATAAACTCACGATTTTTTCGTCCTTTTTGATATACAAAACACAAAGACGAGGTGCACTTATGCGTTTATGGCGACTGGCGGCCGGCGACTAGATCAAACTGCTTGGCAAGGCAAGCGAGTCGTTATATGTTTTTTGCACGAGCTAGCAACATCGCGTATTGCCTGTAGGTAGTATGGTTCATACGGTACACGCGGTTCATTGGCTACCACTCTACCCTACCCAAATGTCATTCACGAAAGTGGATTCACGTAGTCAAGTTCAATTTTACTAGTCAATTAGGATACATAAAGAAGTAAATAAATGCACAAAAAGCCTCTTACCTGTTTGCAAAAGTATATGTACAAAAACGGTGCATCACACACAAAGCGAAGCAAAAAAACAAGTTTGAAGTTTCTCAAATAAGTTAGTGAACGCTCAGTCCATTCTCTTTGTCTATGGCATTCCAAGCTTGATGATGGGAAGCGCGCAGTGAACGGTTTATTTCCGTTCACTGGAAGCGCGGGAACCCGCCATTTTTTGACAACCTGTCTGTTTTCAGTTAAAAAAAACTGTTTTCCGTACTTTTCTTTTCATCCGTTCCATTTCAAATGAGTTTTGTGGTGTTTTTCAAAATATTAGTGCCAAAGACAGTTCTATGATGGACGTCACAGACATAAGCTTCCAAACACAACAAAGGCATGCCCAAGAACGAACCGAACAGATCTTCAAGTGTAAATATGATGTCCCGGTTTAGTCTGATCTTTGGCGGCATCATGTTGATCCTGATGGCTGAGCGAGGGTCCTCCTCCGCATCAGGCGTAGTCCCATTCATGTAGGTTTGATAAAGAGCGGTTTAAATAGGTTTAAATTATAATTTTAATTTAAAATAAAAAGTGTATACAACAGCTACAACGTCTTTCTATGGATGGTCTTTAAAAGAGACTTTGAACTGTAACGGCCGGTTTCTGAATTGACTATTTTCGAGTTAAGATTGTGTCAAAAAACTTTGACTCCAAATTTGATAGGTTTTTCAACTGGATCACTAGAGTTTGACAAATACTAAACGTCAAATTCTTCATTCAGAAGTCGGGGGTAAGTCTGTTGTCAGAGTAGTCTGCTAGAAACACCGGCCGGCCGGAAAAATCTTTATTTGACAATAAGTTTGCACAACGCGATATCTTTTGCTCCGCTCCAGTATTAAAAAGATCATTGTGAACGTGGAAGTCTACTTGTAAGGTAACTTACAACCTTAAGACTTGATAACAAAGACCACTGTAAAATTTAGTGCCTCCAGCCTCCGTGTAAAACGACTGACTCAGGTACTATGACTGCCGTGGATTTTGTATTGTTTACTAACATTAAGAGGGGAATCTAGTGAAACTTTCTCCATACAAACACATTCTGCTGTTTTCTTCGTGGATAATGCCTGTAGAGCAATGATTTTTTTCCATAAAATCTAGGTCTAATTAATACGTGCCTGTATCATTTCCTTTTTTCCAAAACATAATCACAAAAAGAAGTAGGACAATCCAAAAATCAGAAAAAAAAGCCCGTTTTTACCGCCATGTTCAGAAGACTTTCAGACAAAATTTATAAGTTTTTAACAAAAAAGGAAATGATAGGAGCATAGATATACTTTTCCTCTAAATTTTGATATAAGAATTTTTTAGATCAGACTAGTTTTCTCGAAGAAAACAGCAGAATACGAAACGTCTTTTAGTCAAAGTTTTTGTAGGTAAAATCATCCTGAGCTGCAGTTGTCCCTTTCGCACTTTACGGGGTGAGGTTGGAGGTGACGCGACGGCAATAGTTTCTTCAAATACCTATTTTTCAAATTCCTGTTGACTAGAGTCCGCTCTTAATATACGGTCAACTAAACTGTGCAACTCGCTGGAATGTTTTTTTTTTTACTACAGGGCGTCTCGCAACTCAACCAAATGGCTGTCTGCTGCTTAACCGGACTTCCCTGTGGAGACTAAGCTATATAGCCTCCAGCCAGGAATTAATTTCTAAACCTAAGCGACAACGCTGAGGGCTACCCCAGGGGAGGAAAAACAACTATGGCTGGACCTTGATAAGTGATTTTACCATCCGTTCGGATACTACCTACGTGGAACGCTGAAATACGATCCCACTCCCGCCTATATACCCGCGCCGCGCGGCGTCGTCCCCGCTTTCTCGCGGCAATCGCGGGAGTCGAACGTCAGTCCATACATAAATAATATGCTCCTACTCGTCAGTCAGAACGCGACACATGAACAGTAAACTAGACCGTATTGTAGGTAAGCAACGGTACCATGCCGATTCGACTGCCGACCCCTTTAAAAAAAGTTATTCACTATACTCTTTATCTGCGCTGTGCCATAGCCATATTGAAGTTTTGACATTGACAGCTACAAAAGCGAATTCTTGCCAAGGAGGTTGGAGCTTGGAGCTACTCCATCATGTTCCATAAACACTCGCAGCAGAGTGTTCTGTACCCTAAAGTAGGTACTGTTCTAAATTCTTAGACTACTACTATTCGGTAAAAATCACTGTGTACCTGGCGCTGTCAGGTCGTTTTGACGTTGGTCTCTCGCTATTGGCGCATGAGGCGAATGAGGGGCGCCGCGCGGGGAGGCGGGACTGGGGTCGCAATGCACAGGTATTTTGACCGTGTTGGAAAACAAAATATAAAAAGCCACTAACCGAGTAAGGATCGTTTTTGTGTGAGAATAATAATTGAGCTCGGCGCACTGGGGCAGACATGTGCATTTAGCAAGGTTTTTGGGTATATTGATGAGGATCTCCACGTTCCGGCCGATGCACGCCATCCCGTGTGCATCACAGACGTCGCCATCTTTATTTCCCGCGCAATAAAAAAAATGGCCGATGGATTAGATTAAAATATTTAAAACAGTTAAATTTGTAACGATAAAAAATGTTTTAATTTCTTTAATTTTTCATTGGATATATTGAAAAATTTTCTTGTCAGTTTCTTTGGTTTCTTTAGATGACAGTTGACTGTTTGTGTTTATTTTTTCCTTTTTCAATTGCCAGGATTTGATGTTTTATTCTTATGCAAACTTCTTAGACCATTTCGGGGTGAAAAATTCAAAGCACTTGTACTTGATATTCGAAAATCAGATGAGGGTACATTTTGCAGCTTCTGAAATTTACGCCTGTCTTAAACCACTGCTGAACACAGGCGATAATAAGTGTTAGCCGCAAGTACACCGTTACGTGGTTGGTTCCCAGGGACCAAAGCAAAAGACTACCCCAATTAACTGTCTCTTAAAGGCAAAGAGACAGTTTCTTGGCTGTGCTCGTCGACGAGCTCGTCAGCGAGACAGTCTCGAGATCGACCGATCGTGCAGCGCTGATTCAAACGGTATTCTCTAACGCGGTTCAGGTCGTCGACAAACTCTAGGCTGTCATCTCCCGTCACAATTTCGTAGACGTATATGACTTGTAACTGTCTCTTATGCACAATGGAAATAACCATGATCTAAGAGCTTAACGGTATGACCCCTGGTCTCACTGATGAAAGCCTACAAAATCCTCAACAGACAGATCCTAAGAAATAGATGATGCTCACCTCCTTTGACATGGAAGTATGGTCTACATCCACAGAACATAACTGCCATTCGACTGCGACAGTTCATCTGACATAGAGAAAAACTGTAAGCCTGTAAAATAAAGGTTAGTTTACTATCAAGACTGGTGACAAAGGCTTCTCGTATTTTTTCAGGGAACTTTTTATTATGATAGACTCGCGTTTGACTACTATCTCACCTGATGGTAAGCAATGATGTGGTCGTCGACGAAGCACGTTTGCCTATTTTTATTCTTATTCTTATTATTATTCTTATTCTTATTGTTATTCTTATTCTTATTCTTATTATTAATCTTAATCTTACTCTTATTCTATTATTATTCCATTCTTATTCTATACTTATTCTATTCTTATTCTGTTCTTATTCTATTCTATTCTTATTCTGTTTTTGTTCTATTGTTATTCCACTCCTTATCTATTTCTTATATTCTTATTCTTTGCCTATTCTATTCTTATTCTGTTCTTATTATATTATTTTTCTATTCTCTTCTTATTATAATAGGGTTTCGTACCCAAAGGGTAAAAACGGGGCCCTATTACTAAGAATCCGGGGTCCATCTGTCTGTCACCAGGCTGTATCTCATGAATCGTGATAGCTGGACAGTTGAAATTTTCTTAGATGACGTATTAATGTTGCCGCTATAGCAACAAATACTAAAAATTAATAAAATTAATATTTAAGTGGGGCTCCCATACAACAGAAGTATTTTTTTGCCGATTTTTGGTACGGAACCCTTCCTGCGCGAGTCCGACTCGTTCTTATTCTATTCTTATGCTATCATATTCTATCCCTATTCTATTCTTGTTCTATTCTTATTCTTTATTCATTCTACTCTTATTCTCATTCTATTCTTCTGATTCTATTATTACTCTGTTCTTATCCTATTCTTATTCCTTCCTTCATCCTTATTTCCTTATCCTAATATTTTCCTTTTCTAAGTGTATTCTTATTCCATTATTATTCTATTCATATTATATCCTTATTCTATTTTTATACTATTCTTATTCTATACTCACTCTGTTCTTTTACTATTCTTTATTTTATTGTACACCAAAAAAGTTAAGGAGAAAAATAACCTTCTACCTACCTGTATAGAGTCGCTAATCCATTCATCAGGATATTTGCAACGACGCTGCTCCGACCTCAAACTCTTCACGCTCGGAGAAGCTTGGATCTCTACCACCTACACACATGAGTAAAGGTTTAACATCTATCGAACATCACACCAACAAAAGGATCTTATGATGAGCTGAGTGGTGCCGATCCATGAGTCATGTCTGTGAACGGGCGCCATTAGTTGGGATTGGGACCTGCCATAACTTAGCTGTCTCGGGGTTAATTATTATATTTTTCAGTTGTTTGTATTATTGTGGACGTTATACGAGAACGTTTTTTAAATCGTTACGTTGCGGCGTACACGTCGCGTACGCCGCGGTAGCCGGTCAGCTACCAAGCAAATATGACACTATTCGTTTCAATTTCCTTGACTTCAGCCGAAAGACGTCCACTGCTGAACATAGGTCTGCATCTCGTATCCAGCGGATTCCCGCAACCTTAACTAGGTCATCGGTCCTCCTATACTCCAGATATTTTGAAGATACATTATTTACTAACAAAATAGAACAGCAGATTTTTTTAGGGCTACAGCAGATTTTCCAAATCGGTCCAGGCATCTTTGAGTAATCGGGTAAGATATATTTTTAAAAAAGGATTCCGACGAATTGAGAACCGCCTACTTTTTTTAAGTCGGTTATAAATATCGAAGGTCAACTAGAAGATTAGATTAGAGCAAGAAAAAAACTTATTCTGCCGTCAGCTGATTGACCTGTCAGTGCTTTGTTAGTAAATATTGTACCTTCATGTTGGCCAGAGTATACTGGGAGGCCTTGCAACGCTGCGTCTTCTACTACGCGGTCGCCACTCCAGAACTTTTCGGCCTCTTCGACCATCTGTTCTGCGAGCAATGTGCCCTGCCCACTGCCACTTAAGTTCAGCAATTCTTCGGGCTATGTCGGTAACCTTGGCCCTCCTGGCGATATCTTCATTTCTGTTTAGATTACGCAAGGAAACTCCAAGCATAGCCCTCTCCCCCTGCCTTTGGGTGAGTTGGACATTGGAAAACGCTCGGTGGGATTGGTCTTTGCCGTTAAATTTGTGGCTGGGTATGTTATCAGAAAGTTAGATTGGCAAATGAAAGGCGTGTTTTCAGTTGAAGGTTTACTGAACGACTGAAGTTGTATGCAGAGGTTGAGAGGGCTTAATAGAGCTACGTCATACATGACCTAAGATTAAATATGATTATATACCTATTGGAGGAAGGTAAATGATTAATAGTTGGGAACGAAGAAATATCGCTTGTAAACTTATTAATTCAGTTTGGTTTAGTTGGCAACATTTAGCTTCTGATTCAAATTTCAATTAGATTTTATTCGATTGGTAACACTTAGTTTTCTCCAGTGTCCAATGCTAGTGAAGGATTTGAATCCTAGAGCAAAGTGACACGTGACAGTGACAGACAATTTGGAGGGAAACGCGAAGGCGCGTGGCAGCGCGGGGTTGACTTGAGTAGAGAGAACTGGAGACGGTACCGCGATCAAGGGTGATGAGTGGCATGATTGGTGCCGGTGGAGTTGCGTCTAAAAGTATCAGGCTAGTGAAAAGTGATTACAAACTGGCGCGTCAACTTGCTACTAGAATTGGACAATGGAATATCTCTAAAGCGGCATAAGTTACCTGCCTTTTGCACGCATAACCCACGATAAGCCCACAAGTACGAGGGTATATGGAAGGAAGCCCTCGTGTTTCCGACATACCTATATTTAATATGCCTACGCGATACATAAATCACGAAAATTACCTTATAATCAATGATGAGCTCCTCTCCAGGCAACACTTCGCCAGTCGGGTTGGATATGGCTGTTGAAATCTCATATGGTGAATGTATAAAATACTGGGAACATAAGAAAAATTCGTTAAAGCTGTTATTTCTTGGTCACTTCTTTCCGTGCTTCTGGATCTCGCCTATGCTAGGGTATAGAATTCTGGATTACTGGCACCCTTATCCTAAGTTATTTCTTCCACTCGGATAAGTCAAAGTTAATTTACATTAAAAACCTCCGTTTGGTCGGGCAAAGTGTATATGGGTTTTGCCACCTTAAATGACATGACCCATGGAGCTAAATAGGATGGGTCTGATCTGAATCATCATCATTATCAGCCTATATCAGTCCACTGCTGGACAGGCCTCTCCGATTGCACGCCATTTGCTTCGATTTTCGGCAACTCTCATCCAGCTGCTCCCAACCACCCTGCGAAGATCGTCGCTCCACTTAGCCTAGGACGTCCAACCTTTCCCCCGCGGTGGGTTAATTCCCGCATTGTCGAGGCGGGGGGGCTAAGTAACCGTGGCTTGGTCAACCACGGTGAAGCGAAGAGGAACCCGAGGTGGGGCCGCTCGTCAGGGCTTTTGCTGATAAGCCGACGACGTAATGGCCAACATTTAGTTTGCGGTGCTGCTTGAAGGACATCGAAACTGAGGCGGGCCGGGATGTCGTATGGGGTCTCTCAAATCCCTAAGATATGATGCGGGAGAGGAGTGCCGGTATTGCGGTGCGCTGCTCTCCCTACCTTCCGCGGCCTGGATGGGGTCGCCACCGTCTGATGGCGGAAGCGATGAGGACGCAGGGGAGGAGGAGTGTCGGTATAGCGTTGGCCGCTCTCGCTATCCCCTGCGGCCGAAAAATGGAAGGTGGTGCTGGTGGGGCCATTTACCTTGATTTGTCACAATTTGGACCAAGGGTGCCATACACGGGGCCGTCTGGAACCCACGTGTTGTTCCCTGAGGTGGTCACGGCGCACAGTGTGTTCTAGTGCGCCGGTGATGGGGGGGTACTCCCCAGAGGAGGGTCCGATGACGGACAGCCGTGGCGGGTTCGCGGTGAGTGCTAACGGGTGCCACAGGAGAACACCGTGGCGTTTTAGTGGGTTCGAGTAATAACTGCGCTATCTCCCCTTGGTAGCGCAATGCATGAGCATTTCGCCACGCTAAAAAAATATGTGGACGTCCTACCTTACGTTACCAGTTCGCGGTGTTCACTCAAGAATACGTCTACCCCAACGGTCATCGGTTCTACGAGTAATATGGCCGGCCCATTGCCACATCAGCCTAAGCTTCTTCATTTCACTTCAGCTTCTCTGAGCTATGTCTGAATAATATGTGTGAACTCTCACCCTAACAGCGTTGTTCATAGAGTCTATCCTCACAGAGCACTGCTCGCTATGGTAGTGGCACTGCAGCAGCTGGAACGGTGTCCAATCGACCTCCTGCAGCATATGCTGGAACTCTGCGTACACCGAATTGAAGGTCAAACACATGCCAACTTCTGTCATTACTGGGTTCCAGTGTACCTGAAAGTAATGGTCCTTTGTAGGTCTTAAGTTCATAGCACACTTATCAACTCGGAAAGGGATCGTCACCGTATCAACTCGAGTCGTGCAGTATTCTTTGTATGAAACTCCCTACTGCAAAGCACACTTATCGGAATCGTAACGTAATCGCCTCGCCTCCGAACAGTCGGAACCCTCACGAACCGCGGTGCGGTGTGTGATCAACTTGCAGTGCCCGCGCTTACAGCTCGTCGTTCCCGTGCTTACGGCTCGTCATCTGATCTGGGTCCAGCCAGGTCTACCAGCGGTCGGCGAGCTGTAAGCTTGGCGCCGTCTAGCCGTTGCTGGTGATCCGCATTGGTTACGTACTTACATAAGGTTGTCGCCTGTTTGACGGCGAGGCGAAAAGCAATACGGTTACAATTTACAATCTCTTTCTGAGTTGATAAGTGTTCTATGTGACCTTTACACACCGGGTCGGTGCGTTTTCGTTTCTGTACCGAATCTGTTCAGATATTTTACCGTGTGCATGATGTTATTAAGTTAGAGCTTCCTCGACGAGTTGTTTCGGAACAGATTCTTTACCGAGCGCGTCGCATCTCTGTACCCAGCAATTCGCTCGACACCCGCGCGCTCCATCTCACCGTTCATAGCCAATGACTAACATCGTAGCAAAAGTCCGAAACCATGTCAGTCAACAAGTGACTCTCGGTAAAAATCTGTACAGATTCGGTAAAGAAACGGAAACGCACCGACCCGGTGAGAAAAGCGCTTTATTCATCCTCCTTTATAACATGAAAGTATTCCTCATTCGCAAGGTAGTCCAGCAACTTAGGCACTTGTCCCAACGCCTAGATATAATATTCGCACCACTCGCTCGGACGGTCAGTCCTGCACGCGTTGTTGTTTGGTTGGTCTCTTGGCGTGAATTCTGACCGTCGAACGAGTATAGCCGAGCGAGTTTTAACTTTGATAGCTCTTGTTGCTGCGACAAACTTGTGGTGATAGAGTACTCGCCGGCGGTGTGAACAGCCAGCGATCAACTATTAATAGATGTGTCTGTAGCCACAACTTATCCACCCACGCTTTGACACTCCGTTTATTAGAAACTTGGTCTGAGGAAACTGCATGGTATTATTCAAGCTAACAAGCCGCAAGCCGTAACCGAGCATCACAGCAATAACAGAAACATTTTCGTGCATCAAGAATTGCCTACGTGCAGCCACGTTTTTGTTAGAACTGATGCTGTAAAAAAACCACTTCAGACTCCATATGAAGGCCCCTATCGAGTTATGAGCCGAACAGATAAAGTGTACTGCATTCAGCTACCAGATCGGCAAGTCAACATTTCCATTGATCGATTGAAGCCTGCATATGTCACCACAGAACATACCAGTACCTTATTATTTACCACAATCTGGAGTCATTATTATTTCCATCAACCTGCATCCCATCGCTAAATGTCTCTTTTATTGACACGGGATCTGTATCTTTTGCTCGTTTCTTTAGCAAGACAATAGTCGATATCTAATCGCTTCGTCACCGGTGGGACAAGTGCCAAGTGCCAAATGTACAGTACAACCATTATCTTAATGTCCCTCGGCAAACTTTGTATTTCGTTTGTCATCGGATTTCTATCAGTTGCCCTTTGCACTTGGTGCAAACCGGACACTCTCAATAAACTTGGAAGCAGTTATTACTCTTTTAACTATCAAAAAGCTTTTTTTTTTAATGGGCGGAAATCTGCTAAAGGAAAATAGTTTCACAGCTCTATATAGTTCACGATAAATCTAATAATTGTTGGACGTAGAAATTAGGATTCGTTTGTATTCGGAAATGCGATGATTGCCGAGGTACATTATAAAAATAGTTGTACTGTAAGGTCATTTGACATTTTTATAGCGCTTGGGACCATTCTTGTGGTGACCGAATGTTACTTATCTAGAGGTCCTAGAACGCGCACCTATTTATTATAAGGACTCTTCAGAAGTATGGAGTTTCTTGTGCGTTCTTCTCCATAACAATCTACTTTCCGAATGCACGGTAGGATCTTCTTTTTTCATTACTTGTAAATTTTAATTTTAATTTATGTGCCGTTCAAAAGTGCCGTTTATTGGCCTAATTGAATAAATATATTTGACTTTGACTTTGTTCATCAAGTTGCTTACCTCATGTTCATTATTGGAAACGATAACCTGAAGCACAGACGAGGGATGAACAGTCAGAGCCAGTTCCAGCAGGTCGATCCCCTTCACCGTGTCATCCGCTTGATACTTCCAGAAGTTCTGCAGGTTATCGCGGAAGGATACGTCGGCTATCAGCTCTACGAACTCGTAGTAATAACTGTACTTCTCTGGGTCTGAATCTTCGGTGACATTCCAGGTGCTGGAGAGAGTTTAAGACGTGGGTGAAGAAAAAAGGAACACATGGTTATTAACCCCAATAGCCCAGGGAAATATAAATGTAATTAGAGGCCAATCTGCGAAAAATATCCTAGTTTGGTAGTTTGGTACTTTCACCGGAATTATATTCTTTAAGGACGTAGGTACTTAGAAATGCTGCCTGCAAAAAACACAGCAAAAAAAAATAGGATTTCAAAGGGTCCCTAAATCAGATATTTTCTTAGTTCTCTTAAAGTTAAGTTATAATAAAATATTTTAGTCATAATTTACGAAGCACTAATTATATCTACTATTGTTTTAGAAATTATAGGTACACCTACATGCACATTTTTTTGGGTCCGTGGCTTACGCCCCCAGTGGTCGATGCACCTGTGGCCGACGCCCCCGAATCGATTAATTTATTTCAAAGCAGTTTTTGATCAAATGTACTGTCAGGCACAAAAATTTTGTATAAAATAATAAATGTATATTGATTGTAAGATTAAGTATAATATTAAATCATAATTATATTTATAACAAAGAAATATTGGTTGTATCTTTTGAAAAATGAAAGTCTTAGTTATTTTCATTATTTATTTATAAGATAAGATAATAATAAGATATCTAGTAAAAAAATTGTAATAAATCACAGTTTACATCACCTATAATCAAGAAAATCATTTAACTTAATTAAAATAATCAGTCTCAAATGTTATAAAATATAATATAAATATAATAGTGATAAAGTGATAAAGATAAAATGTCTATATGGTTAGTTATTATAAATGTATATTAACAACATTCACTAACATTTTATATGAAGTATTTTTGATTTTTTGGATGTCAGGATAAGTTTAAGTGACTATCTATTCTCTCTGCTATTCGATAGATAACTTTTGTTTAGCAAGGAAAAATATTTCATTACGTTGAAACACTTTTCTCAATTACTGTACTAAGCGGAAAAGCACAAAAAAATAATAATATAAAATTAATGGAATCGGGGGCATCGGCCACAGGTGCATCGACCACTGGGGGCGTAAGCCACGGACCCATTTTTTTGAACGTTATTACTTTAAAAAAAATATTATTGTTCTTACTTTTGATTTTACTGCAATTTTAGCTATGGTAAGTTTATTTCTTGTAACAATAGTACACAAATAAGATTCAATAATGTTCATTAGATTTCGATTTTAGTGATAAAATTATATTTTTTGTGTTTTATTTTTGTACTAAATCTGTGCGTAGACTAGCTGTGGTATTTTCACCATCATATCAGCCGAAAGACATCCACTGCTGGACATAGGCCTCCCCCAAGCGTCGCCACATTGACCGGTCCCGTGCGTCCCGTATCCAGCGGATCCCCGCAACCTTCACCAGGTCATCGGCATCAACGCAACCTCTTCCGGTTCGCGGTCGCCACTCCAGAACTTTTTGGCCCCATCGGCCATCCGTTCTGCGAGCAGTGTGCCCTAGCCACTGCCACTTAAGTTTGGCAATTCTTCGGGCTATGTGGGTAAACACGTTTAGTTCAAGAATTGCAAAGGCTACCTACCATTACCTTCTTCATATTCATCAACATCATTGAAACTTACTCCTCAATAAACTCCCTAGCCTTATCCGGCTGCACTCTATCGAGGAAGCAGGCGGTCACAGCTGGGAAGGTAGTCCACCAGCTCCTGTAGTCCCTCTGAAGTGAAACTACCACTGGTTCTGAGTTGTACCTAGAAGATTATCGGTACAAGGCTAAAGAAAATATCGAGCCCTTACAGACGATTTATAGTAAGCGACATTTTTCGAAAGTCTGGCGATTACTCCACTGTTTGTCTATGTAAAAAAAACTTTTTTGCAAAAAAATACTACCGACTTCCAAATGAAAAACTACAAAGTGAAAAATAACTTAACTTTTGGAAGTCGGTGTCTTTCGTAGGAACCATTTTTTTTGCGATATGGACACCGACTTCCAAAAGTTAAGTTATTTTTCACTTTGTAGTTTTTCATTTGGAAGTCGGTAGTATTTTTTTGCAAAAAAGTTTTTTATTTTTCCCTTTTTAGTTTTACCTAATAGCAAGTTGTTTATTAAGGTCCCTATAACTCCAGAATAGATTAACCGAATAACATGAAACTTGAACATAACCGGTGAAATGAGAGATCTGCGTACCCCTTTAGAGCGTACTGGCGTGATGTTATGTTATGAAATGGTATAAACAACAAACAGACATGCGATTGCAGCAATCCCGAGAGTTTTGCCGTTATTTATTGAAGAGTTCTGTTGTGTATCTCCAAAGTTCTTCATCAGAACTTCACCAAATTAAAATGGGACCAATTTCGAAACATACTCTTTCAAACAAAAAAAGAATTTTCAAAATCGGTCCACAATTGACGGAGATATCGGTGAACATACATAAAAAAAAAAAAAAAAAAAACATACAAGAAGTCGAACATAGAACCTCCTCCTTTTTTGTAAGTCGGTTAAAAATGATATCAATTTGTCTCATCACTATCTAGCCCTGTATGGAAAAAAAAGTAAAAAAAATATTGGAAGTTATGATCGTCGAAAGTTCCATAATTCAACACTAATTTTAACGCATCTTTGGGCGGAAATAAATACCGTAAGAAAAAGGAAAATTGCAAAACAGTCACCACACTGGGATATAGGAGTAGTTCAACAATGAAAATAATTTTATTTTGAAAATATAAATTTATTCGTTTTTAGGGTTCCGTACCCAAAGGGTAAAAACGGGACCCTATTGCTGAGACTTCGCGGTCCGTCTGTCTGTCTGTCTGTCTGTCTGTCACCAAGCTGTATCTCCTGAACCGTGATAGCTAGACAGTTGAAATTTTCACAGATGGTGTATTTCTGTTGCCGCTATAACAACAAATACTAAAAACAGAATAAAATAAACATTAAAGTGGGGCTCCCATACAACAAACGTGTTTTTTTCTGCCGTTTTTTGCGATAATGGTACGGAACCCTTCGTGCGCGAGTCCAACTCGCACTTGGCCGGTTTTTTTCATGATATCCAGACTCCCAAAGGTCTCGTTTTCGTCCTAAATCATCATCCACTTCGCTACGAATTTGCAAAAGTGATAATTCGTACGCGAACTAGCTTCTTACTGCTCATCACAGCATCTATCTCTTTCGCACGTGTTGTCGGATGAGATAGCATGCATTTTAACCCCGCGCACAAAATAGTTCGTGCTGGGGCAACTTTAAACGTTAAGGTTGAACTTGCATGTTCAAAAAAATGTCGCTTACGATAGTATATAGGCGGTATGGAATGAATATAACGAGCTGCTTTGGAGCTTCAGATTAGACCTGGGTCAGCTCAAATTTTATTCTATCGCATTCAGTGCTGGACAAAAGCCTCTCGCAGAAATTGGCTTTTCGCCTGTACACAGGGGCGCAGACTCCGTGGGTGCTCGGGGATCGAGCACCCATGAGAAATAAACAGTTGGTGCCGAGCACCTCTGAAAATAAAAACCAAGAAACAGATCAGTAATCGCCTTTTAGGGATGGATTTTTTCATTACCCGACGACCCATACAGCGGAGTGGTTTAGAGCGCCGGTTGAGACGCAAGGGTCGCGAGTTCGATTCCCGCACCAACACAAATGTTTGTTGAAGAAACAGTTATTGTAAGTGTTGGGTCTGGGTGTTTGTAGTACCTTCGTTGTTCCTGGTTTCCATAGTACAAGGGAAAACCTTAGTTTGGGACCAGGACAATGTATGTGATGCTGTCTCAATTATGCGGGCCACGAATGCCAGTTGGTATCCGTTATCAAAATGTTCGTTTTTAGATAGGTAGATAGATAGATAAATCATTTATTTAGTGCATACAAAAGACACAGCGTAACACACAAAATCTTAATTAAATATAATACAATTTACATGTTTGTTTAAAAACAAGGTGCCAACAAAAAAAGAAAAAAAAAATCATATTAACAGAAATAGAAGTAAAAGTGACACCAGTAACATCACAGTAACATTTGGAATGACAATCAAAACCTTAGATAAAGTACCTATAGATGGAGCCATGACGTGGCCGCACATGAAACAACAATAACAATAACACTTTGGCTTTTACAGCCTAGAACACTTCAACCCACCATCGCACTGACACTTATTATCTATAAATAACCCAATTCCTTGTCTCAATAAACACTTAATCCCGCGAAATCACAAAAAAATCAAACACGACCGAGTTAGTTTGTCAAACCTGCCATGGTATTAGCGTTTGACAAACAACAAAAGCCGGCCATGGTGACAAAGACAAAAAATAATCTTTTGTCCTTATTATTTACATGGGGCTGCCAATTAGCGATCTCGCTCTATCAATCAAGCTCATTTTAAGGCTAAATCTATAGGTACTTTATCTAAGATCAAAACGCAGTGCGGTGTGCGTCTCAAGGTTGCAACAAATGGGAGTCCAGCTCAGCACGTGTCAGGCAGTTATACCTGACGCTGATATTCTGCTGGATCCCTGCAGTGACATATGGTCGCCAAGCAGAAGTGATATGTTGGTGTTGTTACAGTGTTATGCGAAGAGTATTTCACGTAGGTATGCCGATACGAGCAAAACAAAACCTCAAAACTCTTCTGCCTTCCCCAAAACAGGCAGGTGCCGCTGATTAATTATGTTTACATGTGCGAACACACGCTCGGTTGGTTTAGCAGAGGTGGGGGTAAGTACCAACCTAAGAGCTGACCGACACAACATTTCAGCAGTATGTAAGTAGGACATTTATTTATTTGTCGGTCGATCAGTGTGCATTCCTCGTCTCACACTTCGCCACTTTTTAAAGTCATCAACTGAGCATGAGCACCCATGAGGTTTTCTAAAAGTCGGCGCTCCTGGATGGACAGTCCTAACCCATGCCTAACCCTTCTGAAAATACGGCCGTGATTTCATGTTTTGTTAAGTAACACATAAGTTGATATTTCGTCAGCCTTTCAGTCTCGTAACTGACTGGTTTTCCACATGTTTTGCCAGTTTATCGGGTCCGCTCGAGGACTTCGTTTTCCCCAGCGGCATTCGGTCCTCGGGGCCTAAACAAAATACTTTCCACCCACGTTACGGCTACGGAACTGGAGCAGCGACACTGGCATTTCGCGGCAAGAAGGTCGCCAACGACCTTGAGGAACCAAAACACCCACTCGTTTCACACCTGCGCGACCCAAAATTTAGTAGTTTTTTGTACTTTCTTTATTATTCTATGACTTTAAAAAAATGCTCATATCAAAATGTAAATAATAAAATTGTCTTTGAGAAGATTACCGCGTTTTTGTCCGTTTTAGACATGACTTTACAATTTAACTACACTATGTTATAAGAATAAAACTTAAAATTTTATTAGATCAAGTTATTATGAAAATGGTCTAATAAAACATATATTTTTTCCAAAAAATTACGACTAGCCGTTTAGACGTGATTCTCATTTTAAAATTAGCTACTTAAGGGAATTGGTGCCTTAAGGGTGTCCTAGTCGGCGGCACGAACTATTTTGTGGGCGGGGTTAAAATGCATGCTATCTCTTCCGACAACACGTGCGAAAGGGATAGGCGCTGTGTGACGCAGACATGCGCGATTATAAATAATGCAAAATTTTGTAAACAGGCCTTTGGGAGTATGGATATTATGAAAAAACTACTGAATGTATCTGTTCAAAATAAAATTATTTGCATTTTTGAACTACTTATCTTCTAAGTCCTTTCCGCAGGTTATGTCATTGATTTTTATTAACCCCCGACGGAAAAAGAAGGGGTTTTATAAGTTTGACGTGTGTTGCTGTGTGTCTGTCTGTGGCATCATAGCTCCTTAACGGATAAACCGATTTTGATTTAGTTTCTTTTTGTTTGAAAGGTGACTATGTTCAACCGATAAAAAATAATTCGCATTTTACTCTTTAAATCTGGATTTTTTGTGATGTCATAATTACGCGTTTCGATAGATTGTCGATTGAAGTGTGTCTACTACTAGGTTTATTACACACATCAACACGGTCTAGGGTTATATTTACGGTCTATATTTCATACTCAATTAAATAACTCGAAAAGTACTGGCCGCATTGGAATCTTTTATACACCGATTTGTTTGTAATTTATCTCAGACTAATTCCAAATTCAAATTTTTGAAAATTCTTTTGTTTCGTTGGCATAAAAATGTCTTGATGTGTAGGTAGGAGAGGGAATTTTCATTTGTGCGAAATTTAGAAAACAATACGAATTACGTTTAGTTACAGATTTTTTTCATATTTAAACGAAAGATAAAGTTAAAATTGAGGTATTGTAGCCATGCAACGCCAACATTTGACGAGGGCGGAGATGTTACGAGCTGTGGGAATGCTGGAAGCTGGGTCTGTTCAGCGTAATGTTGCTGAGGCCATAGGGACCAACCAAAATGTAATTTCAAGATTGTGGACACGCTATCGTGCCACAGGTGAAGTAGCGGAGAGGCACCGGGGGCCAAGTCGCATCACTACCCCCAGACAAGACCAATTTTTGCAAATTACTGCGCGAGCTCAACCAAATGCAACGGCGACTCAATTGGTCCAAAGGCTGCTAGTGGAACACCAAGTGCTTGTGAGTGACCAAACTGTAAGAAGGCGACCTTTACGGAGAGGCAATCGTGGACGACGATTAGAATGGGTTCGGAACCACGTGGACTGGGGCCGTGAGCAATGGTCCAATGTGCTGTTCACGGATGAATCCAGGTTCGGCTTCCATCCAGATTCACGAAAGACGCGTGTTTGGCGAGTTCCTGGACAATGGAGCCGTCTTGAGAACCCTCAGGAAGTTCACCCATACCAAGGAGGAACAATTATGGTTTGGGCAGGAATTCGTCTTGGAGGACGGACGGATCTCGTTTGGGTGCGGGGCAATATGACGGAAGAACGATACGTCCAACAGGTGCTGGGGCCCGTAACCTTGCCCCACAGAACACAAATGGGGCAAGATTTCCTGCTCATGCACGACAATGCCCGGGCACACACGGCGAGAACGGTAGCAGCTTGGTTACATACACACAATGTTAGGGCCTTAGACTGGCCTGCTCAATCGCCAGATCTAAATCCCATTGAGCATGCGTGGGATATGCTGCAAAGAAGAGCTCTGAAGGAAGTTCCTGAAAATCTGGCTACAGAAGATCAACTTTTTGCGCACCTCAGAAGGACATGGGACAATATTCCGCAGCAAGACATTGACAACCTTGTTCTGAGCATGCCGAATCGTTGCCGATGTGTTATGGACATCATGGGCGCTTTCTCAGACTACTAACTTCAAGTTTATTAACACAAATTAAATGATTTTTCTATTTTTTTTAGTTTTTACATATAAATTAAAAGTTAATTCTTACACGGTTTCCGTCTATGCTTCATTTTTTTTCCATAAAATCCTGAAATTTTAATCGAAGTACCTTAACCATTATTAAAAAATGGTAGAATATTAAATAACGTATCTTTTAAATATATACATGTCATATAAATAATTAACACATTGATAGTAATTCGCTTTTTTAAAAATATCCCTAGACCGTGTTGATGTGTTTATATATAGTTTAAAAAGCATGAAATAAAATTGAATAAAAATTAAGAAAACTCCCGATTTTATATTTAAAAGCCTCTAAAAAGTAAAAATCAGCCTCGTATTCGCGTCGGGGAACCGCCTACGTTAACAGCAGTTTATTTTATTTGCTTAGATTTCAATCAAGAACATTCTCGACAAAGTCACCTTCCAACCAAAAAAAAGCCTAAATTAAACATCCCTATTTTAGTGACTCTAGGTTAGATAGTAGGTCTAGGTTAGATAATTATGCACCTACCTGTAATATTGAATAAGCGCGCAGTAGACTGCCCCGGCAAACGCACTCATAGTCAGGATTAACCAGAGTATTCTGAAAAGAAAGAAGAGTTGAATCTGCTGCTGTATGTAAATTAAACACATTGCGAATAATTTTTAAGTTATAAAGGTCATTAAATCTTTCAAGATGACAAATTAGAAATTCATTATCTAGGATTATAATAAATCATTTTAAGTCCATAGACGAAATTGGGAACTTGTCATAATAATAAGGTTCAAGTCATCCCGCTTACAATTTACAAATATGTTTCCTCCGACTGCACAGCGTAATTTTCTTCTTGTTTAAGATCATCTTTGGTTTAATTGATTTTATTAGGTACCCTTTTTTCACATTTATATTTTTGTCGAGTTTGGTGCTTTTCACAATTTAATGTTTTAAGTGTGATCATTATTACACTATTACTACGTCTTGTTACTCTCCAATCTGCGTCGTATGTGGCGTAATATTAAATGTGTCGTGATATTAAATGGATATTTGATGCCCTGTCTACCCTCTAAGGTATGTAAGGATGATAATATAATGTATGTTTAGACGAATCGATGTATTTATGTTTGTAACCTATGCAACCTACTCTTTTTCCAATTCGGAATCAATATAGTAGCAACCCTAGTGAATCTGTCAAGTTTAGCTGTCAATTTTCTAAACGGCGAGAGTGGCCCTTCTGTATACTTACTATTTTGTGCAAAGACTGTGCTTTGAGATAATCGGACAACTCTTGTAAACCAGAATTAGTATCGACAGTGCCCGATCTAGCAATTTCGTCGCTCCGGGCTGTCCGACGCGGGTAAGTAATTTATGATATAATTACAAAATCTCTAATATTTACAAGATGTTTACAACTGTATCTATAATTTTATTTGATATAATGTTCAGTTAATATAATGAACGATCGTTATAATTTTAATTTTTTATAAGCATAACATACATCTTTTAAATAAAATTCTCGTGTCACAATGTTAGTTACCATACTCCTCCGAAACGGCTTGACCGATTTTTATGAAATTTAATATGCATATTCAGTAGGTCTGAGAATCGGCTACTATCTATTTTTTAATAGGTAGGGTAGGGTAGGTAGGGTAGGGTAGGTAGGGTAGGGTAGGGTAGGTAGGGTAGGGTAGGTAGGGTAGGGTAGGTAGGGTAGGGTAGGTAGGGTAGGGTAGGTAGGGTAGGGTAGGTAGGGTAGGGTAGGTAGGGTAGGTAGGGTAGGGTAGGTAGGGTATGGTAGGTAGGGTAGGGTAGGTAGGGTAGGGTAGGTAGGGTAGGGTAGGTAGGGTAGGGTAGGTAGGGTAGGGTAGGTAGGGTAGGGTAGGTAGGGTAGGGTAGGTAGGGTAGGTAGGGTAGGTAGGGTAGGTAGGGTAGGTAGGGTAGGTAGGGTAGGTAGGGTAGGTAGGGTAGGTAGGGTAGGTAGGGTAGGTAGGGTAGGTAGGGTAGGTAGGGTAGGTAGGGTAGGTAGGGTAGGTAGGGTAGGTAGGGTAGGTAGGGTAGGTAGGGTAGGTAGGGTAGGTAGGGTAGGTAGGGTAGGTAGGGTAGGTAGGGTAGGTAGGGTAGGGTAGGTAGGGTAGGGTAGGTAGGTAGGGTAGGGATAGGTAGGGTAGGGTAGGTAGGGAAGAGTAGGTAAGGTAGGGTAGGTAGTGTAGGGTAAGTAGTGTAGGGTAGGTAGGATAGGGTAGGTAGGGTAGGGTAGGTAGGTAGGGTAGGGATAGGTAGGGTAGGGTAGGTAGGGAAGATTAGGTAAGGTAGGGTAGGTAGTGTAAGGTAAGTAGTGTAGGGTAGGTAGGGTAGGTAGGGTAGGATAGGTAGGGTAGGGTAGGTAGGGTATGTAGATGAATGTTATGGTGTTTCTATGGCAAAACAAAGTTTGCCGGGTCAGCTAGTTAAATATAAAATCGTTTGATATAACACTCAAAATACATAAAACCTATTTAGTCTAATATGATAAAACGCCTAGTAAAAAGTTTTTGTTATTTGATAGTCAATCAATCGAAGCATGAATCAATAAAAAACAGTTGATTGTTAAAATATGTGGTTTTTATTGCCCTGTAAAAAACATGCAAACAAGCATACACCATGCATGCAGCAGGCATGCAAACAAGCATACGCCATACATGCAGCAAGCAAGCAGCTTGCAACATGCAGCAGGTATGGTTTCTGTCACGGCTCCGGCACTGCGGGGCTCCGGCGGTCCCATGCGAACTTATCGTCGCAGATGTGTTTCACGCTCACCACCGCAGCTTCAGCTAAACCGGCCAACCTCAGCCGCGGCGGCGAGTGTTAAAACCACCTGCTCCTCAGCTCGCGGGCCGCCATGCTCATCCGCGCCTACGCGTTTTTAATAACACTCTAGGGGTAGGGCAGACAAGACTACATGGAGTCGGCTTTGCAGCGATTCGTTTCTGTCACGCCGCTCCCGCAGCACGCTTGTTTCACTCGTTCGCCTTCGCGCGTTAAGGCGCCGATTCCCTTGAGTAGCTGATTTTAAAATGAGAATCACGTCTAAACGGCTAGTCGTAATTTTTTGGAAAAATATATGTTACAATAGACCATTTTCTTAATAATTTGATCTAAGAAAATTTTGAGTTTTATTCGTATAATACAATACAATGTAATTAATTTGTAAAGTTATGTCTAAAATGGACAAAAACACGACAATCGCACCAAAACTGCTGGGCGTATATTGATAAAATTGACACCATCTCAAAGACAATTAAATTTTAAAGTCAAAAGTTTTTTTTTAAAGTCATAGAATAATAAGGAAAGTACAAAAAACAACGAAATTTTGTGTCACGCGGGTGTGAAACGAGTGCGCGTTTTGTTCCCTCAAGGCCATTGGCGTTAGTCGTCGTCTTAAGACGGTACCCTGACCAAAAAATCGGCGTGCGATATGAGCATTCCTATTGGCCTAGCGGCACTGGCGGCGCATGAATTACAGTAGTGAATACGCCCAGATTTTAGAATAAAATCTTTATAAAATCGAATTTTGGTCTTTTGAAAAAAATAATTCTACAAAAATGTTCGTTATTAAATTGTCTATCCATTAGTGTTAGTACAAAAAATAATTAATGAACACTTTACGAGGAGATGCATAATATCAATAATTATTTCTCATTTTTATGTTTTTTTGAAAGGAGATTAGTGAAATATATACAACATTTAAAAAAAAACTATTTCTACCATTTTAGAATCAATATTATGTAGAAATTTAATGTATTTTTATTAATTGATATTTCTTTTTAAATAACGAGTAGATAGCTCCTAAAAACAGCACAAAAAATGGCTTGCGCGGCGTTTTGCTCGGGGAACCGCCTTAATGGTCACTGTTCTAACCAAACCTAACCCAAATGATTCACCAACATACAGGGGACTTGGCACTCCGCTCCGCTCCCGCCTTAACCTTCTTACCTAATATAACCCATCCGAGTCGGATTGCTTTGAATCGGGGTATTAACCATAAAGATGGTATCAATATTATTATATACTTTAAACGATAGGCCTAATGATTTTAGATTAAATACACGTTATATAATATCCAATAACGTTGTACGAAATAAGTTTTAGAGTATATAAATGTTATATCTAAAGAAATTATATCAACAGTTGGTATAACTCACGTTTATTATATCTTGTGAACGTTATTGAAATGAAAATATACCAATTAATAACTTTATATGATATGTGACGCACCCGTCCCACGCGTCTTCGCTCCTGTCAACTGGCTATCTACCCTACCCCATCGAAGCGATCTTAATTTTTTTTGCAGTACACTGTGGTGCATCGACACATTACATGTCGCATGCACAGCAAATATTATAATGGTCAAATAAATAATTATATATAGCAGTTGTGTACTAGTGCTCACCGAAACCAGTTGTTTTATTTACATGACTCATAACACCCAACAACACGTACACAGAAGATACACTTACATCTGGTGACCCCGATTTGAATTAACACGCGCCGCGATTTAAAGTGATTTCCTCGTGTCGTGGTAACTGCACTGCACAACCTTTCCAGCCTTCCACAAGCGGATCTCACTGGTTTTGGTTTTCAAGAGGCATATAGTTACCGTAGACATGAGCACAAGTGGAAATTGTGGTGTGTTACCAGCATGCGGAGCGACGGACAACAGTCAGGCCGAAGTCGCAGCATTAGGAATTTCCTCGAAGATCCCGGATTTTTGGATAGAGATGCCCAGGGTGTGGTTCGCGCAGTTTGAGACAATGATGGCTCCCCAAAAACAGGGTGACGAAGTAAAATACGGAGTCGTACTGTCCAAGCTCCACAAAGACGCAGTAAGTCAAGTGGCCGACATAATAATGTCACCCCCCGCCACTAATAAATATGGTGCTGTTAAAGAAAGACTCCTAGCCGTGTACGAAGAATCGGAGGAGCGGCAATTTCAAAAGCTGGTCAGTGAAGTGGAATTAGGCGACCAAAAACCGTCGCAACTGTTGAGACGAATGAGGGAATTGGCACGTAAGAGTCAGGTGGCCGAAAAAACCCTCCATGGTTTGTGGATATCAAGACTCCCCGATCACGTTCGAGCAGTGTTAACGGTCAGTCAAGATCAGAAACTTGACAACCTCGCCGCCATAGCGGACAAGATATTGGAAGGACGATCAGGCGAAGTGTCGGAAATATCAAGCGGACAAACACAGCTTATGGTTGAGATGGTCAACCAAATGAAGAAGCTAACCATAGAAATAGCAGCCTTGAAATCCAATGCAAATAATGGTAGACACCGTAGTTACAGGCGCAACCGAAGCCAGTCGCGCACAAGATCACACTCCAGGACGAGGATTACACCCGACAGTCCCAACTGGTTATGTAGGTATCATCATCGGTACAGGAATCGAGCTCGGAACTGTGAAAATCCATGCAATTGGAAGAAACCGTCGGAAAACTAAATTCAGCGTTGACAGAGGCGGTCGTCAGCGCTATCATACCGTCAAACCGCCTATGCGTTACCGACCGAAAAAGTGGGTATCGTTTTTTGGTAGATACAGGCGCTAACATTTCAGCCATACCTAGAAGAGGGAATCGTTTAAAAGCTGACGACACATATAAAATATACGCTGCAAACGGTACACAAATAAAAACATATGGCGACAAAACGCTGACGTTGAATCTGAATATGAGACGCCCGTACCGTTGGACTTTCATCGTAGCTGACATTACGCAACCAATACTTGGAGCCGATTTTCTAGAAAGAAACAACATTTTGGTGGATGTTCGGAATAAACGTTTGATTGATGGTACAACTGGACTTCAGAGTAACGCAAAGTTAATGAAGTCAAGCACGCCTACACTTCGGACCGTAAGATTAACCGAAGACTACGCAGACATTTTAGCAGATTTCCCGAACATTTTGAAACCTCTCGATACAGGGTCACGACCGAAGCACGACGTTGTTCACCAAATCATCACCAATGGACATCCTGTTTACTCCAAGTCAAGACCTTTGCCAGCGGACAAATACCTAAGAGTGAAGAAGGAGATAGAACACATGCTAGAGACAGGGTTATGCAGGCCTTCCAAGAGTCCGTGGGCAAGTCCTTTGCACGTGACATCGAAGAAAAACGGCGAGTTGCGACTATGTGGTGACTACAGGAGATTGAACGCGATCACGGTACCGGACAGATACCCAATTCCGAGACTACTAGATTTCACATACCTACTACCAGGAACCAGTATTTATTCAACGATCGATTTAAAAAGGGCTTTCAATCAGATTCCAGTACAAGACGTAGAAAAGACTGCAGTAATAACCCCGTTCGGTCTATTCGAATTTCCAAGAATGCCGTTTGGACTACGAAACGCAGGGCAAACCTTTGTCAGATTCCTAAACACAGTCTTAGCAGGACTTGACTTCGTATTCGTATATATAGACGATATACTAGTGGCGTCATCTTCAACCAGCGAACACCGTCGACATTTACAAGAAACGTTCAAACGGTTAGACGAACATGGCATCGCAATAAATCAAGCCAAATGCAAACTGGGCAAACAGCAAGTAGAGTTCCTCGGATATCAGATCACAAAAGATGGTATCAAACCATTACCAGACAAGGTCGAAGCAATAACCAAATACCCTATACCAAAAACCGTACAAGATTTGCGAAGATTTTTAGGCATGATCAACTTCTACCGGAACAATATACCACAAGCAGCCAAACACCAAGCTCGGTTAAACAAATACCTCATTGGATCGAAGAAAAATGACAAAACCGAGATACAATGGACTCCAGAGGCATTAGAAGCATTCGATCAATGTAAAGCAAGTCTAAGCGACGCCGTTACATTGTCTTCACCAACAACGCATTGCCCGTTATCACTAATGACAGACGCATCTCAAACGTGCGTGGGCGCCGTTTTACAACAGTATGAAAACGGAAACTGGAAGCCACTCTCCTTTTTCTCAAAGGGACTGAGTGAAACGCAGTCAAAGTACAGCACGTATGATCGGGAATTGCTAGCCATTTACATGGCAGTAACGCATTTTCAACCTTATGTCGAGGGAAGAGAGTTGATAGTTTACACCGATCATAAGCCGTTATGTCATGCTTTCACTACAAAACAAACCTGCACAAGTAAAACGATAGCCCCAAGACGGCTACGTCACCTCGAGTTCATCGCACAGTTCACGACAGACATACGTCACCTATCCGGTAACATGAACCCGGTGGCCGACGCGTTATCGCGACTCGAGCAAATAGATTGCCCCACACCTGTGGATTGGACTGAGTTAGCAGATATGCAACGCAATGACACTGAACTCACTCAGCTGTTAAAAAATTGCAACCTTAACTGGAAAACAACGACATTATCAGGAACAAGACAACTACTCTGCGAAAATACAAAACCAAGTTTACGACCGTATGTGCCGAAATCACTTCGAAAACAAGTATTCGACACCATGCACAACATAACACATCCCGGAATAAGATTATCGAAGAAAATGATCTCCGAGCACTATTTCTGGCCCCGCATGAATACTGACGTCGGCATTTGGGCGAAAACATGCCAGGCATGCCAGAAAAGCAAGACACATAGGCACAACTCGGCCCCAATCGGAATTTTTCCACCCACAGCACGATTAGACCACGTGCACGTAGACATTGTCGGACCACTACCAGAATCCAACGGAAACAGATACATCGTGACAATGATCGACAGAGAAACGAGATGGCCGGAAGCTGTACCAGTAGCAGAGATAACAGCAAAAGTTGTAGCGGAAGTTCTCATAAGCACCTGGATAGCGAGATTCGGATGCCCAAACACCATAACAACGGACCAGGGACGACAGTTCGAGTCAGACTTATTTATCACTCTGACCAAGTCACTCGGTATTAAGAAGACCAGAACCACCAGTTATCATCCACAGTCAAATGGTTTGGTTGAACGCTGGCATAGATCAATGAAAACCGCGCTAGTCGCGCGCGGAAATACAACGAACTGGTCAAGCGAACTACCCATAGTGCTACTAGGATTACGAGCAGCACTACGACTGAAAGAGAATACAAGTCCAGCACAGATGTTATACGGAACTAACATACGTCTGCCAGGAATGTTTATCGAGCCGAAAACGCAAGTAACATCACCAGAGACTTTTGCACAGACACTCCAGAGGACAATGGCAAAGCTAAGCCCGTTTAGCAACAACCAACAGGCCAGCAGTCACAAATCGTACATACATCCAGACATGAAAAGCTGCGAATACGTATACGTCAGAACGGATGCTGTGAAGAAACCACTGACCCCAGCCTACGAAGGCCCATATAAAGTGTTAGAGAAGCAAGAGAAACATTTCAAGATTCAATTGCCGAAGAAAACATCAATAGTAACGGTGGACAGATTAAAACCAGCATACATTTTAATGGACGGAAAGGTAAATGAACCTTTAGAACACCAGAAAAGTAGCAGTAGCGAAGTGAACGACGACAAAAATGTTGAGCCAGCAGAAATTAATAAGACCGCACCAAACACAACACGCTCAGGCCGCGTCATACATCCGGTGGTACGATTTACAATACCGCCAGATCAACGAAAGAAAAACACGGAAAAAAGCAAAGCATAATTTCGTCCACACAAACCACCAAACTACCGCAGCAGCAACACGCTGGTAAAGCAAGATCAAGACAATTGCAATATTCGGAAACATGGGCAGCTGGGGCTCCAAGGAAGAGATCGTGGTGGCACAAACTGCCGCTGGGTCAGGGGGATCCAGCATCTCAATGACGGAAATCTCTATGGGGGGCATTTTCATCATCGCCGTTGCAGTGCTACTGTACTGCATGTACAGAAAGTGTAGGAAGCGGTTATACAAGAACGTGACACGGCACGTCGACGCCAGGCAAACGCAACCAGCTCAGATTCCAACAGTCTCCATGCGTTGCTGTCAGCACCCAAACGGAGGACAGGGACCACAAAACGTTTAAGACAGCAGCAATCGGGAAAAAGGAAAACAGAAGAAAAGTGTAACCGCGTAGTATTAAGTTCGTTTTTATTTTTGTTCGTGTATGGCTATATTTTGTGTAGAAAGAATACTTCTTTTGTCTTATTTTTTATGTAAACTTTTTAATTATTTTTATGTAAGTGTACTCGATTTGTTTATTTGTTTTTAAAGGGGGAAATAATGTGGTGCATCGACACATTACATGTCGCATGCACAGCAAATATTATAATGGTCAAATAAATAATTATATATAGCAGTTGTGTACTAGTGCTCACCGAAACCAGTTGTTTTATTTACATGACTCATAACACCCAACAACACGTACACAGAAGATACACTTACAACACCAATAATAAGTTAGGTTTTCATATAAAATGGAAATGCCGCTCTGGGCATTTGCCCGGCTCGGCCCCCCCCCCCTAGATCTGGCCCTCAGGGTCGACAACTAAAGTCACCGCCGATTACAAACAAAAATATATAAGTCATTGACCTGACTTGTACCTTACGTAACTTGAAAACATGAGTTTTGTCTACTGAGATATTTTGATAATTTTCTTCAAATTTTTTCGGTCTCAAATGAAAGGTATAAGTGTAGAACCATTTTATCCGTTTAAATCATGTAAATCGGTCCACGCGTTTAAGAGAAATTAAAAATTAACTTATTACAGTTTTTTTTTGTTTACAGCGTTCAGTGTGAACGAGTGTCCTAGCTTATACTATGTTCGTGGAATCTAACCACGCTCTGCTACCAAAATGTTAAATACAGGTCTGCGTATCACAACCAAGGGCCGAAGACTGGGGCCCATAGCAGTCATGCGACTCTTGGATTTGCAGGTCCGATACCCGCGAAACTGCGATTGCGCAGTAGTGGCAGCTAGGGGTTTGTTTGTTATTATGGTTGATGGCTCCTGTCTGACAGAAAGGTGGGAAGTGGGACCTTTAAGTTACTCGTCTCTTACCCGAGTTCTTCGTGGTGATCTTCTGTGCTTGCTCAATCCGGTGCCTGGTCGAGGGATCAGATTTATACATAATAAAGGACAAGGCTGGGATGAGGGACACAAACGCACTCTGTGCCGTGGTCCAGCTGCCGAGCAGACACATACACCTGCCCGGCAAAAGCAACTTGGCTCGCGAAATATACACAAATACAACTGCACGGGCGGTACAATACACCAATCGCGAATGTCCAAAAGACCTACAGGGAAGCTACACTGCGGAGGTGTGACAACAGATGGACGAATACCCACGACCTACAAGTTTATGTGCCTCCGGCTTAAATTTAAAATAAACATTTGGGTTATAATTAAACATTTTAAAAGTACACGCTCGTTTAACTCAAAAAGAGGAAAGATTTTTTTGTTTGTTTGTACCGAATAGGCTCCGAAACTACTGGACCGATTTTAAAAATTGTTTCATCTATGGAAAGCTACATTATTCCCGAGTAACAGGCTATAATTTTGACGGGAGCGAAGCCTTGAGGGTCAGGTAGTGTAGAAATAAAACGGAGGCTACACTGGCTACGCTACGCTTGACCAATCCTGGACATGAGTATGTGCCTTGAAATCACTATCAGCAGGGAAAGAATTGAAAAAGAACAATGTTTCCTGAATGTTGGCTGTTCTTATGTCATCTTGTAGAGGGGCCGAGAAATAACTCGGACAATCTCGTTGAAAACTCTTTTAATGAGCTTTACAACGAGACTTAAGAGATATGAGCCTATAGTCTTCTGGTTTCGGATATCCAACCCCTAAGAGACTCATTCGCTTACCAGCCAGTGCATCGCATGTGCACAGAAGGTGCTCCATGCGTTTCGTATGTTCCTCACATAGGTAACCTGTACCATTAGTGTCGCGGTTACACCTGGGCTGTTGGTATCCAAGTTCAAAAACGAAGAGGCTAAAAAACAATGGCGACAAAGTACTAATAAAATCCTCTTTGCAACCAACCAACAAACGTGTCAAAGAAAAAAGAAAAATTCATAAAAAGAACACGTCAATCAACTCAACTGTCATTTTGGACTTACTAAGCAAAATTATTGGCTATACAAAAAAATTATTCAAGTGATATTTCTTTTAAATTAAAGCAAAATTCTCCATTACCTTTCGAGCCAGTGTAGTTTTTTCTCAACAGTATGCTTAAGTCCATGTAGTGTGGTCTCTTCGCAGAACCCAACATAGATGCAATAACCAGAGACAATGGAAACTCTGATCGGCTCTATCGTAGACTTCGTACGCGTTAGGCAGCTTAACATAGCGGTAGGTCTGACCTTATCCCTTTTCTTTCTCTCCGATTTGCCCATTTTAGAGATAGCAATTCCCTGCCTGGTGCAGTCGATGATAATGCTGATCGAATATTGTGCCTCTCTTGCTAATTACGCAATGTGATAACTGAAAAATCCTTTGAACACAAGCATTGATGGGCTTACTGACTCAGAATCGGAAATCGAACACTACAATTTGAAAAATTTCGGGATTTCGATGGCGAAAGACCTCCCTACAGCACGCTTGCTGAAGACAATGAGTTAGATTACAATCAGCATATAAAATGTATTGTTCTGACAGTAGGGAGGCAACACAATGCGGGGTAAATTTACCAGCTGTAATCTGTGATCAAGCTTAATAGACCGTACCGATTAAATAATTATTTAATAACAAACGCCCTAGTAATGGATTCTTTTGTATGATTGTAATCAAAGCCATGTAGGTATTACTTTATCGTGAATGGGTAGGTGAACATTCTAATGCGTCACTTTCATTCCATTTTGGGCAGATCAAGATAAAGTTTATACAGGTAGAGTTTTCCAAGTGGACGTGGATAGCCTTAAGACGACGACTAACGCCAACGACCTTGAGGGAAAAAAACGCGCACTCTTTTCACACCCGCGCGACCCAAAATTTTGTAGCTTTTTGTATTTTCCTTAGTATTCTATGACTTTAAAAAAAAGGCTCAGATCAAAATGTAGATAATTAAATTTAGTCTTGGAGATTTCAATAAAATACGCCCAGCGGTTTTGGTGCGATTGTCGTGTTTTTGACCGTTTTAGACATAACTTTATAAATTAATTACACTATGATATACGAATAAAACTCAAAATTTTCTTAGATCAAGTTATTAAGAAAATGGTCTAATAAAAAAGAAAGAAAGAAAAAGTGTTTATTGGTCACAACACGACATACATACAATATAAGAACAATACTTATGCTAAACCCTTAAAAATAGTATTAGTAGTACTTAAATTATGTTAGTAAAGACGAGAAATAAATCAAACAATAATTACATATACTACTTACATTTTTTTATGATGTAAAAGAAATAGGAAAAAAAAGAAATAAAAAAAGAAAATATTTGTGACCCGTACAAGAGACACAAGAAATAAGCATACAATTAAACAATAATAAAATAAACAAGCAAAATTTCAAAATTTTAAAAACCCCCGTCACATTTTTATTTCATGCTTCATAGTTTCTCTAGTACATAGTAGATACGCTTCGATCGGCAATCTATTGAACACTATATCTTGCGAAAACACCCCGATGCAAACAGTAAAACGCCCATAACTTTTGAACGGCTAAACCGATTTTATATAATTATATGTCGCAGGGATATGATGAAAACAGGGAATTGATCAAATCTCTAAGCGATTTGATCAAATCACGGAGGATGTTAAAATAATAACACGTTTTTATCATTTCCCTAAACAAATCTGGTGATTTGACAAATCCCAATAAAGAAATCTAGTGATTTGAACAAATCTCAAAATTGGTTCAGTGAAATGACAAAAATAACTTTTCTGTAGTAATTTAAAGGTTTATTTTGTACTTTGCTTTCCGAGGTAATCGGCTGCGTTATGTTATATGGTCAAAGAATCAGTCCAAGAGCGAGCGAAGCGAGCTCGGGAACTTAGGGCACCCCGACGGTTACTTTTGACCCTGCAGACAGAAATAGGAGCCCCGCGCAGCGGGGCTACGTCGACTTTGTTACATGTTTTATTATCTTTTCATTGAATCAATTTAGGGGTTTGTTCAAATCACTAGATTTTTTTGTGAGATTTGTCAAATCACCAGATTTGCTTAGGGAAATGATAAAAACGTGTTGTAATTTTAACATCCTCCGTGATTTGATGAAATCGCTTAGAGATTTGATCAATTCCCTGTTTTCATCATATCACGACGACATATACATAGCTAAGAACACTCTCGACAAAATCAACTTTCAAACAAAAAAAAAACTAAATCAAAATCGGTTCATCCGTTTAGGCGCTATGATGCCACAGACAGATACACAGCAACACAGGTCAAACTTATAACACCCCTCTTTTTCCGGCGGGGTTTAAAAATACCCCGTGTGGGACCAAAAAAGCTCCTAACAACAACAACAAAACACCTAGTATGACATATATTTTTTCTAAAAAAATACGAATAACAGTTTAGACGTGATTCTTATTTTAAAATCAGCTACTCAAGGGAATCGGCGCCCAGCGAAAAACACTATAAGGAGTCTCGGGCCCGATTTTGATGAAAACTAAAAGTGCATAATTGAATTATTGCAAAATCAATATTCTAGCCAGAAATCGAAACCGTTGATTATTTAAGAAAATAACACGCTGTATTTTTAACCCCCGACGGAAAAAGAGGGGTTATAAGTTTGAAAGGTGACTTTGTTGAGAGTGCATTAAGCTATGTTTGATTATGAGATGTCCCCGTTTTACTTTTTGAAACAGGGTTTTTTTGCAAGATATCATGTCTTTTAGGTGTTTCGATATATTGTCGATTGAAGCGTGTCTACTACTAGGTATATTATATGTAGTATAAAAAGCATGAAACAAAAATTTAATTATATCTAAAAATAAGCCTCTAACTCGCGTCGGGGAACCGCTTAGTCAATAAAATAAACTGCTATAAATTTTGTCGGTTCCCCGACGCGATTATGAAGCTATTTTCTTGCTTGTCAGAGGTTTGTGTCAGCCGTTATTTAAATTTATAATATACTAGCTTCTGCCCGCGGCTTCAACCGCGTTCAAAGTTAAAAAAAGTTTCCGATAGCCACCAAACTACAGGATTACTCGCTGGGTCAATACAAAGATTGTCTAAAAATTTAATTAAAATTGGCCCAGCCGTTTCGGAGTCTATAAGGATCATACATACATACTTTCTCTTTTTTACCCGACTGCCGAAGGAGGGTAATGTGTTTATCAGTCTATGTATGTAAGTATGTATGTAAGTATGTATGTATGTGTGTATGTATGTATGTATGTATGTATGTATGTAAGTATGTATGTATGTATGTTTGTTCCTATATGGCGTTCCAGAGACCAAACGCGTTGGCCGATTTTGATGATTCATACGTCAATCGATGCGTCTTAACTCTGCGAGTGTCATAGGCTACATTAAAATTGGACAATAGAAAAATGGTGGATTTTGGGTGCCATATTGTGGGGGCCCGAATTTTTTTCTTCTTCTAAACCCATCGTGTGGGGTATCAAAATAAAGGGTTTTAAGAGGTGATTTCAAAAATATAAAACACTTATATGTTTAAATGTATCTAATTCGAAAAAAACTAACTAAAAACTAATAAGTTATATGGTATGGCAACACTAGCCAATGTCAACATCGGTCCACAAATTTATATTCAGTTTTAATGTTTTTTTCTATTTTAAAGTAACTAAATAACGCTTAAAATACTCGGTGTATCATATTGCACTAGTGACAGTGTTATCTTGAGAAGATTCTGTGCATTATATTAAATGTGACGATCACAGTGATTTTGACTAAAGTGACCTGGAATTAATACAATAAACCTATGCGCAGTGAAATAGTGTGGCTAAAGACGGAAATTACTAAATAGTGACTTATAATTAACAAGAACATAACTTCAAAGAGTGATAAACAACAAAGTTAGTTGACAAAAACCAGTAGGAATTAAAAATTTTCGTTGTAATGTAAACAAACAACAGGTGATTTACTACTTGCGACATTGACCAATCACAGACGGCTGGTAAAATTTTTGACGTAAAAAGTTTCGTTCAAAGACCGATGTCACGCGACTTGAACACGAGCCTTTTAGCGCTTTGTTAAAGCGGGGTTGCCAGGTAATAAGAAACCTATAAACTGGTAGAAATTGATCACCAACACCATAATTGGATGTTATAATTGGAGTCATAATTGGAGTTGAGAGTTTAATAGCGATCTAGGTACAAATATACCAGAACGCCTCAAAAAGCGATACCTTCTAAAATCAATCGTCAACAAAAGACAATGGCATCGAAAATAAAAAACATTAACAATAGCGGCCGTAAGGACCCTATACAGCAGGTCACTTGTAACAAATGCAAAAAACAAGTTGATCACCGAAGCACTTTATTATGTAGTTTATGTAAAAACTATTTTGAATTTGATTGTGCCGGTTATCCTGAGAAAGTATACCGCTTAAAGAATCTAGAAGAAAGAAAAAAATTCATATGGAAATGCAAAGCGTGCACCCAGAAAGCAAAAGAGCAAATCACACCGAACTCTGTTGTATCCAATGTGACAATGAGGACAAAAAAACGCTCGTCTCCTAAATCATACATAGATGACACACCTAACACATCAGAAGAGACTACGCCTTGGTCTACTCCAAAGAGCACAACCTCTGAAATATTATATGACTCACACATACTCACAATGGATCCATATGATGAATCAACTGCCATAATCGACAAAACATTGTCAAGGAGCATGGACTATACGGTAACTGATTCAATCCACGCCCAGGAACTGAAGGATACCATTGAACTCCTTCAAACGCAACTTAGTAGTTCTCAGAATGAACTTGAGAATATCATACTCGAAAACAATGAGCTTCGGAAAGACAATGATAAACTACTAAAAGATAATGTTACTCTGAAAAGATTCTTAAACCAACCACCGCAAAGAGAATATAATAAACCAGAAGATACGAAAAAAGCCAATACATATAATTCTATGTTATACCAAGATATGCAAGCCTTCTTTACGCCACCTAGAAATTTGACTACAAGTAATAATAGCAATACAAGTACACAACCCAGTGGGAATATCTTGAGCCTACAAAAAAACATTGCAGATTTGGAGCATCAATTAAAACAAGCCGGTAACGAAATCTTAAACCTCAAGGATCAAATATTGAAGCTTCAGAAGATATTGGAACCAAAAAGTGAATGTCAAAAGGAAATAAATACTCCATTGGATGCCCTAACAGTCGAGCGCACGAACAAGATATATATTTTTGGCACTCAACAATGTGTTGGACTATCATCTGCATTGATACAATCAAGACAGAATACGTCATACGTAAAATATGCCGTCACGTCTATAACGAAGCCATACGCACTAACTAGTGACGTCATTAAGAACTGCCATAATATTCAGCCATCGCCAAGTGACAAACTCATTATTTGTGTGGGTGAAAATGACTATGACATCAAGATTTTATCTTCACAGCTTCGTCAACTTCTCGATGTATTCGGCAATAATAATGTCATTGTTCTGAGTGTACTAAAGAATATGTATTTAAATGTAAGTGACTTGAATGAAACTATACGTAATATTTGCAATGAACACAAAAATTCTAACTTTATTGACTCTAATCATAAATTAAATTATTATACATGTAAATTAATTAATTATATTATTGACTATAATGATTATGAAAAAAAATACTTGAATATCAAAGAACTAAAGAAATTAATACTGCGTAGTCAACCAAATGCTACGAAGACTGTTATCAAATATAAAAATGATCCTAAGGGAACAATCCCATATTACTTTGGACGTAAACAGCCAGAATGCGATGCTATAAATAAACCCGATATAAAAAAAACAACTTCTACACAAATAGGTACTATACCACACTATTTTAAGGTTGTAGACAAGAAACAGCTTTTTCGTGAGAACTGTTAGTAAATCCAAGACTTTTAAAATATTACACCAAAATATCGCTAGTATTTTATCAAAACAAGAAATACTAGAACTAACAATATTAGAATTACGAGACGTAAATAAAGAACCTGACATTTTATGTTTTTCTGAAACCTTTATGCGTGCCGGTAATGAAAAATATTTAAAATTAGGAGAAGTCCAAATCATACTACATTTATAAGAAAGACTACTGTAACGAAAATATTAAAAAATTCAAAGAATGTCTCACAAGTTTATCGTGGTCAGAAGTACACCTAGAAACTGACCCAAATAAGGCTTTTAATAAATTTCATGACTTACTATCTCTGTTATACAACCTATGCTTCCCAGTAATAAAAATTAAGATTAATAACTCTAACATATACAAACAAAAATGGATAAGTAAGGGTCTAAGAAATAGCTGCAAAACTAAACGATCTTTACGATATCTTTACTACAAAAATAAAACTTTATTGTACAAAACAAAATATAAAAAGTATTCAAATATACTGGACAAGTGCATTATTAAATCAAAAATGAATTCTAATATTAACTTCATTAAAAAAAGTCAAAACAAATGTAGAGCAACGTGGTCAGTCATTAATCACGAAATTGGGAATACAAAACATGACAATAATATTTCTGAATTACAATTAGATAAGAAAATACTGACGAATCCGACTGACATAGCGAACGCTTTTAATAATTATTTTATTGACTCGACAAACACCACATCTAATAATTTACATCATAACTCTAATAAGGTGTCAATTCCTAATTCTATGTTTCTTAGTCCTATGACAGAAAATGAAGTTAAAAAGGAGATAATGGCTTTAAATAATACAAACTCCGAAGGATATGATGGAATTAGCACAAAAATAATTAAAGCGTGCAATACTGAATTAATTTCTATTTTGACATATTTAATTAATCTTTCATTTTCATCAGGTACTTTTCCTGATGCCTTAAAATTATCAGTCGTGAAACCACTTTACAAAAAAAACAATAAAAATGACGTGAGAAACTATCGTCCGATTACTCTTATTCCTATTTTGTCAAAAGTATTCGAAAAATGTATGCTCAATAGACTTGTCGATTTTTGTAGCAAATATAACATTATAGCTAATGAACAGTTTGGATTTCAAAAGCACAAGTCGACAACACAGGCAATATATTCCCTTTTGAGCAATATCCTAAGTAATCTAAATAATAATCACATTACAACAGGACTGTTTTTCGACCTGTCGCAAGCTTTCGACTTTGTAGCACATGACGTTTTATTAAAAAAGCTAGAAACCATTGGAATAAGAGGACTAGCACTGCAGTGGATTGCGTCTTATTTAAGTGTTAGGAAACAATACGTTGTCATAGATAAAGTACACGATAACTTACTTTCTTCTTATTCTTCTGACTCCAGGGAAAATAAATGCGGCGTACCTCAAGGGAGTGTCTTAGGACCCATTTTATTTATATTATATATAAATGACATACTACTAGTGACTAATTATAAATGTATATTATTTGCAGATGACATTTCAATTATCGTGACGTCTGATAAGAAAAATAAATCAATATCTGACCATGAAATGGACATTAATAATACTATTGACAATATTTTAGAATGGTTACAAATAAATAAATTAAGAATCAACTTAGACAAATCCAAATTTATACAATTTAATAAATCTAAACATGCTAAATACAATTTTAAACTTAATATTGATAGACTGAAAGAAGTTACACAAACCAAATTCTTGGGTGTACTCATAGACCAAGACTTAAATTGGAAATTACATGTAGATAATTTGTGCAATAGGATTAACAAATTTGCTTATGCTCTCAGGCAAGTTAAGAACGTGACCAATAGGAAAACGGCAATAACTACATATCACGCATATATAGAATCTATTTTACGTTACGGGCTTATTTTATGGGGAAACAGTACGGATAAGGACAGAGCATTTATTGCACAAAAAAAATGCGTCAGAGCCATTTGTGGACTCAATCCTGATGAATCCTGCGAACCGTTTTTTAAAAAGCTAGGTTTATTACCACTTCCCTCAATATACATATACGAAATCTGTAAATTTGTGTACAGTAATAAGGGATTGTTCAACAGTGCGTATGAAGTAATCTCTCGACCATCAAGGGATCCCCACAGACTTATTTTGAAGGAAACTCCTAAGTCAGCCAAGTATGCTAAAAGCTGCCTTGTGATGTGTGTACGTATATACAACAAAATACCAAAAGAACTAAAATTATTAAATAATACTAACTCATTTAAAAACAAACTATATAAGTGGCTGAATGGACATAATTTTTATGACATTAAAGATTTCTTTAACTTGAAAATATAAAATATGTATCTACAGGAATTAATGAAAATGTATTAGTGATGTATGATCTGAATGACTATTATTGTATTACCAATTAGTAATCTGTGACATTGTGTAGTTCACCTTTAACTTGTGTATTAATTATTTTGCATGCAATTGATACATATTCTGTATAGCTAAACATGTGGACATTATATCAAAACCCGACTGTAACAACTTTATACCATGTTTAAGGCAAATAAAGACTTATCTTATCTTATCTTATAAATAAAAAAACTTAAATCAAAAAATCAAAAAACCCGACTGCTTCAAAAGCGAACTAAAAAGTCGTAAACAAGGCAAAAATCATGCTGTGCAGGCGGAGGATACACCAGATTTTGGTCAGCCAGCCCGCGAATATGTATCCTCCGACTGCACAGCATGATTTTTTCCTTGTTTACGATTTTTAGTTCGCTTTTGAAGCAGTCGGGTTTTTTGATTTTTTGAATTAAGTTTTTTTATACATAATATAATCTTTTTTTACACTATACGATAGATGTGGATGGATGGAGAGGGAGGGGACGGCCAAAGAAAAGATGGATGGACTGTGTGAGGAGTGATATGAAAGAAAAGGGCGTCAGTGATGGAGTGACGGGGAACAGGATGGTATGGAAGAAGAAAACGTGTTGCGCCGACCACAAATAACATGGGACAATGGCAGGAGGATGATGTTACACTATACGTCAGTGTCGCTCATAAGGATCAAATTCTGTGAAGTAATAACATACCTACATACGGTAAACCTAAGGAAGATACCTCATCTTCAACCAGATACTTTTTTAGGGTTCCGTAGCCAAATGGCAAAAAACAGAACCCTTATAGATTCGTCATGTCTGTCTGTCTGTCTGTCTTGTCCGTCCGTATGTCACAGCCACTTTTTTCCGAAACTATAAGAACTGTGCTGTTGAAACTTGGTAAGCAGATGTATTCTGTGAACCGCATTAAGATTTTCACACAAAAATAGAAACAAAACAATAAATTTTGGGGGTTCCCATACTTGAAACTAAAACTAAAAATATTTTTTTCATCAAACCCATACGTGTGGGGTATCTATGGATAGGTCTTCAAAAATGATATTGAGGTTTCTAATATCTTTTTTTTCTAAACTGAATAGTTTGCGCGAGAGACACTTCCAAAGTGGTAAAATGTGTGTCCCCCCGCCCTGTGACTTCTAAAATAAGAAAATGATAAAACTAAAAAAAAAAAATTATGTACCATGCAAACTTCCAACGAAAATTGGTTTTCAACGAGATCTAGTGAGTAGTTTTTTAATACGTCATAAACCGTAAACCGCAATTTACCAAGTACGGAACCCTTCGTGCGCAAGTCCGACTCGCACTTCGCCGGTTTTTTAGTTACGGGTTGGGCATCCATGCCCACTTGGAAAACTCAACCTGTATAGTCACCCTTGTAGGACAGTTTTGGTCCAAAACTTTTTGAATCTGATCTTTTTGTTTCCAGCTAGCTGGAGTGCTAACCCTGATCTACCTGGTATACCAATTCTGGGGCCTGCTTTTCAAGGGAAAGGAGCTTGTTATGAATGATGAAGATTACCAAGAATCTGTGAGGGATTCGAGTTCTCGATCCAGGTAGGTACGAAGATGTTCACTGTGTCACGGGGTCTCATTGCTAAGAAACAAAATTTGGTTCAAATAAATCTCACTAGATGGCGCGACATGTACACACAATTCAATAAATTGTGTGTATAATTAACATTTTCTGGAATTGAACAAAAACATTGTATGTTCTTGTTCAATCAACGCTCCTAAGTACAAAAATATGGAATATTGGGCTCGTAATTCACATTTCAAAGATTATTTGAACGGATCATTTAAAATTGATGCCATAGATGGCGCATTTTTAAATTACTGAGGTATTCAACTCGATTGTTAAAATTTGCATTTTAACACATTTTGGAGCTAAAAAACTGTAACAACGTACAAAAAAATACTATTTAACGAACCTTCTCTGTATTTAAAGAAAAAAATATTCACGAACCTAGTAAAGTCTTTTACTTGCAAGGCGCTGCTAACACCATCTATTAACGGGATCGAACGCGATTGATGTACTCACAAAAATAACAAGATTAATCAGATGAAAAACGCTAGTTACGTCGGCACCGTTTCTTTGTATGGGATGAGGCATCTGTATGCTAGTATTATATTATCTGTGACTGTGTGTACAGTACTGTACACTAGAGTCTGGCAAACGAAAGTAGAGACTGAAAACGCGCGGCAAATTTAAAAAATCTCGGCATAGCAACCCCAAAACTAGTATAAAATACTTGGAATAACCTAATTTGATACTTTAGAATTATTTATTATTAATTTCTAATTCTAAATTAGGTTATTCCAAGTATTTCATACTAGTTTTGGGGTTGCTATGCCGAGATTTTTTTAAATTTGCCGCGCTTTTTCAGTCTCTACTTTCGTTTGCCAGACTCTAGAATTGCTTCCGTACAACACGGACAATATAACCGTGCACATCGACTGTCATCGAACCCTTTCCCGCCTACTCACACGGCAGCCCGCGTTTGCCTTGTTCGCCAAACGAAAGTCAGAGTGACGTGCACAGAGCACTTTTTTTTTTAAATATCAAATAGAGGTCTATCTCAGCTACAAAATTCAAACGGAAAGTGTCGCCCTCTGGATACAGGTTTTGGAACTATTATAAAACCAGGACTCAGTTGCACGTCAGTCTGACTCAATATGAATCAGCTACTCAGACGTTGCTAATAAGAATGAAAATTAAGATTACTTGCTGGAACTTATTTCAAATTGTACATTATGAATTCCGCCATCTCTGTGCTGGTTCTCTAGTTAACCGATATAACGACAACAAATTAAAATGTCTATTAAATGTATGGAGTGCCAATACTTTTGCTGTCCAACCTAATTTAATACACATATATTAGAACAATTACTCGTTTGCCACTATTAAGATTGTCACCTCTGGTGACGTGACAGCTCCAAGTGCACAGTTGTTTTGACCAAGTAGTAAAAGATATTGCGCAGCATGCCTAACACTGCCCAGTCGAGTTGGATTCAACGATTAACTTCTTTCTGTTGGTAAGGTTTCCCATACATAAGTAATTTATTTACTCTATTTTACTCCAGGTCGTGCTCGAGATCAAGACCGCGGTCAAATTACCACGACTCTAAAATGTCGTCAGATAAGAACAACCGCCGAGGGCGAAAAGCGCATCGAAGGTGCACCGACTGTAGCCTCTGTAACATCGACAAGTAGTCGCTAGATGGCGCTATCCTCAATCATGTTAATACAAATTTGCGCATAGATGGCGCTTTTAATGCTTTAAATTACTTGTGGCTGTGCGCGTATCTTTATTTAAATTTATTTACTTTTCAATAAATAATTTGATTTAATAAATTGAGATCCTACTTTTTCTCTTTTTTTGTATGTATTAAAACAACATTTCTCAAAAAAAATGATAACCGTTCCTGTTCCGTAGTCGAGTAAAAAGTGGCTCACATATTTGGTCTAGTCGAGATTCGGTTATGTACTCGATTAGAATTTTGAAATCACAAAAAAAAAATAGCAAATGAAGGTATAAGAGAATTTTATGAGTTCCAGTTGGATGTTTGATTCAGCATTGTTAAGTCTTACTGGTCTGTTACTATCAGGTCAATGATAACCGGGAAAGTAAGCGTATTTTTAAAGCGCATGCGCAAACCCAAAGTCTTCAGTCCCCATTTCAACAACCCCTAGAGAAATACGGTCGCGAATCTCTTTCCAACATGGCGCTTATTGGAGGTAAATAAATAACTTACTTTTTTGCTCATCTAATTTACTTCAGACATAATTATTAAGATTTTTATTTACATAAAAAGTGTTATTACATTAAAGTGATCGATAGCAGTGCATTATTGTCAATTTTTTGAGTGTTAAGGTTTTGTAATTATTTTGTTTACGATTATAACAAAAGATACGTTCCAAAACATGCTACTTTTTGGATGTCCATTTTAGTACAATTGTTGTAGACGATGTTCGGGCAAGCAAATTGAGTTGACCTTCCAACAACCTTGGTTGGGAGGTATGCGCTTGCGATTGCGACCAATTTTCTTAGGCCAAACACCGTCAACACGATATTTTTTATTGGTGCCCAGGGTTTTACTCTAAATACTCAATTCAGAAACGACCCTTAATCATTATTATACAAACTTAACAGTGTAACAAACAAAAACAAATTAGTTTTTAAAAATATTGATTTTATTAATTTTCGTCGCTATTGCTATCGTCACTGTTATTACTGCTGTCATGGTCATCGTCTTTTGAAGAATCGGTAGTATTCGATGGCAATGGTATCGGCAGAATGTATTTTTGAGGACAGCAAACATCGCTGCAGGTCCTGGAAAAAAACATTTCATTATTTTTATTCTAAAGTCTAAAAAGACACTGTGCCAGAACAGAGAAAAAAAATATTTAAAATAAATTTGACAAATTATTTTTGACGTTTTAGTTTGGTTTTGTTTGAAAGTTAATGCACGAGCAAAATCGAAAGTTTTGTTTTCCTAAATTAAAGGCATTTTATTGTTTAAAGGACTAATTATGGAAGACTCATCGAATGAAGCTGTGGAGTACATCGATAGCCAGGACGAAGAAGACCCCGATGGAGGAGAAAGTTAGTATTGACTCGATTTTTATTCGTGTTTATTTTCTATTTACATGTAAGATGATAAGCAGATAAGTGATACAGAAAGAAACAGAGTCATACTTACATGTCTCATTTACACTATTGATGTGAATTAAAAAAGTGTTGACCTTAATTTAGAAAACTGTGACATATCCACCTTTCAGTATGATTTCGGTTAGCCCCCAACATTCTCAGGTATCCGAACCTTTGAATGAGAAGTTCTTTAAAGAAGACTGCGAGGTAACAGGAACCCTAGCTGCCTTTGCAGTAAATATTACTGTTTAAAAAAACACTGGTTACAATACCTTATTTACTTAACCAAACCAAATACCTTTTTAGACATTAGAGACTCAATGAAAAGTAAAAACGTAAAACACAAGCTGATAGAAACTACAACTGGATTATACTTTAATTGTAGCATGTTGAGTAAATTCCAGACCATGGCATGCTAAGATAGACCCCAGATGCCTAATAGTGTGTTTTGTTTAACTCTTTGTCTGCCAGAAAATAGACACAATAGAAAATGAATTGTTTGAGGTCACAGGTGAATGGAGCGGCATTGAATGTGCCTCAAGATAACAACTTGTTTTTATAAATAATTATAAAAAAGTAAAAGCTTTTTAAAAATAAAGTCAATGAGTGAATAGGTTACTTCTAAGCAAGCGAACCTTACCGTCAAACGCGAGCCTTATAAAAATAAAAAAGAACCATCAAATTGATGAAGACTGCGTAGAAGTGAGCAACCAGACTTCCGTGTGAATATTACTGGCAATAAGAAATTGGAGTAACAGACTTCCCATTCACATCATCACATCATCAGCCTATTAATATTCCCACTGCTGGGACACAGGCCTCCTCTATGTGAGAGGGAATGGGCCGTGATCCACCACGCGGACCCAGTGCGGGTTGATTTACACAAAGTAAAGCGCCTGCCTGGGCTCGAACCCACGACCTACAACTTGTAAGTCGCAGCCGATACCACTGGGCCGCCACTGCTCCCCATTGAAAATTCCAAATTAAATTCTGAGCTCGCAATCTTAATGAGGAGCCAAGGAATGCGGTCGCTGTGGCTGAAACCAGCTGGATGGCCCTATGCTTAGGCCTCTCTTTGCTGTAATGAGTACTGTTAACATGCCAGTGTTTTTAAAAGGAACTTAATTCTACCTCAACCACGGCGGTTTAGGTTGAATTAAGTAAGGTGTTGGCATCAAAGGCATTCGTTTGTCATGGTCATGTGATGAGGAGGGATGAAATGCATGATATCAAAAGAATTATGAATATAAATGTGAGGAGTGATGTGAAAGAAAAAGGAGTCAGTTAGAGTGACTGTTGACAGGACGGTATGGATTATGATGAAAATGTGATGCACTGTCCCTAGGTAACATGGGAGAAGAGCAGGAAAATAATGATCAGCACTAGTCGTAATCCCTGGATAGGGGGAAAAATACTTCGACGAACCAGGTACTCTACAAGAGATAGACAACAAGATCAAGGCGCTACTGGCCTTCCTCCAGGAGCTGGCGTGGACGAAGGATTTTTTTTTCCCAGCCGTACACAAAATATGTGCTTAGACATGGAGTTGCTGACACCAGCCCGTCTTAACTATCAGTACTAGGCTTAGGGTCTACGTATGTAGGGCCGATAATAATATGATGATTGTCAGTGGATGACATGGTTTAATTATAACCTAATATTTAATTTCCCTTGTGATTCCCGGATGATTGATCGCCCGTATGACGGTGTTTGGAGGGGAGTGATATGGCGATCATTAGTATTATTCTTACCATAGATATAATAAACAAGATTCTTACACAACAAAATATATAAATAATTATACTTATACACACACATAAATATTACATAATACATTAATTATACACTTACACCATCATCATATCAGCCGAAAGACGGGTCGCCACTCCAGAACTTTTCTGCCCCATCGGCATTCCGTTCTGCGAGCAATGTGCCCTGCCCACTGCCACTTTAGTTTAGCAATTTTTCGAGCTATGTCGGTAACCCTGGTTCTCTTGCGGATCTCTACTTTTCTGATTCGATCACGCAAGGATACTCCAATTGCCCTTTGAGTGACTGTAAGCTTTCTGATGAGCCATAAGCCACTGGCAACACACACTGGTCATAGACCTTCGTCTTGAGACACTGTGGTAAGTTGGACGAGAAGATACCGCGCAACTGCCCGAACGCTGCCCAGCTAAGTCTGATTCGATGGTTAACCTCTTTCTCGAAGTTGGCCCTACCCAACTGGATCGTATGTCCCAGACAGAAATAGTCGTCCACCGAGTGTAGAGACTCCAACCTTGATAGGGGTGGGTGTAACATGGGCATTCAACATTACCTTGGTTTTGTCCATGTTCATTTTAAGACCCACTCTTTCGAAAGATCTACTGAGGTCATCGAGCATTGTACTGAGGTCCTCCATGGTCTCAGCCATGACCACTATATCGTCGGCAAACCGAAGGTGTTTGATGTACTCGTCATTAACGTTGATGCCTAGCCCTCTCCAGCCCAGAATCTTGAAGACATCCTCCAGTGCAGCGGTGAACAGTTTCGGAGATATGATGTCTCCCTGTCTCACACCTCGCTGCAGAAGGATAGGTTCCGAGGTCTGATCCTGAATTCGAAATGATATGGTGGCGTTTTTGTAAAACACTTCAATACCTCGATGTACCGGTAGTTGATTTGGCACCGTTGGTGAGACTGCAGTACAGGCCAAGTGTCGACCGAATCGAAGGCTTTCTCGTAGTCCACAAACGCTAAGCAGAGAGGCAGGTTGTACTATTCGATCTGCTGTATAACCTGCCGCAGCGTATGTATGTGGTCTACGGTGTTAAAACCTCTACGGAATCCGGCTTGTTCGTGATGACTCTTGAAAACAGCTTGTAGACATGGCAAAGAAGTGAGATGGGTCTATAGTTCTTCAATAGGGCATTGTCACCCTTCTTGAAAAAGAATACCACCACACCCCCGCACCATGCCTGTGACGTTTTCCCCTCGAGTATGACGGAACCAAACAGCTTCCGAAGCGCCTCAAGTCCCCGGAAAATATATACACTTACATGTATGTACAAATTTTATTTACACTTATTTTTAGTATTGTTTATTTATGTCGTACACAAACATAAAGACCGCGACCGTGGAAGCACGCCGTGTCTATGTCACGCGGTGACGTATTTGATGCGCATGAGTGGGGGCGCGCTACGAAGCGCGAGATCGTCAACCTTACTGACCTTCAGTCAGTCGAATCTCGCTGACGCGATACGAAGCCCACGTAACTTTGTTGCTTTTGCGTTTGTGAACTGCATATGAACTGCTAAACCTATAAAACTTACTTCATTGTGTATCCTGTCCGTGTGTGTCGAACTGATATGTGCCTTCTATTGTGAATGTTTCTGTGTTTTGTGAACGTAATTATAACAGTGAGTAGCGAACAGAATCTTATCTTACATTTACTTCCTCTCACCACACAAACACGATTCTTCTTAGCGTGTCGATGGCAAATATAAAAGTTAAATATTGTGTTTGGCCCAGAGACTACTAGAAGAGACTAGTGCCATCAGAGAACCCCCACCTGTGGAAGTTGTCCTTGCTGCGGCCAACCCGAGTGCGGAGTCTATTTAGGTTTTTCCAGGCGAACCGACTCCAGTACGAATGCTGTATCCTCTTATCGGCATCGCGCCCCCGGAAATTCGCAGGACTATAGCAAGTCGCAAAGAGAGGGCGAAACTAGAAAACGACCCACGCCACCCAATGCACAATTACAGCTCAGTGCCCCAGCGCCTAAAAAGCCGGTAAAGTTTTCTAGGATGCGTGGGTCTATGTGATGGCAACTCCTCTTTGGCGAGAGAAACTCAACCCTCCTGAAAATTTCATCGGGCCGTCGGAGAGCCTTCCGCCTGGGTACACTCTGCCGTGGTCGACCTGGAAACACGATTAGTGTACAACAATAACAGTTAATCCCATCATCAGCTCAATCGGTTGGGATATATGTGGTCACATAGATCCCAACCGATGGAGCCGAAATTCGACAGTACACAATACAACTGAAATCAATAAATAATATATCATCAATATCTACTAGCTGTGTCCGCGAAATTACGCCCGTCAACTGGCTATCTACCTACCTACCCTACCCTATTTTGTGTGGGAAATCATCAAATGACTTCTCCCGCTCTGGGTGAAGCGGGAGGGTGTCTGGGACTTTTACTGACTAAAACCCACCCGTGTTTTTTCAGTTGCTTGAGCCAGGACCGTGGTAACTCTTTTTCGAATTTATACGCGACCCAAACAGGCATACTCGTCAGCTTTTTGCTGATATCTCTTTGAGGCGCGCGTGGAATACTACTCGCCGTCAACTCGGGCCTGGCCCTTATCGGATCGGACGGCGTGCTGCCCATTACTCGCCGTCCACAAGCCCGAGCATCGGCTTGCGACTCCCGACGCCGAAAGTGAAGCCCTGACCACAGGGCTCGTATCTGAAACTTTTCAGATATATTCTTGGTGTTCTCTCTGAAGCCGCACCTACTCAATTATTGACCTTTAACCCATGATAGGCTTGCTCAAAACCCTGCCAGCGCCCATTCAATTATGTTTTCATTGTACATGCTTATTTTTCTTTTTTCCCGTTTCAGAGCGACCAATAATGGTTCTCCTTCGACGACTTATACGCAATAAACAGAACACGGTGATGACCAACACACAGATCATAGACATCCTGCAGAGCGAGTTAAACATCTGCGTCGAGTCAAGCCACGAGCTTGAAGTGGATATCTACATAAAAATAATTAAGAAATATCTCAAAGATTGGCCTCAATGGGAAGAATTAGAACGAATTGCAACGAAGCTGAATAATATAAAAGATTATGAAGCTGTAACCAAAGTATTGAACCACAAATACAAGAACTTAAAGGAGTATTTAGGCGTTATGCTGGAAGCTGCCAAACCGCTAGCTAAGGAAGCTGTCAATAGTTTGACAGTAACACCTGAAACCACCAGAACTGACGAGAATAATGATGCTACCGACGTTGTGATGGAGATAAAGTGCTCTAGGGAACAACTGAATCACTTGTTCTTCCGACGGCCTCGCTTAGACCTCAACAACACAGTATTTAACATGTCAGACGTTGCTCCGTCACGCATTTCTCTCAAAAGCCTTAACTTCGAACAAATTCTGTACGGATGGAACATGAAAGTAACCATCAATCTGCCACAATTTTCATTTGTACGAGAGGTGTCGTACAAACTGAAACACGTTCTAGTTAATAAAGTTCGCAATGAGAGTGTTACAACTGCACCTGTACAGACATGCCTACAAACGCTTCAACGGGACCATATAAACAAAAGCGCCAAAACACACAGCAGAGACATAATTATCAAACAGTTCGGTGATATCTTAACGAGATGTGCGAGCCAAAGCTACCAATTGTACGAATCAGCAGCTGATCTATTAGAAATCCTAAAATCTGAACTAAAAGATACTTTTGAAAGGGATACTTTATACAAAGTACCAGCAAGTTACAGGAGGTTTGCTAGCAAATATAAGTACGTCAGATACTTGTACGCAGATAATGATAGCAGTGACGACAAGAGGTACGACTTACAATTGGAAGAAACGATGGCACCCGTGTACAGTTATGTAATCGGGCGACTTGGTAAAATAGAGAAGATCCCTCCCGTCACTGAATGGTTAATGTTTGAATGTTTGGCCTGCAAAACTAAGATACCGATGAATTCTCCGTGTGTGAAAACGACTTTAGAGGCGCATTTTAATGATTTGCATCAAAACGAACAGGATTGGCAGTGCACACATTGCAAGAAATCCTTCAGTATTGATTACCTTACAAATAATAAATGGTATCATGAATGTTGAAACGACCTCACAGATCGCCCGGCATTTTCTTTTTAATAGACTTTCCAAAAAGGAGGAGGTTCTAATAGTCAACTTTGAGTGTTTTTTTTTTCTCTTTATGTATGTTCACCGATTTCTCCGTCAATTGTGGATCGATTTTGAAAATTCTTTTGTTTGAAAAAGTATGTTCCAAAATTGGTCCCTGTTAGACACCCAATCTCTCGTGATTGCTGCAATAGTATGTCCGTTTATTGTTTATACCATCTCATTACATAATATCACGACAGTACGCTCTAAAGGGGTACGCAGATGGGTACCTACAGTTCACTTTTGTACACTCTCTTTTCACCGGTTATGTTCAAGGTTCTTATTATTCGGGTAATCTATTCTGGCATTATAGGTACCTTACTATAGAACTTACCTATTAGGTACCACAACGAAAAACTTGTTACAACTGACTTCCAAATACGTTATCTTAAAAAGAATACAGGACAAGACTTCCGAAAAAAGAAACACTGCCGAAAAAAGGAGTGAGTTAGGAAGTAGACCCCCTGACAACAGTCTTGTTATCCCATAACGTGTTAGCTACTGGGTTGTGTACCTAGGTCAGTCACTCCATATTATCCAGCTGAATCCGGTAAGACTGCTAGCCAAAAAAGTTGGGCAAAGCCTCGGTAGATGGATTCGTATGTGATGGATGATTCTTAAAAATTGCCTGCTTCTTGTATGTTTCCAAAACTTGTAAAAAATGACTGATTAAAAGTTTAAATAAGTACTACGCATTGTGTCTTATTCAAGCCTGATTTTTCAATATAGTCCCCGGCATGTAACTTGGCAAGGTTTTGGAGTAGTGGGGGTAAGTTCTATGAGCAGAACTATCGTAAAAAAAAACCTGACTCACCACCTTATGAGCGAACGGAACGTGGACGTGACGAGATTGGTTAGTCGATCCTTGTTTCAACTGATCAACCAATCGCGCGCTCGGAACGATACCAAGCGTTTCCCGCGCCCCGCTTGGTAACCAAAGAGACCTAGAAAACTCTTGCCAAGTTACGTGGCGACAACTAAACCTTACCATTAAGCCTATCCTTCAAATTTAAATTAACAAGGGAACAAATTGGAAAGGATATTTTATTGTCTTCGTTGTCTCAGTTGCAAAAGAAGAAAAAATAAATATCCTATCGAATTTGTTGCCCTTCCTAAATTAAAATTGGCGCCATTCCGATGGCGCAACGGTAGCGCCTCACTGTGGTGAGAGTGCGAAGTGTGCGAACTACGACTTTTGAAAAATGTCGGATGAGATAGAGTTGAGCATATATCTGCTCCCGCCCGCGCTGTGTCCGTTAAATAAATGGTAAAAAAATATGATAGAAACTGATTGTAAAACTAACCCTCCTTGTGAAGTGAAATCTAGCAAAAACGTGAACTTGTAGTGCCTAGTGAATATCCGCCTTGCCGCCTGGCTGGCCCTGGAGTCCCGATTGTAGCTGATAGGTAGGCACCTTCAATCCCTGCCTATCCAGGTGAGTGTTTATACTTTTTCTCAACGCAAGGAATCTCAGGGTTGCGAAATACTAGCATCAGGAAAATGGTATCGTTTCTGCAGACGAAGTAGACAGAAAATATTTCTGTACAAAAGCTGCCAAACCACTTTAGTTATTAAGTTATCTGGCTATTAAAATTTCAGCCCTTCAAAATACTCGTTTAATTCGGTAAAATGTGCACTTGGAGCTGTCAATATCACTCTGGCATTCGACCCTGCTATTGGCGAACGAGGCAAACGCGGGGCGCTGCGTGTTTAGGCGGGAGTGGGGTCGATGACAGTCGAATGTCCATGTGCACAGTTATTTTTTTGACCGCGTAATATGTACTATTTAATCGACCCAATTAAGTTGGAATGATAGTTTCCTACAAGGTCACCCAGTTTTCACGGTGAGATGTTTACAGAATATAGGTACTTTTTTCTATTCTCTTACATTCTTACTCTTATCTACCTATATGACTCAATTTAAATTGCCGCGGAATGGAATTTGCAATTCTCGAGAGTGCGCGAGGATTCGGCTGGAGACGCGCGAACTCTTTTTTGCCTCGAGTTTATTTTGTACGTTAAACAATTGACAAAGTTCATTAAACTGTGTACAAATTCCTTGCAAAAATTATAGTAATGTAAATAGAGCCTAAGGTGATGACTGATTGGGTTGGGTTACATTTAATGAAATAGGACGTTCTAGAGCTAATTTGCAACGATTTTGACTCAATTACTTGAACTTTTCGTTTTGGGAGAAGTTCAAGTAGGTACTATATAGGGTCCACGATCATTTGATTCGGAATGAAAATCGAATGGTTGTGAACAGCTAATTTAATTAATTATGTGCACAAAAATAATCATATTTTCTTTTCTCTATTTGTCATACAATATTATCAATTTAACCTCGTTTTAGCAACTAACTCTGAACTAATTTTCGTGCAAGTAGGCCTAAGCAGGATATCAGCGTAGGGCATGAATATCGGCATCTCGTAATATCGGAATCTCTGAACGAAATTGCCGAAATGTCAATTCCGATACTGTGTGATCCAATATCGGATCAGAGAAATACCATATTTTAGCTCCTTGTAAAGTGCCGAGCGAGAAAGCGCGGTTAAGCCCGTTGACTACGGTGATTAGAAGTGGTCGCATAATCTGTATGCTAATTGGGCGCCTTTGGGCGCTTATTTACTTACTTCACTTCATGAAAAACTTATAAGTGCCTTGATGAATTCCGGATTTACAGTCCCGAGATTGCTAAAAATGTTACCTTTAAGATTAAAAGTAATACCTACACAGTTTCATAGAACCCGTTGTAATGAATGATATTATCATTGATTGATGCTTAGGTTACGGGAATCCGTTGGATTTGAGACGCACGGGATTGGTCATGGTCAATGTGGCGATACTTGGGGGAGGCTTATGTACAGCAGTGGACGTCTTTCAGCTGAAATGATGCTGCCATTCCGATATTAAGATCTATTATAGTAAACCAATATCGGAATTGAAATACTTCCGATATTACATGTCTTTCAGCCTACTCATATTCTTTATTGTACACAAAATAAAAATTTAAAATACAAAAGGAAAACTTATGTACAAAGGCGAGCTTAACCTATAATTGGGTTCTCTGACAGCAAACCTCAGTTTTAAAGAGAAATTTACAAAATTAGGACAGTTAACAGTGCACAACAAATACTAAAAAACATTTGAATTCTTACTAACTAAATACACTACACAAATACGTGTACAGCACATAATTTATAAACATAATATATACATAAATCTAAAATACAAACATATTTATGCGTCACGTTGACAGGAAATGTTCCTTAATTCTTCTCCTGAATATATGCAGTGAAGGGCTATCCCGTATGGAATCAGGAAGATTATTCCAGAGGCGGACAGCACGAACAGTAAATGATCCACCGTAACGACTACGCCTACTATGTATGGTTTTTACTTACATGTGGAATCCTGGCGGTCCATACACGCTAAGATCTATATGAGATGTATTGAAGTCACACAATATTCTGGTGACGCAGCATCCGGCCATCTCCCTTCCGTTCACACATTGGGCAGTCCTGGTAATGTTATGAACTGCAACAAATTATAAAATAGACATTATTATACTGCGGGACACGTAAGTTGAACTAAAATGTATTATCGTTTTACTGAAATTAAACCATTTAAACCGAAATAAATCCCTTTTCTACGACCTAACCGTTTACAATATACAATTTGTCAACGGTTAGATCATAAAGAAAAGACTAATTTCGGTTTAAATCGTTTAATTTCAGTAAAACGATAATACATTTTGGTTCAACTTACGTGTCCCGCAGTATATCTTTCTAGCGTTCTTGCAAATTACGGGGTCAGTACTGCAGTGTATCTATCTCGCTCACACGCTCGATTAGTCATCCCCACTTTTCTCCACACAAACAGACACAGTCTCGTGCGCAGCGTTGCCAGAACGTAACTTTTGTTACATTTTACCTTTGACCGTCTCACGTAACCTCCATGTAACACGACTCAAAATGTAACTTTTACGTAACTTTTGGGACATATTAAAATATTTGCCCGCAAACTAAAAATAATCGTGAAACGGAACGCATCTAAGAAAGCTTTTGTTCGTAGTGTTGTCGCACCTGTGCCCTGACTTTATTCACTCACTCACTCACGTGTATTTCTAAACCTTCCATCCCGCTTACTCCGGCGAGCGAGTGAGCGTCGTGTTTTGTTTGCTAAACTTTTATTATCTCTAAAGAAGAGTAAATAAACACGAAAGTTAATATCTGTGGATGTAATTTTATTTATTAAATTTATTTCGTCAATAGTGTAGTGTTTGAATTGTTATCGACTTGTTTGTGCTAACAATACTTGGTTAGTAAATGTTATATTTATTGTAGTTTTAATTTAATAATTAATTATTTAGGGAATCAGTAAATCAACAACAAAGTCGTATTTGCAACTGAAATAAGTTATTTTTCTTATCAATCGTCAACTAAATATCAAGATTATCATGTCAAATAGCATAATATATGTGTGCCATGCACTGCACATAGCTTCAAAAAGTTCATTTAGCTATTTGCTACTCATTGTAAAGTAACTTTGGTTTCGTTTACAAGAACTAGAGTGGGCTGAGTACCTACCGGCCGGCGTAACGATCGAACGGTTTATCGATCTTTTCGCTAATGCGACCAAGTAGGTACCTAGTTTCGTTTAGTTTCGACGGGCTGTTTCCGCAACTCCACGACCAAGCGCGTATTTTGCGTACTGACGAAAAAAAATAGGTATCTAGCTACATAGTTGTTTCTCGTTGTAATTTGATGGCTCTAAACTAAACGCAACGGATTTACCCGTGGTAGACGCGGGGAGGGCCCACCCGTGCGAAAATTCATTCTTAAAAAAAAACATTTTATTTATTTTAGTGTCGTTTTCCACATAAAATCAGGTAATGTAACTTTTCTCATGAAAATGTAACTTTTTGAGATGTCTCATGTAACATTTGACTATCTGCCACTGGCAACACTGCTCGTGCATACCACGTTTACACGTTACTTTTACCAGAGCCGTTGGCGAGAATAGATGTGTTGAAGTGTGGTCATTTAGTGCGTGTACGAGCCTGTGAATTGCCCCACAATGGAACCGCAGCCTAATTGTGTAAGTTAATTCGGCAAAGGAAACCTGTTTCTTTTTGAAACACATTCACTCTGAAAACGAAAGAAGTTGAATAAAGATTCAACTTCTTTGTGTATGTGTGTGTTTTTGGGAAACAAACAGATTGTTTCCTTTGCCGAATTTACTCACACAATTAGGCTGCCGGTCACTACAAGTACGTTGCGTCGCCGGGTTTGACAGGGACAACCACGCTCCATTTTAGAAGCTTTTATTTACTTTGCAAGTTAAATATGACCCACTCCCCAGAGCCCGATTGAGCAGAAATTTAGCACACGCGTTTGTTTCTCGTGACAATGCAATTTTTATTATAGAAACTTGTTTAAAAAAGTTTTTTCTTATTATGAAACAAAAGCGAACTAAAAATACGTTAACAAGGAGAAAATCATGCTGTGCAGTCGGAGGATTCATATTCGCGGGCTGGCTGACCAAAATCTGGTGTATCCTCCGCCTGCACAGCATGATTTTCTCCTTGTTTACGTCTTTTTAGTTGGAGCAGTCGGATTTTTTTATTTAACTTTTTTTATTTATAACTTTTGGTGGTATATCTTGATTGGTTACTTCACAATCAAGATATACCACCAATAGACGATATGGAAACTATTGAACATATCAAAAAGATGAAAAATGATAAAAGCCCAGGACCAGATGCTATACATAACGAGGCTTTAAAAATAAGTTATCTGCTCCTAGCACGTCCTCTCACTTACCTATTTAATAAAGTTCTAGACACTGGTCAGGTGCCAGATCAATGGAAAAGATCCGATATAATCTTATTGTACAAAAAAGGAGACCCGAAAGACGTAGGTAACTACAGACCCATAAGTCTTCTTTCAAGCGTATACAAATTATTTATGTCAATTCTGCAAAGCAGATTGTCTCCAAAAATTGATGAACACCAACCGTTAGAACAAGCTGGCTTCCGTTCGGGCTTTTCCACAACAGACCACATACACGTTATTCAACAAGTTATAGAAAAACACAAAGAGTTCAACAAACCACTTTATATAGCTTTCATTGACTACGCTAAAGCTTTTGATACAATATCTCATAAGTCTATGTGGGAAGCACTGGGTCACTGCAAAATACAAGGAAAATACATAAAGGTATTAAAGAACATCTACAAAGGAAGTACTAGCAGGGTAAAACTGGAAAAAAGAGGAACAAATATACCAATCTGTCGGGGAGTAAGACAAGGAGATCCACTTTCACCAAAACTTTTTATAGCGGTACTGCAGCTTATCTTTGAGAATTTGCACTGGCCAACACACGGAATCAGAGTAAATGGGAGGAGGCTAACTCACTTAAGATTCGCTGACGACATCGTCATTTTCGCCGAAACCAGTGACAAACTAGACGAAATGATAAGCACTCTGAGAGAAGAAAGCGAAAAAGTTGGGCTCATGATGAACCAAGATAAAACCAAGCTAATGACAAACAGCAAAACCACCAACATCGACTTGTATGGCAAGCCACTAGAATACGTAAATAACTATATATACCTCGGCAAACAAGTATCATTCAGTAACAATAATGAGGAAATAGAACGGCGAGTAAACATTGGGTGGAAAAAATACTGGAGTCTAAAGGAAATTCTAAAAGGCACTTTCCCCCTTCACCTGAAGAAGACTGTAATGGATACATGCATTCTACCGACTCTCACCTACGGCTGCCAAACATGGACGTATAACACAAAAATAAAAACAAAACTAACAAACTGTCAGAAAGCGATGGAAAGAAGTTTATTAAAAATAAGAAAAATTCAAAAGATAAGAAGCAAAGACATAAGAGCAAAAACCAACTTAATAGACGTACTTCATCATGCTCGCACACAAAAATGGCGATGGGCAGGCCATATAGCGAGATACTCAGACAATAGATGGACATTAGAAACCACAACATGGAAAGGACCGGCGGGCAAAAGAAAAAGAGGTCGTCCAAGGAACAGCTGGATCGGCGAAATAATTCTAATAGCAGGAAAAAATTGGAGAGACAAAGCAAAAAATAGAAAATTGTGGAGTAAGCTAGAGGAGGCCTTTACCCAGCGTGGGGTTCCAATAATAAAGTAGTAATAGTTATTTAGTAATAAGTGAAAATGTTATTTAAGGATGTTGGAAATAAATGGGCTTTATTATTATTATTATTTATAACTTTTTAGTTAGTTTTTGTTTTTTTTGTATTAGGTACATTTAAACATATAAGTATTGTATATTTTTTAAATCACCTCTTAAAACCCTTTATTTTGATACCCTACACGATGGGTTTGGGCCCCCACAATATGGCGCCCAAAATCCGCCATTTTTCTATTGTCCAATTGTAATGTAGCAAGCGACACTCGCAGGGTTAAGACGAATCGATTGACGTACGAAACATCAAAATCAGCCAACGCGTTTGGTCTCTGGAACGCCATATAGGAACAAACATACATACATAAATAGACTGATAAACACATTACCCTCCTTCGTCATTTGGGTAAAAAGCTTGTTCCTTGACGATTCCAATCCATGGCCCATCCATGTTACATGCCATAGGTATGTAACCGGCATCCTTCCGGAGCGTGTGACCAATCCGTCTTTCCAACAGCTCTACCTACATTAGAGATGGTCTCGGGCCAGAAGATTCCGAGGATGCAACGAAACATCGAGTGACGAAGACCTGCAGCCTAATTGCGTAAGTGAATTCGGTAAAGCAAAGGGTTGCTGCTGGATAACCGGATTTGGCGAAAGATGTCCTTTGTTACCTTATGCGTTTCGCATAAGGTAACAAAGGTCACGGATTTGACATTGAACCCGAAGATTTTGAAAATAATCCTACGGGTCAGTTACCACGATTGCCATACAGCGGTCGAATTGCGCAAGGCGAAGGGTTTGACGGTTTGACCGCTATCAAATCGGCCAATCACATGCAACATGAATGACGCGATGTGGATTTCCGTCTGTGTGATTGGTCGATTGATAGCGGTCAAACCCTTTGCGTTGCCGTATTCCCTTACGCTAAGGTCTCAACTGCGCGAAGGTAGCACTTGGTAGATATATCTTTAGGTCTAGGCTATCACAGACAGTGCCGGATTAACCAGCTTGGGGCCTGTAATCTCTATCTACTTTGGGTTTGGGTTCCTTGGTAGAACTTGTGTTTTGAGTCTCAGCTCCTATTTTTAACCGACTTCGCAATAAGGAGGAGGTTATCAATTTGACTGTATTTTTTTTATGTATGTTACCTGAGAACTATTTGGTGGGCCAACCGATTTTGATGATTCTTTTTTTATTTGAACGCTGGTGCTTGTCATGTGGTCCCATTTAATTTTCGACAAGATCTGATGAAGAACTTCAGAGATATACCTCAGAACTCTTCAATAAATGACGGAAAATCACTCGGGATAGCTGCAATCGCATGGCTGTTTATTGTTTACACCATTTCATAACATAACATCACACTGGTACGCTCTAAAGGGGTACGCAGGTGTGAACAGTTCACCTAGCCTTTAGAACTGGTCCATTATGTACCACAACTAAAAAGTGAAAAATACAAAACTTTTTTACAAAAATTACTACCGACTTCCAAACAAAAATACTACAAAGTGAAAATTAACTTCAATTTCGGCAGTCGGTGTCAAAAAAAGAAGAAACGAACACAGGAACACCGACTTCCGAAATTGAAGTTATTTTCACTTTGTAGTGTTCATTTATTTATTTATTTATTTAATACTTTAAGCACACAAATGTACAGAGGCGGACTTAATGCCTTAGGCATTTTCTACCAGTCAACCTTTGGGTGATGCAGAGATAAATAGTGGTAGGTGCAATCACGATATTGAATGGATTTAAATATATATACAATACATAAATATAAGCTAGAAATAATAAATAAATACAATATAATTTATACAATAAATAACAAATGAAATATAAGAATATACCTAAACAATTAGCAGAAATAGACAATTAGCGCTGTGATGATACTGCTGCCAACCTCTTGCGAATGTGTTCGCACCTCCTTTTTTTTTGCTTGGAGAAATGCTCATGCATACTGCACTACCACGGGGAGATGCAGTTATGTGGGACTAACCCACTAAAACTCCACGGTGTCCTCCTGTGCTGCTTATGGCGGGAACACGGGCACGCGTTAGCACTCACCCACCGCGAACCCGCCGCGGCTGTCCGTCACCGGACCCTCCTCGGGGGAGTAACCCCCATCACCGGCGTACCAGAACACACTGTACGCCGTGACCACCCCAGGGAACAAATCAGCACATGGATGCCAGACGACCCCGTGTATGGCACCCTTGGTCCTCCTGTGACGGGTCAAGGTCAATGGCCCCGCCACTTACCATTTTGCGGCCGCAGAGGATAGGGAGCGCGGCTAACGCTATACCGACACTCCTCTTCCCCTGCGGCCCCACCGCGTCCGCCATTAGACGGTGGCGACCCCGTCTAGGCCACGGAAGGTAAGGAGAGCGGCGCACCGCAATACCGGCACTACTCTCCCGCCGCGGCCTCCAACCCTCAGCCGCGATATCGTATGGGACCTGGGACGCTCCATAAGACATCGCGGCCCGACTCAGTTGCGATGTCGACGTCAGGCGATGTCGCCTGTTACCAAGCGGCACCGCAACCTACTAGTTGGCCGCTACGTCGTCGGCTTAATCGTCAAAAGCCCTGACAAGCGGCCCTTCCTCGGGTTCCTCTTCGCTTCACCGTGGGTGGCCTCGACAATGCGGGAACCCACCGGGGGGGATTAAGCACCTCCTGGATCCGCCCTTGGTAACATAATGGTCACAGATTGCGTGCAACTCTTGGTACAGCTGTTGCAATTTTGCATGACGGTACACAGTTTATTGTTCCGGTTCCTATGAAGACATATTGAAAGGGCAATGACCGCTATTGTCATGCTAAAACGAATTGACTATAGTTGTCAAGAGCCAATCAATTTTATTCAAAAAAGCGCCTAACGTTACAATGTTTTTCATTACAAACTTATTTGTAAATGCTCGGTATAGAAAACTGACAGGCGCTTTTGTCCATTTATTTCAACTTTGAGCAATTTAACTGCAGCTGTTTCCTATGACAAATTCGCAACTTAAGTTCTTCATAATCAAAGATTCTTACTCAGTGTTCCATTAACTATTTCTGGGTAGTCCATCAGTGGACAAAGGAAGCCAGTCGAAGGATCGTCTGTCGATTGTGACGCCATCTGATGAGACAACAGAGAGAGAGACAGGGTCAGGAACACCAGTCCGCTGTAAAAGATAAAATATCGTCACGATAATAGTGTGCTTATAATGGTCATGTTGAGAGGATGAATGAAAGGCGACTAAGAAAAACATTTACAAAGCAGACCTGAGTGGAAACGCTGGGCAACGCCTTAGGGCCGATTTCACCAATTATATTAATCGCGATTAGTTCAACTAAACTACTCACCTGCAACAACTGTTCAAATACAGCGTTCTGATTGGTTGAGACCGCTGAGAAACTACCAATCAGAACGCTGTATTTACGTAAACTGAGTTTAGTTGAACTAATCGCGATTAGTATCATTGGTGAAATCGGCCCTAAGAATGCATCAATGATACACAGATCTTATTGATGACTAGCGCCCATCAACTGCCTACCCTATTTTCCTTACTACCTACCCTACCTACCTACTAATTTTTTTCTAGTTTCTATCTTCCGCGGGGCCATTCAGAAAATGGCGTCAAATGCACAACGCCATCTATCGAATATGGAGTTCAACCGTCGAGTATCTGAATCGCGTGGCGTGTCCGGCATTCTAAAATAGTGTATTGTGTCCGCCATATTGTAGAGGTTGCAATTTATAGAACGTAATTGCAAAGACCTTATACTTGTAGTAAGAAATACGTATAAGGTCTTTGTGTAATTGATTGTTCAAGTAAGACATACACGACAGTGGGCTTATTCCAAGTTTTTACTCGTGCTTTTTAACTTTTTTAAACGATCTGTCAATTTCTATAAAAACAAAAATGTTTTTCCTCATTGTAATCAGACGGCGCTTATCCAGTTTCAATACAAATTGATCCAGCGTAACGCAAAACTCGCACTAAGCCCACAGAACGTCATCTGTGAATATAAAAAACCGGCCAAGTGCGAGTCGGACTCGCGCACAAAGGGTTCCGTACAATTATCGCAAACAATGGCAAAAAATCACGTGTATGGGAGCCCCACTTATATATTGATTTTATTCTGTTTTTAATATTTGTTGTTATAGCGGCAACAGAAATACATCATCAAATTTCAACTGTCTAGCTATCACCGTTCATGAGATACAGCCTGGTGACAGACGGACAGTGGAGTCTTAGTGATCAGGGTCCCGCAGCCTAATTGTGTAAGTGAATTCGGCAAAGGAAACAATCTGTTTCTTGCCTTTTAGCGCTTTGTTAAAGCGGGGTTGCCAGGTAATAAGAAACCTATAAACTGGTAGAAATTGATCACCAACACCATAATTGGATGTTATAATTGGAGTCATAATTGGAGTTGAGAGTTTAATAGCGATCTAGGTACAAATATACCAGAACGCCTCAAAAAGCGATACCTTCTAAAATCAATCGTCAACAAAAGACAATGGCATCGAAAATAAAAAAACATTAACAATAGCGGCCGTAAGGACCCTATACAGCAGGTCACTTGTAACAAATGCAAAAAACAAGTTGATCACCGAAGCACTTTATTATGTAGTTTATGTAAAAACTATTTTGAATTTGATTGTGCCGGTTATCCTGAGAAAGTATACCGCTTAAAGAATCTAGAAGAAAGAAAAAAATTCATATGGAAATGCAAAGCGTGCACCCAGAAAGCAAAAGAGCAAATCACACCGAACTCTGTTGTATCCAATGTGACAATGAGGACAAAAAAACGCTCGTCTCCTAAATCATACATAGATGACACACCTAACACATCAGAAGAGACTACGCCTTGGTCTACTCCAAAGAGCACAACCTCTGAAATATTATATGACTCACACATACTCACAATGGATCCATATGATGAATCAACTGCCATAATCGACAAAACATTGTCAAGGAGCATGGACTATACGGTAACTGATTCAATCCACGCCCAGGAACTGAAGGATACCATTGAACTCCTTCAAACGCAACTTAGTAGTTCTCAGAATGAACTTGAGAATATCATACTCGAAAACAATGAGCTTCGGAAAGACAATGATAAACTACTAAAAGATAATGTTACTCTGAAAAGATTCTTAAACCAACCACCGCAAAGAGAATATAATAAACCAGAAGATACGAAAAAAGCCAATACATATAATTCTATGTTATACCAAGATATGCAAGCCTTCTTTACGCCACCTAGAAATTTGACTACAAGTAATAATAGCAATACAAGTACACAACCCAGTGGGAATATCTTGAGCCTACAAAAAAACATTGCAGATTTGGAGCATCAATTAAAACAAGCCGGTAACGAAATCTTAAACCTCAAGGATCAAATATTGAAGCTTCAGAAGATATTGGAACCAAAAAGTGAATGTCAAAAGGAAATAAATACTCCATTGGATGCCCTAACAGTCGAGCGCACGAACAAGATATATATTTTTGGCACTCAACAATGTGTTGGACTATCATCTGCATTGATACAATCAAGACAGAATACGTCATACGTAAAATATGCCGTCACGTCTATAACGAAGCCATACGCACTAACTAGTGACGTCATTAAGAACTGCCATAATATTCAGCCATCGCCAAGTGACAAACTCATTATTTGTGTGGGTGAAAATGACTATGACATCAAGATTTTATCTTCACAGCTTCGTCAACTTCTCGATGTATTCGGCAATAATAATGTCATTGTTCTGAGTGTACTAAAGAATGTGTATTTAAATGTAAGTGACTTGAATGAAACTATACGTAATATTTGCAATGAACACAAAAATTCTAACTTTATTGACTCTAATCATAAATTAAATTATTATACATGTAAATTAATTAATTATATTATTGACTATAATGATTATGAAAAAAAATACTTGAATATCAAAGAACTAAAGAAATTAATACTGCGTAGTCAACCAAATGCTACGAAGACTGTTATCAAATATAAAAATGATCCTAAGGGAACAATCCCATATTACTTTGGACGTAAACAGCCAGAATGCGATGCTATAAATAAACCCGATATAAAAAAAACAACTTCTACACAAATAGGTACTATACCACACTATTTTAAGGTTGTAGACAAGAAACAGCTTTTTCGTGAGAACTGTTAGTAAATCCAAGACTTTTAAAATATTACACCAAAATATCGCTAGTATTTTATCAAAACAAGAAATACTAGAACTAACAATATTAGAATTACGAGACGTAAATAAAGAACCTGACATTTTATGTTTTTCTGAAACCTTTATGCGTGCCGGTAATGAAAAATATTTAAAATTACATAACTATATTTTAGCAACTGCGTTTAGTAGAGACAAACAGAGAGGGGGAACCTGTATTCTCGCAAAACAGGGTATTATATACAATGAGCTTACTTACATAAAAAAATATTCAACTCAAAAATCATTTGAAGCCTGTGGCGTTGAAATCCCATTGCACAATTTATTAATAGTGTGTCTTTACAGAACGCCAAACTCTGACCCTAATGTATTTTTGAATAAGCTCGACCGACTTATGTGTGAAACACACAAAAAATATGGGCCAAGAACAAAAATTGTTATTGCTGGTGATTTTAATATAAATACCCTAAAACCAGGAAAAGTGGCCACCTATTTAAAAGATTTATGTAATACCTACAATCTGCAAATGCACATTAATATTCCCACTCGTAAAGACGCTTGTATAGACCACATAGTAAGTAACATAAAGACAACATCAACAGATGTTTTGCCTCTTTATTTATCTGACCACGACACTGCCCAATTATTAGAGTTTCCAGTAAAAGAGCGTAACTCGAAGTCCAAATCATACTACATTTATAAGAAAGACTACTGTAACGAAAATATTAAAAAATTCAAAGAATGTCTCACAAGTTTATCGTGGTCAGAAGTACACCTAGAAACTGACCCAAATAAGGCTTTTAATAAATTTCATGACTTACTATCTCTGTTATACAACCTATGCTTCCCAGTAATAAAAATTAAGATTAATAACTCTAACATATACAAACAAAAATGGATAAGTAAGGGTCTAAGAAATAGCTGCAAAACTAAACGATCTTTACGATATCTTTACTACAAAAATAAAACTTTATTGTACAAAACAAAATATAAAAAGTATTCAAATATACTGGACAAGTGCATTATTAAATCAAAAATGAATTCTAATATTAACTTCATTAAAAAAAGTCAAAACAAATGTAGAGCAACGTGGTCAGTCATTAATCACGAAATTGGGAATACAAAACATGACAATAATATTTCTGAATTACAATTAGATAAGAAAATACTGACGAATCCGACTGACATAGCGAACGCTTTTAATAATTATTTTATTGACTCGACAAACACCACATCTAATAATTTACATCATAACTCTAATAAGGTGTCAATTCCTAATTCTATGTTTCTTAGTCCTATGACAGAAAATGAAGTTAAAAAGGAGATAATGGCTTTAAATAATACAAACTCCGAAGGATATGATGGAATTAGCACAAAAATAATTAAAGCGTGCAATACTGAATTAATTTCTATTTTGACATATTTAATTAATCTTTCATTTTCATCAGGTACTTTTCCTGATGCCTTAAAATTATCAGTCGTGAAACCACTTTACAAAAAAAACAATAAAAATGACGTGAGAAACTATCGTCCGATTACTCTTATTCCTATTTTGTCAAAAGTATTCGAAAAATGTATGCTCAATAGACTTGTCGATTTTTGTAGCAAATATAACATTATAGCTAATGAACAGTTTGGATTTCAAAAGCACAAGTCGACAACACAGGCAATATATTCCCTTTTGAGCAATATCCTAAGTAATCTAAATAATAATCACATTACAACAGGACTGTTTTTCGACCTGTCGCAAGCTTTCGACTTTGTAGCACATGACGTTTTATTAAAAAAGCTAGAAACCATTGGAATAAGAGGACTAGCACTGCAGTGGATTGCGTCTTATTTAAGTGTTAGGAAACAATACGTTGTCATAGATAAAGTACACGATAACTTACTTTCTTCTTATTCTTCTGACTCCAGGGAAAATAAATGCGGCGTACCTCAAGGGAGTGTCTTAGGACCCATTTTATTTATATTATATATAAATGACATACTACTAGTGACTAATTATAAATGTATATTATTTGCAGATGACATTTCAATTATCGTGACGTCTGATAAGAAAAATAAATCAATATCTGACCATGAAATGGACATTAATAATACTATTGACAATATTTTAGAATGGTTACAAATAAATAAATTAAGAATCAACTTAGACAAATCCAAATTTATACAATTTAATAAATCTAAACATGCTAAATACAATTTTAAACTTAATATTGATAGACTGAAAGAAGTTACACAAACCAAATTCTTGGGTGTACTCATAGACCAAGACTTAAATTGGAAATTACATGTAGATAATTTGTGCAATAGGATTAACAAATTTGCTTATGCTCTCAGGCAAGTTAAGAACGTGACCAATAGGAAAACGGCAATAACTACATATCACGCATATATAGAATCTATTTTACGTTACGGGCTTATTTTATGGGGAAACAGTACGGATAAGGACAGAGCATTTATTGCACAAAAAAAATGCGTCAGAGCCATTTGTGGACTCAATCCTGATGAATCCTGCGAACCGTTTTTTAAAAAGCTAGGTTTATTACCACTTCCCTCAATATACATATACGAAATCTGTAAATTTGTGTACAGTAATAAGGGATTGTTCAACAGTGCGTATGAAGTAATCTCTCGACCATCAAGGGATCCCCACAGACTTATTTTGAAGGAAACTCCTAAGTCAGCCAAGTATGCTAAAAGCTGCCTTGTGATGTGTGTACGTATATACAACAAAATACCAAAAGAACTAAAATTATTAAATAATACTAACTCATTTAAAAACAAACTATATAAGTGGCTGAATGGACATAATTTTTATGACATTAAAGATTTCTTTAACTTGAAAATATAAAATATGTATCTACAGGAATTAATGAAAATGTATTAGTGATGTATGATCTGAATGACTATTATTGTATTACCAATTAGTAATCTGTGACATTGTGTAGTTCACCTTTAACTTGTGTATTAATTATTTTGCATGCAATTGATACATATTCTGTATAGCTAAACATGTGGACATTATATCAAAACCCGACTGTAACAACTTTATACCATGTTTAAGGCAAATAAAGACTTATCTATCTTATCTTATCTATCTTGCCCAAAATCGACTTTTTGTATTGCGCAAAGTCATTTTTGGGAAAGAAACAGATTGTTTCCTTTGCCGAATTCACTTACACAATTAGGCTGCCGTTTTCACCCTTTTTGCGTACGGAACCGTACAAAAATAAATTGTAGGTACTAGTCAAAATGAATTCATAACTCAAGATAAGTACTATTCATCGCCATAAAAAATATAGCTTGCAATGGCATTTGATCTTTGTATTTTATGACAAAGTTTATCATCATCAGCCTATAGCAGTCCACTGCTGGACATAGGCCTCTCCAATCGCACGCCATTGGTCTCGATTTTCGGTAGCTCTCATCCAGCTACTACCTACCAGCCACCCTGCGAAGATCTTCACTCCACCTAGTCTGATCTGAGGGCGTCCCACGTTACGTTTATCCATTCGTGGTTTCCACTCGAGCAACGTCCCCAGCCTCGCCCAGTGGACATCGGTTCTACAGCTAATATGACCGACCCAATGCCAGTTCAGCTTGCTTATTCTCTGAGCTATGTCGACAGTAAAGTTTATTGTTCCAAGATAATTATCTCGAATTCTCAATTCAATATAGTAAAAATAGAATAATCAGACTTACATATATCGTAACGCGTCCATGTCGCCAGCAGATGCACTACAAACTGACGTCGATAAGAAAATAATAATATCTTTAATCATTAAAATGTCATTAATTATAAATTAATAAACATTGCCATGTAACGACAACGGGTCATCATTATAATAATAATTATTATAATTGACTAGTTTCGTCGTTAAGACCAAACACAATCGGGGGCAGAGAGCGCTGACTGAATTTCCTAAGTAAAAAGTCATAATTCGAGGTTTAGCTCTCGTTTATTTTCTCCTCCAATAATGAACCAATTTAAAAGATATTGCATAAACTGAAAATGAAAGATATATTCTATGTCCCTATGTTTTCCTTTTTGATGATATATTATCTTTAGAAGCACTAGAACCCTCAAAAAATGCTCAAAATTGCGCTGTCAACAGAGGCTTTAGTGTACAAATTTGACAAATATAAATGAATAAAAGTAAAATACCGGCCAAGTGCGAGTCGGACTCGCGCACGAAGGGTTCCGTACTTGGTAAATTGCGGTTTACGATTTATGACGTATTATAAAAACTACTTACTATATCTCGTTCAAACCAATTTTCGGTGGAAGTTTACATGGTAATGTACATCATATATTTTTTTTAGTTTTATCATTCTCTTATTTTAGAAGTTACAGGGGGGGGGGGGACACATTTTACCACGTTGGAAGTGTCTCTCGCGCAAACTTTTCTGTTTAGAAAAAAATGATATTAGAAACCTCAATATCATTTTCGAAGACCTATCCATAGATACCCCACACGTAGGGTATGACGAAAAAAATATATTTTTAGGTTCAGTTTCAAGTATGGGAACCCCTAAAATTAATTGTTTTTTTTCTATTTTTGTGTGAAAATCTTAATGCGGTTTACAGAATACATCTACTTACCAAGTTTCAACAGCATTGCTATTATAGTTACGGAAAAAAGTGGCTGTGACATACGGACGGACAGACAGACAGACAGACATGACGAATCTATAAGGATTACGGCTACGGAACCCTAAAAGGAAACCATAGGGACATAGTATATATCTTACTTTACCAGTTTAAGGAATAATTTTTAAATTGGTCGAATATTGGAGGAGGAAATAGACGAGAGCCAAACCTCGAATTATGACCTTTTACTTAGGAAATTTAGTCGGCGCTCCCTGCCCATATTTCCTCTTAAGAAGGGACTCTAGTGAAACTTTCTCCATACAAAAACATTCTGCTGTTTTCTTCGTGGATAATGCCTCTAGAGCAATGATTTTTCCCATAAAATCTGGGTCTAATTAATACGTGCCCCTATCATTTCCTTTTTTCCAGAGATAATCACAAAAAGAAATATGACAATCCAAAAATCCGAAAAAAATGCCCGTTTTTACCGCCATGTTCAGAAGACTTTCAGAGAAAATTTTTAACAAAAAAAGAAATGATAGGAGCATAGATATACTTTTCCTCTAAATTTTGATATAAGAATTTTTTAGATCAGACCAGTTTTCATGAAGAAAACAGCAGAATACGAAACGTCTTTTAGTCAAAGTTTTTGTAGGTAAAATCAGCCTGAGCTGCAGTTGTCCCTTTCGCACTTTACGGGGTGAGGTTGGAGGTGACGCGACGGCAATAGACTATATTGCTATACTATATTACCGACTAGAGTCCGCTCTTAATATTTTTTTTTTTACTAATAGTAGGTTTGCGTTTGACAACTATCTCACCTGATGGTAAGCGATGATGTGGTCGACGATGAAGCACGCTTGCCTAGAAGTAACCTTTTCACTCTTGACTTAAAGACTCCCAGGTTGTAGCTATTAGGAAATCCAGTCTCCGGCAGGGAATTCCACTCTTTTGCTGTACGCGTAATAAAAGTATTCCCAAAACGTTTGGTGCGTATGGGTGGGATGTCCACCATGTACCGATTACGCATCGCCGTGTGTGTACGCATCCGATGATGGAACGGGCCATGAGGAATCTGTTCTTGCGCACTGCCGCACTGCGCTCTTGGTGTATAAATTGTATGGAAAAGTTCAACTGGTTGTGCATAGAACGACACCAAACGACTAAATTGAAAGAGCACTAGGAGATAAAAGAAAAATCAAATTACAAAGTCCGTGACTACCGACGCCAATCGCTTCCATATTTGGTAGATAATTACTACTCAATTGGTACTAATTACTACTCGAACAACAAAATTGGTACCTTTGTAGTTTTCGAGAAAATCGATTTTGAAGGTGTTCCGGCGATAGTCACGTTCCCTTCAGCAGGACCGCCATGCGCGCCGAAAAAAAGGGCATGCTACAGCTATTCTAAGTATACAAATAATTACTACCTTTATATGTGATTCATTGCCAAAAAAACAGAACTGAAACATTTGTATGTACCGAGAAATCAACAATGATAATTTCCGCGCGCTCGTTCAGCAGGATCACGACTTTGAATGATGATTCCAAGTTTGAGAAGCCTGTCGCTTTCCTCTAACCAACATAGAAAATTACTGCCATGCAAGATAAAATTAGTACCCAAAATTCAATACTAGGACTCTAGTAGTTTACGAGATATACCATCATGCCATTGGTGAGGTGGCGGTAGTCACGGTGCTAAATTTTCATTTCAAGATTGCCCGGGCCTGCTCTATTAAAATCTCTATGATTTCTTCCTAAATTTATACAAAAATTACTACTCTTAGAGAAGTTATAGTGAACAAAAATTCAGATTCAGTTCAGTGTTGTATTTTATGAAAAATTAGCTTTCATTAACCGACTTTCCAAAAACGAGCAGGTTCTATGTTCGACTTTATGTTTGTTTTTTTTGTATGTTCACCGATATCTCCGTCAATTAGGGATCGATTTTGAAAATTATTTAGTTTATAATTAGTTTATGAGTGTGTAGTAGTAACTCGGCAAATCTCTCGGGATAACTGCAATCGCATTTCTGTTTATTTTTTACACAATTTCATAACATAACATCACGCCAGCACGCTCTAAAGGGGTACGCAGATGTTTACAGTTGACCTTGGTACACTCTCATTTCACCGTTTGTGTTCAGTTTTATGATATTCGGGTAATTTATTCTGGCATTATAAGTACCTTACTAAACTACTTGACTATTAGGTACAACTAAAAAGTGTAAAATAAAAAACTTGTTTACATAAAATACTACCGACTTCCAATTATGAAAACTACAAAGTGAAAAATAACAATCACAGCAGATAACGCGTGCTTGACAATTTGTCACATTAATTCTCCGATAATTTTGAGCTGGGAAACTGGGGGTTAGTCCTTGAGATCATCGGAGAATTTGAAATTGAGTGTTCGTATGCATTCCACTTCCTTCTTTGACAAATCTTTTACGATTCAATCAGTTCGGTTGTGGAATGTATCTATATATATAAAAGAAAGTCGTGTTAGTTACTTCACTTATAACTCAAGAACGGCTGAATCGATTTAGCTGAAAATTGGCAGGGAGGTAGCTTAGAACCAGGAGAAGGACATAGGGTAGGGTAGGGTAGGGTAGGGTAGTGTAGGGTAGTGTAGTGTAGGGTAGGGTAGTGTAGGGTAGGGTAGTGTAGGGTAGTGTAGGGTAGTGTAGGGTCGGGTAGGGTAGGGTAGTGTAGGGTAGGGTAGTGTAGGGTAGCGTAGGGTAGTGTAGGGTCGGGTAGGTTAGGGTAGGGTAGGGTAGGGTAGTGTAGGGTAGGGTAGGGTAGAGTAGGGTAGTGTAGGGTAGGGTAGGGTAGGGTAGTGTAGGGTCGGGTAGGGTAGTGTAGGGTAGGGTAGGGTAGTGTAGGGTAGGGTAGGGTAGTGTAGGGTCGGGTAGGGTAGGGTAGTGTAGGGTCGGGTAGGTAGGGTAGATAAATGTTTGGTCTTTTTATGGCAAAACAAAGTTTGCTGGGTCAGCTAGTTACCTATAGAAATAAGACGTGCTCAAACACTGCCAACGTTTAAGAAAATGGTAAAGGAGCATTACCTTTCACTAGAATTTTAAGTCTTTTCCTTTATCAGTTATAAATTCGATATTTATTAGTCTAATAGATATGTAGTATGTCTGTATTTTATGTTATTATGTATAAGTAAGTTAAATTATTTATGATCTATTGTACACTGACAGCCCTAAATTCTTCTCCTATCGTACAGTCCATCCAAAGGTTGTCTGTAAGAGATTGCCCTGTGCGATAAGACCGCCCATTGTACACTTTGTTTTTGAAAATGTTTGTTCTGTATGTTTTCTTATTATGTGGTGTACAATAAAGTATATAATAATAATAATAACATGGAGCAACAAAGGAGACGGCGATTAAAGAGTCGGAAGAGCTTCCTTATGTCGGCAAAAATAATTAAAAGAAGCTCACAAGAAACTGTGGCTCCTCCAATACCCGCCTCCAACTGACTATGTTGAGCTTGCAGAAAAGCTCCCAGCGGGACAAACAGCCATGGCCCATCTGGAAATCCCTAAACCGGTTACGAAACCAAGTGGGCCGCTGTAGGTATAACTTAGTCAGATGGGGGTACTCCAATCAGCCACAGTGTGACTGCGGAACCACCCCACGATGCCCCATCTCCTGTCCTGCTCTTTATGTAAAAACACCTGCACCATGCAAGACCTTTGTGAGGCCAGCGCTAAGGCTATCGACGTGGCTGAATACTGGACCAAGAAAATTTAGTGAAGGAATCATCGATACGAAGAAGAATGTTTAGATGTAGGTTCAGTCGTGCACGTAAAGAACAATGGCGATATCTTAGCTGTCTGAAATTTGAGCGTCTGAAAGTGAGTTATACGAATGAATTTCTATTGATTGACGTTTTTTTTCAAAATATAACATTAACTGAAAAAAAAAACATTATAAATGAAAGTTAATTGATTTTTTCGTTAACTCGCATTAGCTTAGTGTGGCCATTTTACACTTATTCTGCCAAGTGACAAGTAGTGACTGTAGTAAGTACAGCATTATTGTATTTGTTACTATAACATAAACTGTAGGTAGTGTTAATGAATTAACAATACAGTTTATGTCTAACTGTAGGTGTCCTTGCAGGCAGGTAAGAATACTGTAGTGTAGTAGAAATAAGTGAATTACTTACTTTCAATTAATGATAGACAAAAAGATTAGTATACAAGTCTAAAAAATAGCTTGGTTGTTGACGAAGACCTTTTTCACAGTCGCTTAAGTAAATAAATATACTCTTTCTAAAGAGTATATTGTACATACATTTTATGCTGAAATAACTAGGAAACGGAAACACTAATGTGATATGGCCCTTTTACTTCCACGAAATTGAATAATATTACTTAAACACATAATTCATATTTACCCAGACATAACCTACAAAAGTTCATGACTGAATATCTATTATTCTCGGCGTTCTTGAACAAAAATTCTTGCATAAACCAATTCAGATCATGACCTCGAATTAAACCAGACATTTTTCATTTAGAGTGGTAGGAATTTAATCTCAGCTAAAACAATGTATCTACCTATGGACTTCTGCCATTGCTCTTTATGGATGTAAGAATAGTAAAAAAACAACAGATTTGATCATATATTTATATTATATTTATTAAAAAATATAATCAGAGATATATTTTTTATACAAACTGTGTACCTAGGTACATACTAAGAATAAAAAAAACCGGCCAAGTAAGAGTCGGACTCGCGCACGAAGGGTTCCGTACTTGGTAAATTGTGGTTTACGATTTATGACGTATAAAAAAAAAACTACTTACTAGATCTCGTTCAAACCAATTTTCGCTGGCAGTTTACATAGTAATGTGCATCATATATTTTTTTTAGTTTTATCATTCTCTTATTTTAGAAGTTACAGGGGGACACACACACATTTTACCACTTTGGAAGAGTCTCTCGCGCAAACTATTCAGTTTAGAAAAAAAATATATTAGAAACCTCAATATAATTTTTGAAGACCTATCCATAGATACCCCACACGTACGGGTTTGATGAAAAAAAATATTTTTAGTTTTAAGTATGGGAACCCTCAAAATTTCTTGTTTTATTTCTATTTTTGTGCGAAAATCTTAATGCGGTTTACAGAATACATCTACTTACCAAGTTTCAACAGCATAGTTCTTATAGTTTCGGCAAAAAGTGGCTGTGACATACGGACGGACAGACAGACAGACAGACAGACAGACATGACGAATCTATAAGGGTGCCGTTTTTTGCCATTTGGCTACGGAACCCTAAAAATGGCCTGTGATACCTTTGTTAATGACGTGGGTAGGTAGGTACTCCAATAATATGTTTTATGTATTGTATTTACCTACCTTGTGTGTTGTTATACGAATATCATTAAATAGCGATAGGTATTTCGTATTTATCCCTTTCCTACTAATTTACAGTTGCTGCAAGCATTAGGTACCTACGTATTAAAAACCTAATTGACTGCAGTAACAATAATATGTTGGTTATAACGTAATATTTTTTTTTCCAATATTTGATATTTAACGGTATCGGGGATGTATCAACATATAGGTGGTTATCACACTGCCACACATCGCGCTGCGTGTGCGGGTGAACGCACCTACGCGCGAACTGGCGTTCGTTTTACCCGACTGCCGAAGGAGGATAATGTATTTATCAGTCTGTTTATGTATGTATGTTTGTTCCTGTAGGGCGTTCCAGAGACCAAACGCGTTGGCCGATTTTGATGATTCATACGTCAATCGATTCGTCTTAACCCTGCGAGTGTTACTGGCTACATTTAAATTGGACAATAGAAAAATGCCGCATTTTGGGCGCCATATAATAAATATTTCATCACTCCAGTTCGATTCATAACCTTTTTGGAATACATGCTTATATTTTGTTATTCGAACGTAATCACCAACATTTAATTTTGGTTTTGGACCATTTAAAGAGATTTTGTTTGGTCCTCTGTCATAGAGATTAGTCCAGACTGTCATAATATTGTTAGAATTTACATCACAAGGACACATCTTAATACTGGAGTGAATGCTATGGTTATAAGAATATATTAAATCTTGTAAAACGTCTACGTACTTAGATGTATTTTTATGAGTGAAATAACGCCACATTTTCATTTTCAATGTTCTTTGAAATCGTTCGACAATGCTGGCCTTAATGTCAGGATTGTTAGTCGTATAGTAGTTAATCTGCTTAGATTTGAAGTATCGTTGTACATCTTTTGAAACAAATTCAGTACCTTTATCAGATTGTATGTGTGTAGGAGTTGTATTAGCTTCAGTAAATATACTTTCAAAACATTCTTTGGTAGTATCTGAATTTTTCTTTTTCATAGGTCTAGCAAAAGCATATTTACTAAAGACATCAATAACACAAAGTATATAGTTAAAACCATCATTATATTGAGAGTAAGATCGCATGTCACTCAAATCTGCTTGCCATAGTTCATTAATATTTGATAAAATATATCTATTTCGCGAAAACTTTTTCCGAACCGGTTTGTGAAGTGTGTACGTTTCTTGTGATTGTAACCAATTTTTTACACGTTTTTTGTCCATTTTACCATTCATAGCTGTTGTTAGTTTATCAATACTACTATAGCCAGCAGGATTTGATGGGTCATAATAAATTCTATTAATTTCTTCTAGTACGGAGTCCATTTTTCCCAATCAATCTATTTTCTTATTTTTTTTATGAGCTTCTTATCCCCACTACTTGATGTAGTGAATTCTTCAACTTCTGATGGTTCGCCTAGATCTTTTGTTTGAAGTTTATTGATGAATTCATATCTCTTTGGATTACCAATGTAAGTCAGTGGTACTTTAATATCTTTTAATGCTTTAGCAAATTTGTCCCACCCTATTGGGTCACTTCTTTTCAATGGTCTTAGTGAATCATTTACTAAATCAACAATATTACTTCCAGGAATTTTTTCATTGTCAATTATAACTGTACCTTCGTTGTCCCAATGTATTTTACTTTTACTCGATTCCACTAAATTTAATAGTAACTCACCTATTTTATTATAAGTTTTTGGTATCAAACTAAGTATTTGGGAGGTTGAGTAGACCGGTTTTGTTGTAAAATTATCTTCTTTCTTAATAGGTTCAATGTCTCGCAACGAAGCTTCGTTAGTAACTATATGTTTATCATCCATTTCTTTATTTTTATAACTATTCTTAGATTCATTTATACCATCGTTAGAGATATCATTATAAATTGGTAGTTTATAAGGTTGACGGTCTTCTACAGCAAAGTGGAGATATCTTTGTAGAGTTTGTAAATATAACATCCACTTCTTTCGATCTTCAGTATTACTTTGCATAATATTTTGCATTTCAGTGTCTAATCGAGATAAATTATTGTTACCCATGGTTTCATGTTTTAGTTTTTCAATTAATCCAGGTTCTATAAGTAGCATCTTTTTTGCATTTTCCATGTTAATTTTGTGAAGTAAAACAACTTACGAAAGCACTCAAAATTGATCCTAATATTATAGGTAAGAAAGCTCCTCCTTTTTGAATGATTATAGTTTTTCTTAGTTTAGTTTTACACTTTCGCACCAATTTCCGGAGAATATTTTTATAATTATTTAATTTCTTCTTTTCTTGATCTTTGAGAGGTACCTTCCCTTGTAGAACGTTATGAATGCATTCACATAGAAAATTTATTTCTTCGTCATCACAAGATTTGATAATTGCTTTTTGATACTTCGGTTTAAGTGTATACAATGCGTTTAATAAATTTCTATACGTTGTAAGTCTACGATGCATTGTTAACAAATGATAGGAACTGTTTGATTCTTGGAGTATTTAAACCTTTTTGTAGGTACGTATACTGTGCAATACCCATTAAATGGGAATATTTTTGTTTTGATACGGCACAAGTCATTAGTATTCTGCTTTAAATCAATTAATAAATATCCATGGGCTTCTGATGTAGCATCCTTGTAAGCATCTTCAATAAATTTTGCATCATCTGGGGATACCTGTCTTGCTAAATATCGTATTTGAGTTTTATCACGAGGATTTTTAAAATAAATTATGTAACTTGAATTCAAGGAAATGTCCCTTTGCCCTTTACCCTGATGAAATAAGTTTTGTGATATATAAAACACGATTAAATTTCTGTGGTGACTACCCTTGGTAAATATGTCAACAATTCTACCATCTGATTCTCTCATTAGATCATCTATTATAACGAGATGTGGTTTCTCCCCATCAAACATGTTAAGGTCGGGAATACCTTGATGATAGTTGACATTTTGTAAATTATACAAAGGTTGCATTTCGTCAAAGCACCATGTAATTTGATTAAAATCACAATTACATATTTCTTTTATAGATTTTATAAAATCCGTCACAAACTTCGATTTCCCACAAGCACTCGGACCTGCGACTATGGCAGTAAAGGGGTGGGAAAAATGGATCATTCTAAATGAACGTGTGAACTCTACAGGTGTATCGGAATGAATAAAACATATCATTAAAATTAAAGCTATTGTATTTGGTCAAAAATGTTAAAATAAATCTACAACTAATAAAAAAGCAAGAATACATATTTACATACACATATTTTCATGCACATATAATTGAGAGGTACATCTTTTAATATACAGAAAATAATAATAATATTAAATGTTCTTTATTCTATAATGACCCCAAGCGAGAGTGTCAGTAGAATTTCTTAATAAATATCGTTTTGTGTCACTGTGCGATAGTGATATTTTGTTTATTTTTTGAGTATAAATCGCGTGTTTTATTGATTTAAATCTTAACATTTCACTATAACGAATTTTCTTTTCGAACAAACATGTTTTATAATCATTAAGTTCAAATTTATTTGTGATACATTTATTAATACCTTTTGCTTTAGCTACAAGTTTATTCTCAATGTATCCATTGCATACATTTTTGCACGAAGTCCTACAAATTCTTTGAGAATTTTACCATTATTTTCATCTTTAAAAAAGCCTAACCGTTTTTTATTTATTAATGGTAAACCATATTCATTATTAGGTGGATAGTCAGACGTATCAAAATAATATTCTAAGTTGTCTTTGATATCATCATAAAAATTGTATGTAAATATTTGATAAATTAAACTGTCAGTATCCGTGTAAAGTAGTTTGAGATTATCTTGATACTTTGATTTCATAAAATCATAATGAAATTGATTCATTAAGGTTTTTGATAGATCTAATATACAAAACCCGAGGTAAATTGGTTTGTTATATAAAACTTTAGTTTTCTTTAATTGTACTGCGACTAAATCTTCGGAGAATATTGAAATACTGTAAAATTCAGGTCTTGCTATCAAAGCTTGAGCTCCTTGGGTTTTCCCACGATTCAACCAGTGGTTGACTAATTTAACATTCACTCTTTTTTGTACGTTTGCCATTGTTTTACCAAAAACAGAGTTGTTCATAAGTTTAAAAAAGTCTTTTTCGAAATCTGAAGTTGCCAAAGAACGCATGTGTGTGTTTAAATCTATGTAACTTTTTAACCATGCGGATTGTTCAAATTTAAGGATTCTATGAACTTTAAGTAATCGCAAACCTTTTTCTAAACATTGTTTAAGATTTCTATAATGAATAACATAGTTCTTTTTATTATTTAAATTTGGGATCAATTTTCGATCTTTGCTATCCACCTAAACATATGTTTTGAGGAGAAAAGGGTAAATCTGAATGAAAATCATGTAAATTGTTTGGATATTCTAAATCTACTTCTAAAATAAAACCGTGCTCGGCATCGTCGGGGATGTTAAAATCAGTGTTTACATCTACCCATTCAAATTTGCCGGTTGGGAGGCACTGGGACATAGCCCAACCGTCAAGGTTATTTGCATCTAGATACATCAGAAAGGAAGATGGTGCACTGGAATCATATTCTGCCATAAATAAGTTATTTGCTTTTGCGTGTCTATTACTGCATTGAGATATACCACCCCTGATATTGTTCGCAATAAAAGCAATTTTATCGATATCTGTAAGAAGTTCAAAATTTATTTTAGTAAAATTAACATTGCATCCCAACTTAATCCAGGTGCTGTATAATAATGAGCTGGGTCCAGACTATATGTGTTAAGACAAACGTTTCTAAAATTTTCAAATAATATATCTGCTAATAACAAAACATCCGTTTTTAAATAAAGATTTGAATAGTCGCCCATGTTTTGACAATTGAAGTGTTTCCATACATCATGAGCGTGATGGTAATCATTTTCGGAGATGTGGCTATCATTCAAAGAACTATAAAATTTATCGCGAGTAGGAAGAGAAGTTATTTTTAAAGAATCAAATGAAGTCATGTATTCGTATTGATAAACACCCTTTCGTATTAATCTTTTGAAGTCTTCTTCACGTGGAAAATGTAATTTGAGTTCGTTAAATTGTTGGGGTAGTAAATTTTTAGCTAATTTGTCAAGACTACTGGACATAAATTTAAGTGAATCAAGAAATCTTAATTTCATAACACGATTATTAATACGTAAAACCTTGGAAAAAGAAATATATTTCTCTTTATTCTCAGGAATGAGTTCTATATTACCCTCTTCAAAATTGAGACCATGAACTATAAAATGAGCATCATAATTACTTAAGTTGTGAAAAAATACAGGTAAAAAGTTTGGTGTTCGGTATTACTCAGAACAAAAAGGATGGGCGACTCCTTCATACTCGCCAGTATGCCAATTATATGAAATTGTGGAATGACCATTTATATTATTATTACAAATATAATGCAATGGCAACGGCAATGGGCTTTTAACACAACTATTCTTTTTACAGATACTTTCTAAATCTTTTTTAATGAATTGCATAAATGTGAGTGTACTATCTTTACCAGTATATGTTCTATATATTGAAAAGCTATCATTATAAGAACATTTAAGATAGTACCCAAAACTATACATTTCATGTTTGTGAATATTAGAAGTTGATGATATACTCGGATCGTTAGAACAACTGTAGATTGGATTTAAAAATGCTTCAAAGTCAGCATATACAACAAAAGGAACTCTTAACTTACGTTCATAATTATTAAATGAGATTTGGTTAGATGGAGTTATTTCATTGAACCAATTTCTCTTACTGTCACAGTTAGATGGTAAATCTGTGCATACGTTGAAACAATCATTTTCTTGATGTCGCTGTAAATTATCGCGTGATGTAAAATGTAATAAACAACCATCACAAATATGAACTGCATGCTCTGATGCTGATAATTGTTTAGAAACTAATCTTGAAAGGTTTTTAATATAACAATAATGACCGTTACTACCTTGAGATAAGTACAATAAGTTTAAATGAGTAGAGTTCCTTTGTTTTGTTAAGTGTAATGGTCCTACAACTTTATTCGCCTTACTTGTTAAATCGTATTCTAGACCAAAAACATTAATACTTATATTATTGAGTTTTTCAAATTTATGAATGTCATTAATTTTTAAAGGAAAGCATAGTTGATCAAATTTTAATTTATTTTTATGTTGCATGTAAGCTGTTACTCTATTACAGTTATTTTTAACTGGGTACAATCCTGACAATACGGCCCAACGAAAGCATTCGTTATCACCGCGAGTAGTCCGCTATAAAGTAGATTCGCGCGCTATAAATGTAATTCGCGTGTGTAATTAAATTAATTAACCGCGACGTGTGTAATAAACTTTATTCGCGGCATGTGTGACTAGTAGCCGAGCCGGCTCACAACCACAGGATTTTCCGTGATCGAGAACCGGGGAATCCCTACTACTTGTGGGGTATCAAAATAAAGGGTTTTAAGAGGTGATTTCAAAAATATATGATACTTATATGTTTAAATGTACCTAATTCGATAAAAAAACTAACTAAAAAGTTAAATAAAAAAACTCGACTGCTTCAAAAGCGAACTAAAAAGATGACCAGATTTTGGTCAGCCAGCCTGCGAATATGTATCCTCCGACAGCACAGCATGATTTACTCCTTGTTTACGTCTTTTTAGTTCGCTTTTGAAGCAGTCGGGTTTTTTGTTTTAACTTTTTTTTGTATACAAAAGTTCGCGCGTTTTATTTTAATAAACTATATTTAAAAATAACAATAATTAACAAAACAAAAGAAAAATACTAAATTAATAACATACAAAATTACACACACAGAATCACAAAAAAGGAAAATAAAAATACAAACAAAATAATTATAAAATTAATAACATACAAAATTACACACACAGAATTACAAAAAGGAAAATAAAAATACAAAAAAAAAATAACAAAAAAAAAACGAAACGCCAAAACGATTGGATAACCATAAATTTTTAAAACTACTTCACTTTGAGTTCTTCGGTAGCGGGTCATCAGGGTCTTCAAGGGGAGGAAGGGAGGTCACGTTCGACTTCAGCGTCCACCATGTCTAGGTGAGCTTGGTCTACTGGTTGGGAGCTTGGTGTGCATTGAAGTTCGAGGCTGTCAGCCAGACATTCGACTTTTTCAGAATTTTCAAATGCTACACTCTTATCAGGGCGAATAACTAGGGGTATGGCTGAGTCTTCAGTGGAGCGCAGTTTCCTCTGAAGGTGCCAGAAGGCATGGTGGGTGGGCTCAAGTTCGCTCAGTATCTTATTCCATGCCGCAGAACGGTGCTCAGCAGTACGTTCTTTTACAGCAAGCTGCAAGTTGCGCATGTGAGCTCTGTTTGCGGCACAGCGCAAGTTCTTGAAGGCACGGATAGCTGCGTTCTTCTCGGTTATCAATTTCCTTACATCATCCGGGAGTTGCCCTTGCTGGATGTCCAGTACTGGAACCTCCCTTGAACATTCGTTCAGGACGGATTCTACGTGAGCTGTAACCGAGTCGATCGCCGCTGTCGTGTCAGCGACAGAGTTTAGGAGGTTAGGGATTGAATCTAGCTGAGGTGACTTGGTGGCTTTCAGTTTCGCACTTACTTTCCTCCAGTCGGTGACCGTTTTTGTAGGGGGCGGCTGTCCTAGATCTGGGAGGCCTGAGCGACTACCTAGGTGCATAACCACTTGGCGGTGGTCAGAATCTAGTTCGTCTAGCGTTTCTATGGAGCGTAACTGAAGGTTTACGTTCTTAACCAACGCTATAATAATAATCTAACAATATCCGGGATATGAGTGAAGCTCATCGGGGCGAGGACATCATAGTGGAGGGAACAGAGTCACTCATGCTGAAGAGGACAGTGAGGTCTTTAACGAGACCATCGGGTTATCACCCGATGACGCCGAGCGTGGAGGGCAATAGGCGGAGATGATGGTGATCGATTGATGACCAGTCATTCCTATTAGATATGGGATCGGGTGGGGTGATCAAGCTGCAGAGGAGCTCATTTTTGTAGTAAATAAGAGTGCCACCGCCGTGGGAGTGCATCCTATCATTGCGAACTATACGATAGTTGGCAATTTTAGGATCGCGATGGTGGGGTTTTAAGAAAGTCTCTTGAATGAGGAAGATGTCCAGCTGATGGTCGCGAAGAAACAAGGCGATCTCATCACGCTGTGTACTAATGCCATTGGCATTGAAGAAACCTAACTTAAGGGATCTGGGCTTCAGGCAATTGTTTCTCAATTGTGTACCCATTTTCCATACAAAATCACAAGGCTATCAAGTTCCTTGGTTATGGTGGGATATCTCGAGGGAAGAGATGAAGGTTACGGGATTTGCTGGATTTGTTAATTCAGCATGATGGGCTCGGGCCTCTGGAGTCATTCAGATCGCGTATGCGCAGAGTATAGTCACAGCGACACAGCGATAGGAGCTCTGGCCGGATTGGGTTACAGGGGGTGGCGCGCATCAACGACGGTGGTGGGAGCCACCTTGTTGGTTTGCACTGGGGCCGAAATGGCTGGGATTGTGCTAGGCGCTGGAATGTTGAGATTCTTTAGTGCCGGGATGGCTTGGGAGTAAGTCTGAAGCGCCATACTTTGGTGGTTCAGCTTACCCCATGGAGAAGTCCTCTGAGGGGGTACACGGGGAGGGGCTTGGGAAGGGTTAGCTATGCGTGCTTGACGCGCGTCATAACGCTTGGCCATTTTAGGCGCTAATTTAGAGGCTTTTGAACAACCCCGGTAGTTGGCAGGGTGGCCAGCTTGACCACAGAACACGCAGCTGGGCTCCGTACACTCTGAATGGTCTTTGGGACGGGGGCAATTTTTGGTGCTGTGATCACCTAGGCACTTTACACACCTGGGGGTGGCAAAGCAGTTGACCTGCGAATGACCGTAGAGTTGGCAGTTGTGGCACTGGCCAACGAGGTGGGGACGGTTAGGCTTTTCGGGATCGATATGCCCGACAGGGAGCATACGGTCTTGATGCCGAAGATGGGGTTGTGACCCTCAGTGTGGCTACAGATAACCATCACTATGTTGTACTGTTGTCCACCTCTTGCTTTATGTAAGCGGTGGACTTCAGTGACTGGGACGTTTTGGGCAAGCAAATCCTTCCGGATTTCCTCCGTAGGGATTTCCTTCGGAATTCGTCTGATCACCACTCGGGTGGACTTCTCCTCCGGTAGGGTGTATCTTTGAGGAGGCGAGTTAGATCTCGGCAATTTTGGGATATGGGGACAAGAATTAAGATAGCCTTGTTGGTATGCAGTGGCCTTGGAGTTGCTGATTTTACGCTCAGCGCAAGCGTTGGACACGTCGTTCCACTTGGCTTTATCTTGGAGATAAATCGGTGGAGGGAGCTTCCTACTGGTAGCTGTTACCATGGGGCTTGGGGGGCGACTTGACCGCTGGTAAGCGGTAGTGGGGGCGGGTTGAGTGCCTGTCGGCTCAGGAGAAGAGCAAGGGGAGGCGGCGGGTGAGGCAAACGGCGTTGCCACGAAGGTCTTTTTGGCCTTAGTGGCCTGGGCTGGGGCTTTATTCTTCTTCCTCCTACGACTTGAAAGTCGTCCTCCTCTGTGAGGTGGAGGGAGGGGAAGGGTCACGCGATTCATCATCGTGATGATCGTTGGGGAATGGCGGAGGCTGCGTAGGGGAGGGCGACCTAGGCTCGGTGATGGGGGAAGGTGCCCCAAGGTACCGGTAAACCCACCGAAGGTGGGCCGCCCACCACTTGTGTACCGAAAGTCTGGCACGTTGGGGTAGACACACCCGACCGTTTGTCTGGTACCCAAGTGCTGGTTTGGTCCCCGGGGTGGTCACGGCGTACTGTGTATTCTGGTGCGCCGGTGATGGGGGTTAACCCCAGAGGAGGGTCCGGAGACGGACAGCCGCGGCGGGCTCGCGGATGTATGCTAACGCGTTCCCGTGTTCCCGCCATTAGCGGCACAGGAGGACACCGTGGAGTTTTAGTGGGTTAGAGTCCCACATAACTGCGCTATCTCCCCGTGGTAGCGCAGTATGCATGAGCATTTCTACACGCTAAAAAAAAAAAAAAAAAAAAAAAGACACCCGACCGTGCCAGGTGAATGCTGTGGAACAGAGACAGGGGTTGATTAGACTATCTACCAAGGCCAACTTTCCTGCTAGTCGGAGTATCAGGCAGTTCGCGAATATATATCCTCCAACTGCACAGCATGATTTTTCTTGTTTACAGCTTTTTATTTCGCTTCTTAAGCAGTCGGGTTTTTGATTTTTAAATTAGCTTTATTTATTTACAACTTTTTAGTGAATATTTTTATTTACAAATACTTTTAAACATATAAGTGGTATATATTTTTGTAATCACCTCTAAAAACCCTTCAGTTTGATACCCCATTCGATGGGTTGCGAAGAAAAAAAAAGTTGCAATGTTTACAATATGGCGCCCAAAATCCGCCATGATTCTTTTTTTTAACGGTACTTATCTAAGAACACTTGGGCGGCCAAGACCTATCTAACGATGTCTTAATTATAAAAATCCGTCAAGTGGTTTGAAAGATACGAGGTAATAAAGAATATTACATACCTACATACAAACATACAAGATACGCGCGAAAAACATAACCCTTTCCTTAAAGTAACCTTAAAGTTCCTTTCCGTAGAGTAAGTAGATTAGGTAGAGTAAGTAGAGAAGGTAGAGTAAGAAGAGAAGGTAGAGTATAGAGTAGGTAGAATAGGTAGAGAAGGTAGTGTAAGTAGAGTTGGTAGAGTAGGAAGAGTATGTAGAGTAGGTTGAGGAGGTAGAGTAGGTTGAGGAGGTAGAGTAGGTAGAGAAGACAAAGTAAGTAAAGTAGGGAGAGTAAGTAGAATAGGTAGAGAAGGTAGAGTAAGTAGAGTAGGTAGAGAAGGTAGAGTAAGTAAAGTAGATAGAGAAGGTAGATAAGGTAGAGTAGGTAGGGTAGGGAAGGTAGGCAGGTTAGACTAGGCAGGTTAGGCTAGGCAGGGTAGGCAGGATAAGCTAAGCAGGGTAGCCAGGGTAGGCAGAGTAGGTAAGGAAGGCAGGGTAGGTAGGTAGTGGTAGGTAGATTGGTAGCCAGTTGACGGGAGAGAAGCCGCGGGGGTTAGCTAGTTTAGATATAAATTTACCACAGAGGTTTAATGTCTGCCATTAATCTATACCAATATTATAAAGAGGAAAGATTTTTTTGTTTGTTTGTACCGAATAGGCTCCGAACTACTGAACCGATTTAAAAAATTCTTTCACCAATAGAAAGCTACATTATTCCTGAGTGACATAGGCTATTTTTAATCCCGAAAACGGGTCCTGTGGGGTGGCCCACGGGAGCGAAGCCGTGGGGAACAGCTAGTTTAATATAAAATATATGCAGTAGATCGAAAAAGGTACTGGCGTGGTACGAGTACTGGCTGAGAAAAAAAATCGGCGTATAAAACCAATTAGGTGAAAAAAATGCCCCGCATTTTGTACCATTGTAAAACTTTGATAGGTAGGTACTTCATATTTAGCAAGAAAAGTATAAAAAAATGGAAATATATGAGAGGTAGATTGGTAGTTGAAAGTATTTTTTTTTACTCGAAACTTAAAAGTAGATTACGCACCTCGCTAAAGTGAGTAATTAATGCACTCGTGTTAATTTAGTGCCCTCGCGTGCGCTCGGGCACCAACATAACATTCATGCATTAATAACTCACTTTGCGCTCGATGCAACAATCTACTATTAAGTTTCGAGTAAAAAAAAATACTATTGATTAATGAAGGCAAAAAGATCAGCACTGAAGCATTAAGCACGCCACGCCACCCGTAGCGCGCACTCTAACACAAATCAATAACTGTAGGTATAGAAAACCAAATAATACTGGATTGGGTTCTTCTCGTACCTAACTATTAACAATAACGAATAAAACTAAAAAATATAGAAACTTAACTAAAAATAAAAATAATTAGAAAAATCCAAACAAAAAATCCAAAAGTAACAACATACAAAATTACACACACAGAATCACAAAAAAAGGAAAATGAAAATACAAACAATAAAATACAAATATTAAAATACAAAAAAAAAAAACGAAGCGCTAAAACGATTGAATAACCTTAAAATAATACTGGATTTTGACAATGGCGACAGACAACGTCGTTCGGTGTTTGAGTACGGCGGCGTCCGTGACCCGCGGAGCTGCGCGGCTGTCCCATTACAAAACCTACCTGTAAAGGGACAAAAATCGTTTTATTGCATAATCTTGATAACCTAGTATGTTCCTACCAAATACGAAAACACGAGTGTTGAAACTATTAACGATACCATGAAGTACACTAGTCACTCCCCCTTAAAACATACTAAGTCATTTTAACCATTTCAAAACCTAGTAAGTCTCTGGACTTGCTAGTTATGTATTCTTTACAACTAATAGTATTTGTTTTATCTAGCAAAAATACTTTTCAAAGGTTAAGGTCAGCCTTTGAAAAGTATTTTTGCTAGGTATTTTACGTTTTTGCGCTGTCCCATGAAATTTCTAGGTTTTGAAATGGGGCAGTCGTGCGGTGCCCTGCCCCTTGGGTACCCCACGCCGCGCTAGCCGTTTTTCGTGCTGTTTTTAGGAGCTACCTATTCGTTATTTAAAAAGAATTATCTATATATATAAAAATCAATTGCTGTTCGTTAGTCTCGCTAAAACTCGAGAACGGCTGGACCGATTTGAATAATTCTTTTTTTGTTATGTTCGACAGAATACAGGGAAGGTTTAAAAGCAAAAAAAAAAAAAAAAAAATGTTTGGTTGGATAGGGTAGGTAGGTAGTGTAGTGTAGGTAGGTAGGTAGGTAGGTAGGGTAGGGTAGGGTAGGGTAGCGTAGGGTAGGGTAGGGTAGTGTAGCGTAGGGTAGGGTAGGGTAGGTAGGTAGGGTAGGTAGGTAGAGTAGTGTAGTGTAGGTAGGTAGGTAGGGTAGGGTAGGGTAGGTAGGTAGAGTAGGTAGGTAGAGTAGTGTAGTGTAGGTAGGTAGGTAGGGTAGGGTAGGTAGGTAGAGTAGTGTAGTGTAGGTAGGTAGGTAGGGTAGGGTAGCGTAGGGTAGGGTAGGGTAGGGTAGTGTAGGGTTGTGTTGGGTAGAGTAGTGTAGGATAGGGTAGTGTAGGGTAGGGTAGGGTAGTGTAGGGTAGGGTAGGGTAGTGTAGGGTAGGGTAGTGTAGGGTCAGGTAGGGTAGGGTAGGGTAGGTAGGGTAGATAAATGTGTGGTGTTTTTATGGCAAAACAAAGTTTGCCGGGTCAACTAGTCAACTAATAAAAATACCTACATTAAATTTCTAAAAATTATTGATTCTAAAATGATTCTTTTTGTGGTGGATATTCCATTTATCGAGGCAGGTTATACCTCGATAAATGGAATATCCACCACAAAAATAATTTTTCAATTCCAACCAGTAGCTCCTGAGATTAGCGCGTTCAAACAAACACACACTCTTCAGCTTTATAATATTAAGTATAGATAGGTACTCTTTTGTAATTGCAACTCTTCTAAAATCCAAGTTCAGTAGTAACACAAATCAATATCTTTATAGAAAATCAAATAATTAATTGGGATTTGGTTTTACCTGCTTTGGCAACAGGCTACTGCGGTGCCCTGTGACTTGGGTAGACCCTCACCGTATGCGCGTCCGCTTTTTAATCTTCATTGTAACCTTAGCCTTGAACCATTCTTAAAACTCGAAGATCGACTAAAAGTCTGTCAATGGCTATTGTCTACGAAAGAAAAAAAATAAGGTAAAATTAAAAAAAGAATCAGTCCTGCGAAAGGTGTCGCTAATACCTGAACTCATGTGCAGATGATAAAACATGGAAACACACAATCCGTACAAAGAGCTTCCAGATGGATTTAGCTCAAAAAAAAAGGATAACAAAACGAAATGAACAACACTTACTATAGTGCTCGCCAAACTTCTGGGCCGCCCTGAAGTTGGCTTTTCGATGCGCGAGGCACGAAACTGTGCTGTTTTTGTACGAGATTTACTACTGCGCAGCCATTGTAGCCAACTTCAGGGCGGCCAAGTTTGGCGGGAGCTATATTACGTATACTTTGTTAATAAATTAATGAATAGTATTTTTAGTTTGTGTTAGTAGAAAAAGTCTATGAGCAATGTATGTTGCCAGTGATCACCTATGGGACCGTGACGTGGTCGCTCACAATGGGCCTTATCAGAAAGCTTAAAGTCACCCAAAGGGCAATGGAGAGGGCTATGCTCTGCGTTTCCTTGCGTGATCGCATCAGAAATGAGGATATCCGCAGGAGAACCAAAGTTACCCAAAAGAGGGGGGACACTCGACTCTCACAAAAATTTGCAATTTAAAGCTTAATTTTACGCAAACGGATCTCTGAATCGAAAAATGGTTGTCACAGAACCGTAATATTTTTGAATGGCCTATCCAACGATACCCCACATCATGTGAAAGACGAGAAAAAATACATAAATACTTTACGTCTATAGGAGGTACCCGAAAGAAGTTTTTGTTTTCTTGGTTTTAATTTACCACTGTCGGAATTATTAATAATATTATGCATTGATGTATTAAAAAGAGGAAGATACGGGACTGCTCACAGCGCTTGGTCCTACTAATCAAAGTGAATGCCCGTAGCAGGTACTCAGTCGTGCACAAGGCACATTGTTGATCATACAGCTCATTAATTTCAGTGTTTTTATGTGTTTTTTGCAATAAATACGCACCAAAATGACTTCTTGTGTAGCTAAACAGTGTTTAAATAATACCAGGAAGAAAAATAAGTCACACGGGATCACTTAGCACTCGTAACTACAGTTAAACAGGTTAATTTGTTGAAAATTACAATAATATTCAATGTTTGCTTCGCCATATTTGTGAGAGCGAGATAGATATTACAAACATTCGTGAGAGACACGATACGCACATATTGCAATGTCATTTTATTCATAATAGTAAACATTCGGCGACTAACGCGATATCGCTCGCACTACAGCGGCGTCTCCTATATCTGTCCTTGTCTATCGGTAACTGTAAAGTTGGGACTGGTGATGACACTGAACACAGATGTGTGAGTTTCGGTGCATGTAGTCGTGCGCCGAGCCCAGGTTTTCTGATCGCGATGTTAGTGCGTAACGCATCTTCCTCTTTTAATACATGAATGATATTATTATGTATATCCATGCCAAATTATAGCTTAGTAGTATTAAGAGCCTCTGAGCTAAGCTGCGGACGGACACATGGATATAGCGAAACTATAAAGGGTTCCTTGTTGATCTCGGAACCCTAAAAATTAAAGTAAAGTGAAAAAACCCGTCAAGTGCGTGTCGGACTTCGCACATTTGGAGTTTCGTACCAATTTATCAATATATTGGTATTTGTTAAATAAATATAAGTAATAATAAACATTATCACCAAATTTCAAGTTCGTAGGTCCAATGGGAAGTTAAAAAATTTGTGACAGACAGAAGGAAACGTGAGTAACAATGAAAAGTAGGGCTCCGTTTGGACCCTTCGGGTACGGAACCCTAAAAGATCACAATACTACGAAACGTGCCGCAAATTCTAAAACCTGTGCTAAAACTAACTATGACATGAAAACATAAAATACCATTCGTTTTAACCAAGGATAGGTCCCAGCTTACATTCTAAGGGTCGGCTTCACCCGTGTGAATGTCGAAAGGGAACATATTCCGGGTATAAAAGTAGAACAGACTATATTATCTATCTCTGTGCCAAATTTCATCCAGATCCGTTCAGTAGTTTTTGCGTGAAAGAGTAACAAACATACAAACACACTAACACGCAAACTTTCGCGTATATAATATTAGTGTGATTAGTAGGATATTAAGATTCTTAAAACTTACTCAAATATTAGGTACTAGTGATATAAAGTCGGTACAAAGTGCTTCCAGCTTGTTTTAGCTCACAAAAGGTCAACAAAACGAAATGAACAACACATACCTACTCCTAGGTACACTTTGATATTAAATTAATGAAAAGAATAATATTTTCAGTTACCTACATAGGTAAAAAAACTGGTTGTGAAATATTAAGTACTTACCTTATCAACTCCATTTTTTAAACACGTGGTTGTAAAATTTTCGATGAAATCATTTTCGTTATTGTTTTGAACTTAATTCTTTACAAGGGCACATTTCACGCCAACATTATCTTGTAGTCACAAATTCACGTTCCTTGCCATCTTACTCTAAAATCAAACATCAACAAGCAAATTCAAATCTACAGCAATGCTTTTCAGTTAGGTAAAAAATCCCATCTAAAAACAGTTCGTGGGAAATTGGCGAAGACGAGATTACTTCACATACATTATGAATCGGACGTGACTAGATAAGTTAGCCCGAACCACAGACATAAATTTAGCTAGATGACGCGATTGTATGTACTTCGCGTGCCAAAAAACGGACTAAAGTTACGACAAATGATCGTATTATAATCTGTGTTTTTCATTTAGCATTATCGGCACCGGAAATCCACCGAAATCTAGAAAAATGCCTTTTTCTGCCATATTGAGCTGTAAAGAATGTATACAAAAAGTTGGCCGAGGCATTGGCAATGTTTTCTTTCATTGGTAAGTAAATTTGTTAGTTAGTTAGTTAGTTAGTTTTGTGTGTGAAAAAGTGGCACGCTTGGTTTTCATACAGATGGAGGGACTTGCGTTATCTAGTTACATTTATGTCTGTGGTCTGAACTTTATAATTATGCTTCGAAAATACCGTAACTTCGTCTTCATTAGGTAGGTACTTGTAGATGTTCAAAGAAAAAAGTTGTGTTGGAGGTTGCGCCGGTTAAAACGAAACGCAGATACATGAAAAGCTGCTTTCGATAGACAGGCAGATGATATGCGATTGGATCAAAATGGTTGGTGACTCGGCTACAATAGGGTTTAGGGAAAGCACAAATACCTGGGTTCGGACGTCCGAGAGTAGACCGCTGTCGACGAGTTAGTATCTCATAGTCTGTGATGTGAACAGAATGGAAGAGGCCCGCACAGGACTTCACAGGAGTCTGAGGCCAATATATAGCTGCTGGTTGACATCTGTCAGCCTGTCACTTTCGAAAATACGCAGGTGGGGTGTTGCTGTCTCGCTCGCACCTGGTACTATAGCATTGTCACAGTATAATTATACAAACAGTATGGCAGCTAAGCCTAGTTGATGAAATAATTACCTACGCTCCATTGAAGCAATAGGGTTTGTCATTAGACTTTGTCATTTTGTTTATTTATAATTAATCATGTTTTTTTTGAGTGAATTTTATAGTTATTAGTGTTTATACTTTTGTAATAAGTCTTGTGTAAGTGTACCTACCCTTTTCTATTTTATGATTGACGCCGGCTGTAGCGACGCCGGAATAATTAGTGCAAGTCAACCTGTCACATCACTGGATGTTCAGCTGGTAAGATGCCCACATTGCTCCCAGGCTCGTTTTTTCAAAGGCGAAAGGGGGCTTAAGATTCACTATGGCAAGGTCCACAAACCTCATAGTTTACCTTTGTGCCCCCCAGCCACATCCCCAACATCAACTCCTTTTGAAGAAACTTTGTGGAAAACATTGTCTAAATTCAAAAATTCCACTCCAGTCCTAAAAAGAGTTCCCCGGGGCGCGAGGCACTCTGTTGCTCAAAGTTTAGCGCGATGTATTCGTCACGCGACCCAGGAGAACTCACAACGTGCCTGGGAGCACTTACTCACCTTCCCTTATAGGATTCTGCATGTGCATAAAAATTTGGCAAGTCAAAAATCATTAACAAACCAAATTAAAGAAAACTGCAACAATTCGGCCCACATTTTAGGCTCCAAATTACCGTTTTTTAATATTTCTCAGAAAGGCATTTGTGCTCATGTGGAATCCAAGTTAAGTGAGGGTGACATAAGGGGGGCGGCCAGACTTCTGTTCAGCAGTGATGTGGTGGCGCCTTACTCTCCGGAGACTCTTGCAGCCCTAGAGAGTAAGCACCCAGCGCCTGCGGATGGTCTCACCTTCCCCGACCCACCCGTCCACCCCGACCCCCTCGTTCAGGATTCATCTTTTTTCCAAATTTCAGCCCCACAGTTGATCGCAGCCGTGAGCTCTTTCCGGAGTGGTTCTGCCGGTGGCCTCGACGGCCTGACTCCACAGCATTTGAAAGATTTGTTGAGTTCAGGCGCCGGGGAAGCTGGTGAGTCACTCTTGAAGGAGCTCGCGGTTCTGGTCAACTTAATGCTCTCCGGTGGCGTGAACGATGCCGTCGTCGATGTCTTGTATGGGGCTAACCTGTGTGCCCTGTGCAAGAGGGACGGCGGCATCCGTCCCATTGCCGTCGGTTGCACCTACAGGCGTTTGGCAGCCAAAATATGTTGCAAGATGTACAGCGAATCGCTTGCAACTAAGTTCCAGCCCCTTCAACTTGGTTTTGGTTCCAGAGGGGGCTGTGAGGCTGCCGTACATGCCTTATCCTCATTTCTTAACTCCAAAAAAGGTGAGGTCATTCTCAAGGTTGACGTCAAAAACGCATTCAACTCCGTGAACAGGGACACTTTGTTGGCTGAAGTCAAAAAAGTACTACCCGAAATTTATGGTTTTATGTGGCAATGTTATAGACATCCATCAAAATTATTGTATAAGGACAACATTTTGGAATCTGCAGTTGGTTGCCAACAAGGTGATCCTCTCGGGCCTGTCATTTTCAGTTTAGCTATTCATCCCATAATCCAGCAACTAAATTCAAAATTTAACGTGTGGTATTTAGATGATGGAACGCTAGGAGGTGATGTTGACACCGTTTTGAATGACCTGAAACTCCTCAAACAGAAATTTAAATCCATTGGCCTGGAACTTAACCCCTCAAAGTGCGAAATTTATCTCTCTGACGTTACTGACAGACAATCGACTTTAGATAAATTTAATGCAATAGCCCCGCAAATCAAAATCTTAGAAAAAAGTTCCCTGCACCTCCTAGGTTCCCCAATTTTAGAAGAAAGTTTTTCATCTTTCATCGAAGACAAAATCAAACACTTTAATGATATTTCGGATAGACTCTCCAAAATTAATTTACATTCGGCATTCACCCTTATCAGATATTGCTGTTTCGGTCCAAATTTTATGTATTTTCTCCGTTCTTCTCCTCTTTGGAAAAAACCACAACTTTTGGACAAAATTGACCAAATTATTCGCAACACATTAACATCCATTCTTAATGTGGCCTTGGACGACCGAGCGTGGCTGCAAGCCACCCTACCAATTCGTTTTGGTGGCCTCGGCGTCCGCAAAATTTCTAGTGTAAGCTTACCAGCGTTCCTGTCTTCTGTCCACAGCACTGAAAAGCTAACGAGAAAAATTTTAGCTCTTTCCCTGGTTGACTCCGAAGTGCCGTGCTTGACAGACGCAGAGGACGCCTGGAAAGTGGCTTGCCCGGATACGGATCGGCCCGAGAACCCATTTTCCCAGAGGCAGTGGGATGAGCCGCTCTGCAGGTTGGTACGGAATAACCTTATTAATACGTCTACCAATACTGCTGAGCGTGCCCGCCTGCTGGCTGTGGGTGAGTGGGAGTCGGGCCTCTGGCTTCAGGCACTACCGTCGCCTAACATAGGTACTATGCTAGGTGACACAACCTTCCGACTCGCTACATGCCTGCGATTGGGCGCTCCTTGTGGGGCTCCACATCGCTGTCAATGCGGTGAAGCAGTCGACTGCCTCGGACACCATGGCCTATCTTGTAGTAAGAGTGCAGGTCGGATTGCGCGGCACGCTAGCATTAATGATCTCATCCGTCGTGCTCTTGCCACCGCCGGGGTGCCAGCTGTCTTAGAACCCAATGGCCTGGCACGCGTCGATGGGAAGAGACCAGATGGTATGACCATAATGCCATGGAAGTTGGGTAGGTCTTTGGTATGGGATGCAACTTGCGTCGACACCCTTGCACCATCCCATCTTCCTAGCACGGTGGGCTGCGCTGGGGCGGCTGCTGCAGGTGCTGAAAACCTCAAACGGCGCAAATACAACAATTTAATTGGTAATTATGTGTTTGAGCCGTTTGGGGTTGAAACACTAGGGCCATGGGGTCCGAGTGCTCACATATTATTTCGGGATATCGCCAAACGGTTGGTCGACTCTTCTCGAGACCAGAGGGCTGGCCTTTTTTTTGGCCAAAGAATCAGCATTGCCATCCAACGTGGCAATGCTGCCAGCCTTCTGGGCACTTTTCCTGTTGACAGCGATGTGGACGAATTTTTTGACGCCCCGTAAATGTACATATTTTTATTCTTATTTTATTCATAATATTAGTTTATAAATAATACTGTACTTATGTATTACAACAAAAATAAAAATCACTATAAATACTGAAAAAAAAAAAAAAAAAAAAAAAAAAAGCAATAGGGTTGTAACTTTTAATGTAGGTATTTAATTTAGTTTTTTTTTTAAATTTTGTTATAACATTTTTAATCGTGATCAATCAATCAAATTGAAATAACTAGCTTACAAATACAATTTAAATAGGTAATCTCATGGCTTCGGTTCGGCAAAAGACGAAAGTTTAAAACACGGCAAACAGTTTATTATTATTAACACACAACAAGTTGTAGAACTATAGATCTTTAACTTTGTCATTACGGCGTAACGTTTCTTGCGCTCGTCGGAGCGGTCGCGCGGTAGACGCGAATATAAACTTATACGTGACTACTCGTCTAGCTTGACGCGGCACGTATTACTAACAGGAATGCGAACGCTTCTTAGGGGTCTCATCGGTGCGCAACTGCGCATTTTTGTGTTGTTAGTGTGCCGCTTCGAGCGTGTGTAGGTAGTTTACATACTGTTTGTATATTTATACTGTAGCATTGTGCCGGAATGTATAATGAGGGTAGGACACGATGCCAGCCAAACATCTCGCGTTTCTCTCCCTACCCGCAAATACGTCACAAACACGACCGACGCGACGTTAGGTGCATACTGTTGGTAATAATTATAACCAACATTCATCGAACAATGTACATTAGATCATTTTCTTAATAATTTGATCTAAGAAAATTTTGAGATTTATTCTCATAACATGGTGAAATTGATTTGTAAAGTTATGTCACAGACGGACAAAAACACGACAATCGCACCAAAACCGCTGGGCGTATTTTAATGAAATCGACACCATCTCAAAGACGTTTCTACATATACATTTTGATCAGAGGCTTTTTTTAAGTCATAGAATACTAAGGAAAGTACAAAAAACTACAAAATTTAGGGTCGCACAGGTGTGAAACGAGTGTGCGTTTTGTTCCTTCAAGGTGGTTGGCGTTAGTCGTCGTTTTAAGGGTGCCTTTCCACCAGTGATAAGCTATGCTACGATGCTATGGATGCGTTTGATATCCACCAATCATATTCATTGGTCCGTATGGTGGTGGTGTTTGTCCTGTACATATTGTGGTGTACAAAAAATAAATATAGCAAAACACTGGTGGAAACGGGTTCTGCTGAGCTGTTTTTTATAAGGATGGATGCATGCTGTGCATCAGTGCGTTGAAATATCGTGTGACGTCACGGTATACTACACTTTATACTGACAAAGTGACGTCACAAGCCCCCACTCCTGAACTTTGATGAGCTTTATCTTTGTCAATTTTTATTAATTTGATAAAGCATAAAATACGATTATTCAATCCAATCCAATATTATTTTACAATGCATGTCCTCGAAAAGAGCGTTTTCCAAGCAGCCAAACTATGCGGAAAGTGTCACTTTTTTTCACTAGTTTTTTTTTACTTTCCTGTAATTTTTTACTCCAACGTCAGCCCGACGCATAGTTTTTATTATTTGAGAAAAGTTTTACAAATTAGTTAGGTACAGATTATCTATCATTCATATAAAAGGTAAAATAAAACTAATACTTCATTAAAGGCGTTTTTAATTTCTGTAGATTTAGATTTTCATCAGTAAATTAATTTTAAATAATCATTTAATATGTTTGGCAAAACGTATATTTTTAACCGACTTACAAAAAAGGAGGAGGTTCTATGTTCGACTTTATGTTTGTTTTTTTTTTTTTTTTTTTTTTTTTTTGTGTATGTTCATCGATATCTCTGTCAATTGTGGACCGATTTTGAAAATTCTTTTTTTGTTTGAAAGAGTATGTTTCGAAATTGGTCCCATTTTAATTTGGTGAAGGTCTGATGAAGCACTTCGGAGATACATAACAGAACTCTTCAATAACTAACGGCAAAACTCTCGGGATTGCTGCAATCGCATGTCTGTTTGTTGTTTATACCATTTCATAACATAACATCACGCCAGTACGCTCTAAAGGGGTACTGTGTACCCCTTTATCTCTCATTTCACTGGTTATGTTCAAGTTTCATATTATTCGGTTAATCTATTCTGGAGTTATAGGGACCTTAATAAACAACTTGCTATTAGGTAGGTAAAACTAAAAAGGGAAAAATAAAAAAACTTTTTTGCAAAAAAATACTACCGACTTCCAAATGAAAAACTACAAAGTGAAAAATAACTTTACTTTTGGAAGTCGGTGTCCATATCGCATAAAAATGGTAACTACGTAAGACACCGACTTCCAAAAGTAAAGTTATTTTTCACTTTGTAGTTTTTCATTTGGAAGTCGGTAGTATTTTTTTGCAAAAAAGTTTTTTGCTCGTGCCTTTTTACGTTACGATGTGACAGCTATTTGCACATGCGCAGTAGATTTGCCCGAGAAACTATTAGTTAATCTGTGGATATGCTGAGCGCGCTTGAATAACCCCGCCATTTTATTAATTCATACATTTTTTTATTTTCTCCCACAATGCATAGTAAAATGTTGTATGATACACGTACGTAAGATGATTTCCGACTCGTGTCGATTTATCCACTCACTCGCTTCGCTCGCTCGTGAATAAAAATGCCACTCATCGGAAATCACCAACCTTCGGCACTTGTAGCATAAATAACTATTATAATCTCACTGACGGACTAAATAGAATTATCATTTTTCTACCCAGGAAACATATCTATTGATGGACAAAATCTATATTAATGCGAGCGAATCTGCTAGTTAAAGCTAGTCACTCTTAACTTTACAATAAAACACCGAATAAAAAGCGAATTAATATTTAATTATTATTAACATTATTATACAATAGTTAAGTAATTATTTTTAATTAAAATAAAAAAACAATTTATTCAATAACTTTGATCACAGGTCTAAACAAAAACGAATAATTTTTAAATGCAAAACAAACATTTCTGTAAACTTAAAAATGATTTGAATAAAGCATTTTACTTAATCATATTTATAATTATAATCTAACTTATATAACGCCGTTAGTACTGGCACAGATAATATAATACTAGCATACAGATGCCTCATCCCATACAAAGAAACCGTGCCGACTTAGGGCTCCCACACATAACTGCGATGCGATGCGATGCGACGCGATATCTGTACATTTAGTACGTGCGAGCTCGCAGATATTTGCGATGCGATGCGAATTCGCAGTTATGTGTGGGAGCCCTTAAGGCGGTACCCTGATCAAAAAATCAGCATGAGATATGAGCATTCCTATTGGCCTAGCGGCACTGGTGGCGCATGAATTACAGTAGTGAATACGCCCAGATTTTAGAATAAAATCTTTATAAAATTTAATGTCTTTTGAAAAAAAAAATACTACAATAATGTTCGTTATTAAATTGTCTATCCATTAGTGTTAGTACAAAAATAATTAATGAACACTTTACGAGGAGATACATGCTATCAATAATTATTTCTCATTTTTATGGTTTTGTTGGAAGGAGATTAGTGAAACATATACCTCTTTAAAAAAAAAGTATACGACCATTTTAGAATCAATAATAATGTAGAAATTTAATGTATTTTTATTAGTTGATATTTCTTTTTAAATAACGAGTAGATAGCTCCTAAAAACAGCACAAAAAACGGCTAGCCCAGCGTTTTGCTCGGGGTACCGCCTTAACTAGCATTTTTCGTCTGATAAAACCAAATATTTTTTGTACATCGTTCATGGTGTTAGCAGCGACATGCAAGTAAAGGATTTACTCGGTTCGTGACATTTTTGCCCTGTAAATACAATAATGATTTGTTTTTTACTGCACGTTTTTACTGTTTAATTGCACCAAAATGTATTACAATACAAATTTAAACAATCGAGTGGCACGCCTCAGAAATTTATAACCGCATCATCAATTGTAAATGATCCGTTCAAATAATCTTTGAAATGTGAACATAGAGCCCAATATTCCATAATTTTGTGCTTAGGAGAGTTGATTAAACAAGCACATACAATTTTTATGTTCAATTCGAGAAAAAAATAATTTTACACACAATTCAATAACAAATAGGTGTATATAGCGCCATCTAGTGAGATTTATTTGAACCAAATTTTCTTTTTTAGCGCTGGGACCCCGTGGTACTGGCCTATGGTTACTGGCTTGTGCAGCTCAGATCATTCGCTCTGTGTAATCTTTTTTTTTTTTTTTTCTCTATATATACTGGTATTCTGCTGCATACGGCTATACTGGCAGTTTATCCAGTTCCATCCTATTAATCGATTTATTAAATTACTAGTTGTTTAAATAAATAAACAACTAGTAATTTCCTGGAAATGTAAACAAAAAAAGTTAATAAAATCAAAAGACCCGACTGCAAAGATGTAAACAAGAAAAAAATGATGCTGTGCAGTCGGAGGATATTTATAGTTTTGGTTAGCCAGCTCACGAATATGTATACTCCGACATTGTAGTTGGGTTTGATTTTATTAAATTTTTCATTTACAACTTTTTATTTATACATTATTTTTCGAATGGGTTTTAAACATATTAGTGGTATATATTTTTGTAATCACCTCTAAGAACCCTTCATTTTGATACCGCAGTCAATGGGGTTCGAAGAAAAAAAACATTGCAACCTCTCTACAAAATCCAAAATCCGCAAAGTTCCTTTTTTTTTAACGGCACTTACACAGAACACTTGGGCAGCCAATTCCTATCCAACGATGTCTCAATTATAAAAATCCGTCAAGTGGTTTGAAAGATACGAGGTAATAAAGAATATTACGTACATAAAAGATACGCGAGAAAAACATAACCCTTTCCTTGCAGCCGGGTAAAAAATGTGCTATTCCAGACCATAATCTATCTGTGTGCCAAATTTCATCTAGATCCGTCCAGCCGTTTGAGCGTGAAGAAGTATCAAACACACTCACAAACTTTCGCCTTTTTAATATTAGTGTGATTTTCAAGCGTCTTCATCATTCCCACTATCCGTAGACACCTCCCCGTCGCCGATAAAAACTTCTTCGTCAGCTATATAATTAGGAACCGACCGATTAACTTGGAGGACCGAAGCCATAGCCATTCCAGTACCAAAACTATACTCTATGGGTTTCAAGCTCTCGTCTATATTGTCTATGGCAGGTATTGGTCTATGGTTTGGATGATTTTTTCTTCTTACAGCTCTATGGCGACGGACATCGTGCAGTAAAGCCTTCTGTTTTGCAGTATGATACTCAAAATCGCTTTCTGATGATGAAGGAGTTAATTCTAAGTCTTTTTTTGTGAACCGTATCTCATTATTCACAGTTTCTTTAACTGTTTTGTTGACAGTAGCTGCTTCTACGTCGCTTAGACCTTCGGAAAGACCGCTGGAGTCTAATTCTTTTTTTTCTGTCCTTACATATTTACACCATTTTGTGATAAAATAGTCCTTGAAGGTACTTATAGTCAGAAGTTTACTTTTTACATTTAGTTTTGCGTTAGCCTCATAAATAATATCAGTTATTTCTGTTTCTTTGCTGTATTTTGCTAATTTATATTTGTATTTCTTATTCCTATTTTTAACTTTTTTAGGTTTGGTAGACAAAGGCCTCTTTTTAGGGCCATGTTTTCTTATTTTTAATTTATTTATATAACCTTTCTTTTCCATGAAATCTTCAAGATTTATCTGTCTAGGGAACTCTGGTATATCCTTTAATTCCGGCATAGTTTTAGCGAGTGCTTGTCTCTCTCTTTCCCTCATAACATCCTCTCTTTTCCCCAATTTCCTTTTTAATTCACACAACACTATTTTATTTGCCTCCTTTTCTTTCTTTCCAGGCGCCGTTGTGAGGTCCCCTGCTGCCTGAATGCTCGAATCGTCATCATCAGTTTTCACAAAATAAAAAACTTCATCCTTACTCTCTGGCTCCCTGTCTTCTATTTTCAAAATATTCACGTTCTCAACCATAACCTCTTTGTCTACAAACTCGATTTCTTTGACGTTCTTATTTTGAATTTTCTTGAGCCTCAACTGAGAACTCTGTACAGTCTTTAAACATTTTGTGAGACTATCGATAATATCATCCATATCTCGATTGAGGACTTGCAAATCGATTTCTTGTTTATTCATGGCACAAGAATCGAGAAAAACATCTAGACAGTTAGATTTGTTTAGTATTAACTTTAATTCCAAACATGATTTTGCTATACCAGTGTGAATATCAGAATAGAGCCACGTGTCGTTGAATGCTGTGCCTAATTTTTTATTTTCGTTGTCTATGCTGCCAGAGTTTTTGAGGAGCCTGTACATTCGTTCTAGGGATTCGTAGTTGTGTGCGAACTCCTTCGTGACATGGGGTATGACCACGGTGTGCAACCAGTGTATTCGTTCATTGTGGTTCTTGTATACTCTCTGGGCTTGTAAGGGTGGTACAAAGTGGGCCATTGCTACGTGTTTGAGGAATGTTGACTGGACTACTAAGAAGGCATGGTGGATTTTCTGAAAAATAAATTGGTTATTTTAAAATTATGTTTATTAGTAAAGCTTCATCGTAATCTTTTGAGTTTGTACGTTTGTTTGTAATGGGTAATATCTAAAAGTACTGATGCTTTCACTGACAGTGTTACAAGATTGGGTAACGCCATCTATTGACGAGAGAAAGATAGCGCCATCTCGTATCGAATAGCGAAATTTATCTTCTCGAAGGTTCGTGTCGAGTCTTTCTCAGCCGAATATTCTGGCATGTTCTCATTATGTCGCGAACGGTTTCGAAAGTTCTTCTTTCTCTGCAGAACTTTCTAGAAGGTTCTCGTCGCGTCAAGAACATTCTGGAATGTTCCAGACACGTTCCACGTGCTATATAGCGTGACATCAGATTCGACGAGGGACATTTTCGATTTGGAAGCGATTAAGAGCGATCAAAAGCGAAATAGTGCGAAGTAACAAAATTGTTTGAGAAATAAAGTGAGATTAAGATCTTATCCATCCACCAACCCGCACGGGGAACCCGTGTGGTGGATTACGGCCCATTCCCTCTCACCGAGAGGAGGCCTGTGTCCCAGCAGTGGGAATATTAAAATGCTGATGATGATCTCACCATAAGGTTATCACTCGTCTGCGCCTGCACTGCCTCCCAGGCCACGTCAGCTCTCAACCAGGGCGCGTTGCCCAAGATGGCGGACGACGCTCTAGATAGAAGCACTGCCAGCTCACTCTGATGCCGGCAGAGTAGGGTGTGGGTTGAGTCTATCACTGTTGTTAGAGAGCCACTGGGAAAGAGAAGAGAAGAATATATACAGAACCTCCCTCTTTAAAGTAGGTTTAAAAAAAATTGTGTGTTCTAAAAATGGCGTAAAACAATGAATCTCTAAAAAGTCAGTGTCAAAGAACCTCCTTTTTACAAGACGGTTATAAATGAGGCGTCATTACCACTGTCTTAAATAGCGTCCAGAACAGAATCTCCCTCTTTGCAGTTGGTTAAAATCTCTAAGTATGAAGCTTTGTCATTATATCACTCACGCTATTTTTAACTCTATTTCAGCTGTGTTTAAATTATTTTTCAACTAAAGCTGTTGTCAGTAGCTCTAGGCTATGGCGCGTTGCCCAAGATGGCGGCAGATGCCTTAGAATTAGATCTCGCACGCTATTTACAACTCTGTGCCAGTCGAGTTTCAGTTCATTTTCAAGTAAAGCCCGGGACAGTAGCTCTCAGTCGTGTGTCGTAGTGACGTCAGAGAAATCGCGCCAGCAGTTTTCAGCACGATTTGAACGTATACAACAGTCCGAAAACAACCGCAGGGCAGGTGCCGGGACCAGGGGTCTACTCTCTAAGCACGGATGATTCGTTCGGGGCCCGATCTAAGAATGAATGACAACACAATTTGACAGTTGTACCTACCCCCGATGTGTTTTTACCCGTCCCAAAAATTTAACTTAACACTTGTTTTTTCACTCCGAAGTATCGGAATATTTTCCGACGGGCCCCGTAACTTCGTTGACGGAGATATTAGACCCATTGACACAACACAACTGTTCGGTCGGAGGGTGCCTTTTCAATGGAGGTATGCGGGACTTTTCACCATGTTCCGCCTACCTCCAAACACGGATATTCAGCTGCTTTCGTTGAGGCTCAAAAAGCTAAGCAGATTTGATTGATAGCGGGATCTTGTGAGGGCTGATCCTACTCGTAGAAAATGCTGAAACCTCGCATGCATCATGGAACAGTGGTCGCATGCTGTCGTACATGGGAAGACTTAGGGTAAGCGCTTTTTGGGTCTCCCCAGGGATGTGCTCTAACAGATAAAAAGGCGAAAAGACACCCTCGGTTCTGGGGTGGTCTTTTAAGAGGTCATGGGGGTTCTACATGTTGACGAAAAGGGTGTCCGCGGAGTTTCTTGCACAATCTTCTCCATAGAGACCTACTGAAGCTTGCGAATGTGCAACTAAATTCATCTTTTGTTTGACAATTCAAATTATATTTTTGATTTTGATTGTGATCACCATGGTCGTTTTAATAAGGTAGACTGTTAGAAATTCAATCCCACACACCCTGGCCTTTGCCCCAAAAGTCCAGGCACCTATAAAAGGTAGATCGATTGATACTGAACTTAAATGCCAGTGCTCTAAAAAATATGAAGGAAAACATCGTTAAGAAACAGTGCGACAAGTCCTAGATCCAAAAATTCGAAGACGTGAATATCCACCACCCCGCACTGGGCCCACGTGGTGGATTAAGGCACATTCCCTCTCTCAGAGAGGAGGCCTGTGTCCCAGCAGTGAAACCATTAGAAGTATGATGAACTTACATGTTGGCATGCAGCGCGGCATACTCCTTGAGGCAGGCGTGTGTCCTCCTCGCGAGCGCCAAGTACTCCCTCATCACTGATAGCAGAGGGGGCAGAGAACCCGCGCAGTGGAACCGGTGACACCAGCGCAGGACTACCGGCAAGGAGGCGTACACTGCCAGGTTGATGAGGGTTGATCGCTGGATACTGACAAGGAAAATTATTATTATTCACTAGCGGCTATCCGCGCGAGCAAGAGAAAAGCAGAGGATATACACATTCTAAATGTGGTGCTGGAGACGGATGCTCCGAATACCATACCATGATCAGCCAAACTCATAAATGTGTCTGTCCTTTCTCAACTCGATGTCAAGATCCGATTGTCTACAGTATGCCTCCAGCGTATCTTAACCTATTTTGACCACATAATGCGAAGGTGAGATAGCAGTCTCGAAGAGCTGGTTATTGTTGGCAGTACCGAAGGAAAGAGCACGAGGCCGGTCGTCAACACGACGATAGTCTGACCATGTAAAAGAAGCTACGTCCTCAAGCAAATTTCAAGAAGACAACTTTGGACCGGAATCGATAGACACAGATTGGTTTTATTGTTATTGATTGATTTAAAGGGATCCAGTGAGCACGATCTCCAGTAATGAGGGATCGATTGGAGAAGAAGTCCGCGTGGATATAGTACTTCTACACAAAGGGCTTTATATATAAAGACGAAAGTCCTAGGGTTTGGATATCCAAAACCAGAAGACTATAGGTTCATATCTCCTAGTCTCGTTATTTCTTTATCGAGATTAGGGAGGAGTATGTTAGGGGAATATCTAGGGGAACACAATAGATCCTAATGGGTCGAAGTGTCCGAATTATTTCTCGGCCCCTCCACAATATATCCACCATCGACTATGCCGACGCCTGTTATTTGGATACCACCAAGAAGCTTTTAAATAAAATTGAGCGTTTGCAAAATATATGTATTCGTTTTGTTTTCAATCTTAAAAATTATGACTATGTTTCTGGCTTTCGCAAGATACTCAAGTGGCTCCCAATTCGAATTCGCAGGAACTCTCGGATTTTGTGTCTGCTATTTAACATCCTTCATAATCCTAAAACGCCATCCTACCTCCGTGAACGCTTCTCCTACTCTCCCGTCCTGCGGATGCACCTTGCAGGTCGCTTCTTAAGAATCGCCTTGATACCCCTTCCCCCCTTCCCACACAACCGACTTCTACTCCTACTCCTTTACTGTGCACTCGGTGCGTTTGTGGAACTTGCTGCTGCCTGACATTAGGGCTTTTAAAAAGTAGAGTGAAAGAACACTACCTTTCCATTCCATCATAATTATCTTTTTATATATATTGGTATTTATTTAGTTTTTGTTACTGAGATGGAGAGGGAGGGGACGACCAAAGAAAAGATGGATGGACTGTGTGAGGAGTGATATGAAAGAAAAGGGCGTCAGTGATGGAGTGACGGGGGACAGGATGGTATGGAAGAAGAAAACGTGTTGCGCCGACCCCAAGTAACATGGGACAAGGGCAGGAAGATGATGATGATGATGATGATGATTTAGATTTGTTACTCTGAATTGTTTTATGTGTTTATTTTTCCCCACCACACACAATGTCTACATCTCTTTTTTATTATATTCCTTTTGCAGGAATGCTGGCAGAGATTTCATTAGAAATAAGCATCACCTCAGAACCTTTTTCTGTTCCTTCTTCTTGTCCTTGTATTGTGTGTGTACAAAAATTGTTAAATAAATAAGATAAGATCCTATTCTAATGTTCCCTCTGGATAATAAAACACTTTAAACATAGACAAAGCCGCTGGCAGAAGCTAGTGATGAAATAACACTTACTGTCTAGGAGGAAACAGAAGAACAGTAGCAGCGACCCCCATCGCAGCAGCAAACCGCTCTCCTCTGGTCATCCACCCGTTCTTACCACCACCAACATACTGCCACACATCCTCAGGTGCCGGAGACTCTTGCTCCACGTCAATGCTGTCCTCACGGAATAGTAGGCCGCTTTCAAGGATCAGTATTATGTTTTCTCGGGTGTATAGGAGCTGTTGAAGTAAAGAGGCAACTTGAGAATCTATTTATCATCAGCCTATTAATGTTCCCACTGCTAGGACACTGGCCTCCTCTCTATGAGAAAGGGGATGGGCCTGTACCACCATGCGGACCTGAATTTTTGGTTCTAGGACATGCCGGTTTCCTCACGATGTTTTCCTTCACCTTCTTTTGAGAGAAGTGGTGATGAAATAATTTACCCAAAGTAAAACCCCTGCCAGGATTAAAAAAACCCACAATATACAACTTATAAGTCACACCTGTCACCACTGGGCCACTACTGCTGGTATGCTGGGTATAATATAACATAGTGTAATTTTTTTATAGGTCCATAGGCTCACGTTTGACCACTATCTCGCCTGATGGTAAGTGATGATGTGGTCTACGATGAAGCACACTTGCCTAGAAGTAACCTATTCACTCTTGACTTGAAAGATTCCAAGGTTGTAGCTTTCAGGGAATAAAGACTCTGGCAGCTAATTCCACACCTTAGCTGTGCGCACAATGAAAGTATTAACAAAACGCTTTGTGTGTATGGGTGGGGTGTCCGCCATGTACCGTATATTTTTATAACATAATGGGGAAAAGGTTAGATAGTATCAATAGCAAATATATGGTCTCTTAATATTATGTTTGGCCCAGTCTGCTTATTCTGAGTTTTTTAACATACTAAAACTCACACTAACGCCTCTGTATTTTGCCACGGCAACACCATTCGCAGACCCAGTCAAGATTAAATTATAACACTTCCGGAGCAAGGCTCTTAAAAGGAAATAATTTAGAAGATAAAGGTAATTGTTTACCAATTTCATAGTTATTTGGATTACATAATCTAGATAATTCTATGAAGAAAAGTCATTATGATAATGTGTGACTAACAACATGATATTTTTATCATATTCATTTTATAACCTTCTATTAGTTTTAAAAGAAAGAAAAATATTATACACAGGAGACAAGGAATATAAGCAAAAAGGCTCCTATCTCAGAATCTGCAGCAATATCCAAAATGGAAATAACGCTGAGCTGATATTCTGATAACGTCTGTTTTACAGATGTTTCATTAAGGCTTTTTAGCTAAGTACACAAATGGACCTTGTTAGGGCACAGCAACAAGTAATTTCTCACATCTGCTTTTAGTTTTCATGTTTATGATCGCCTCACATATGAGTTTTTTAGAAACAGATCCATACATCAAAAATGTAGTAAAAATAGAAACTTACCATATTCGGTCTGAATTTTATAGCAAACCATCTTCTGGAGAGAAGAGGCGGCGTAAAGTCTTGTTTCATGAACAAAGCCATCTGGAATTTCACAATATTTCAGTTAAAAATATCCTTGTTATCACAAAATCACGAGAAAATCGCAAAATATTTGCCGGCAAAGGGTTACACTCATTTCATATAAATAATGTCAAATTAACACGAACTTTAATCGTCATTTAATACTGTATTAATAATTATAGTATTTCTGATAATAACCTTGCTAATTGTTATTATATAATAGCAGTTTTAATAGTATTTTTCCATTTTCCAGGAATCACCAAATTCTTCAGTCTGCATATTATTATGACATACAAACTCTTGGAGTATTATTGTTCTGTGCATACAAATACGTCACGTTTGTGAAGATAGCTAACTAAAACATAATTATGATTTTGAAACCTTTGAACATTTGGAAAAATCTTAAGCCGGGTACACATTGGTGCAATGTAACATGTAATGTGTACTGTAGGTAGTTGTATATAATGTTTTAGTAATATTTAGTATATGTAGGTAGGTTAAGATTCTGTATGTAATGGCAGTTCATTTATAGTCGTGTCGTAGAACGCCTGGTTTTATTCCATCTTCCTAAATACATTACAGTGGCGACGAGTTGGACAAATTCCGGACAATTTCGCGTGTGATAATACGGATTGTCAAGTGTTTGTGACTGTCGAGTGTATAAAAACTCAATAAAAAAAAAATAAAAAAAAATGTCGATCGGAAAAATAAAGGAGTTCGATGTAAAATCCGGCACGTGGTCAGTGTACGTGGACCGCGTAGAAATGTATTTCAAAGCAAATAAAATAGACGACGACACTAAATTGCCGACGCTTATAGCGGTTATGGGAGATGAGGCGTACGAACTTTTGTGTAATCTAGCAAGTCCAAACAAGCCAGCGGAGTTAACATACGTCAAAGTGGTTGAATTGCTACACCAACATTTAGAACCAACGCCCTCGGTGCTCGCCGAACGTTACCGGTTCAGACAGCGGAGACAGACCAGCGATGAGAACGCAGCAGCGTATGTAGCCGAGCTCAAGAAACTTGCCCGACATTGCAAGTTCAAAGAAACCTTGAACGAGAATTTACGCGATCAATTCGTCTGCGGTCTGCGGAGCGATATAATTCGGCAACGATTATTTGGGGAGACCGACACTATTTCGTTCTCGGATGCTGTGAGGCTAGCAAGTACACTGGAAGCGGCGGAGCGGGACGCAGCCGCGGTGGAGTCGATGGTGACGATGGGCGGCAGAGGTGACACAGCGGGGAGCGGGGGACCGGAACAAGCGGTGCACGCGCTGTTCAGCAGACGGGACGGCGGCGGCGCGCAGCCACGGGCGCAGAGGGGAACGCGCGTGGCACGCGGAGAAGCGCGGGGAGCAGCGCCAGCGGGGCGGCTGCGCACGGCTGGCGCCACGAGACAGCATGCTGGCGGGAGCGGCGGCGCGGGCGGTAGCATGGCGGATCGCTCAACAAATTGTGCGGGTTGCGGAGCCACAGAGCATACGTATGCGGGTTGTCGGTTCCGTAACTACGTATGTAGTAATTGCAGACGCCCAGGACACTTGCGGAGGGTATGTCCGGAGAGGGAGGCCAACGTGCCTGGCGGGACAGGTTCTCAGCGTTCACCCATGTATTTCGGGGAAACGAGTGCAAGTTCCCACGAGATTGAGGTGCCATCGGAACAAGATTTCCACCATCTATGCTTAAACGACTATAGAGCGGTAAGCTTGCCTATATATATAGACAATTATAAAATACCTATGGAAGTAGATACGGGTACAGCGATATCGTGTATCAGTGAAGAAACTTACAGAAGGTTTTTTAGGAATCATGAATTAGAAACCAGTGATGTTATATTGAATTTTTATGACGGCACAAAAATTAAACCTCTTGGAATGTTTAAGCCCATAGTAAAGTATGAAAGCTGTAAGAAACAATTAGAATTATTTGTCATAGGGGGGGGTACCACATCTCTGCTGGGCCGTCAATGGTTAACAGAGCTAAAAATTAAAATACCCGTATTTAATAATTGTTACAATTTTACGTGTAAAAATGTTAATCTAACTAATGATATTAACGGATTGTTAAACAGGTTTAAAGAACTATTCAGCGGCGGTTTGGGGCGGTACACTGGAGGCAAGGCGACGCTGCGCGTGCGCGACGAAGTTAGACCGGTGTTCCACCGAGCGCGGCCCGTGCCGTACGCACTGCTGGGCCGGCTCGACGACGCGCTCGACGCCATGCTGCGCGATGGTATCATCGAGCCGGTGGACTGCTCCGACTGGGCCTCACCACTGGTGCCGGTAAATAAACCTGACGGATCACTGAGAGTCTGTGCTGATTACAAAGCGACGGTGAATCCTGTACTACTTACTGACCGCTATCCGTTACCAAGAATAGAGGACTTAATGGTTAACCTTAGTGGAGCTACGTATTTCTCTAAAATAGATTTAACGCAGGCCTATAATCAGATTGAGCTAGATGATACAAAGGAATATACCGTCATAAATACGCATAGGGGTCTGTACAGGTATAATAGGCTAGTTTACGGTTTGTCTTCAAGCCCAGGCATATTTCAACGAATTATGTGCAATTTATTGAAAGGTATTCCAAATGTAGAAATATTTCTTGATGACGTAATTATAGGGGGTAAAAACAAACGAGAACATTTACATGCATTAGAAGAAGTTTTTAGTAGATTACGTCAGTCTGGTCTTAAACTAAAAAAGGAAAAGTGTGTATTTTTAGTAAAAGAGGTAAAATATTTGGGATACATCATTAATCAAGAGGGAATTAAAACAGATCCGGCGAAGGTTGAAGCTATAGTTAGGATTCCGCGACCCGCGAATGTATCGGAGCTAAGATCATTCCTAGGAATCATAAATTTCTATGGCAAGTTTGTTAAGAACATGAGTAGTAGATTAGTACCGCTTTACGAGTTATTAAAGAAAGGTAAACAATGGCGTTGGACCACGGAATGTGAAAAATCTTTTATAGAAATTAAAAATGTATTAGCAGGCACGGAAGTATTAACGCATTATGAACCTGATAAGCCGTTAATATTGACCTGTGACGCGAGCGCACGGGGCATAGGGGGGGTACTGTCGCAGCCCGGCGGCGGCGAGCGGGGCGAGCGGCCGGTGGCCTACGCGTCTCGCACGCTTACCGATGCAGAAAAAAACTACTCACAAATACATCGTGAAGCACTAGCAATAATATTCTGTGTTAGTAAATTCCACCAATATTTATATGGCCGGAATTTCACTTTGCGCACAGATCACAAACCACTGGTATCCATATTTGGTCCGCATACCGGTATACCGACAATGATCGCGAGCCGTATGCAGAGATGGGCAATTATTTTATCGGCATATACATTTACTATTGAGTACGTTCGCACCGATCACAACGGTGCGGATGGTTTTTCAAGGTTACCGCTAACGAGTAAACAAACCGTTGCAACCGGGCAGCCGGAGCAAACGCATTTGCACTTTGTTCAACAATCATTATTGCTAGATTATAACGATATAAAACGTCAAACAGGGCGGGACGTAGAACTATCAAAAATATTAAGTTATTTGAGGGATGGTTGGCCTAATGAATGTGAGCTTCAAAACTTAAAACCATATTTTAATAGGAAGACAGAACTTTATGAAGAACTAGGATGCGTAATGTGGGGTCATAGGCTGGTGGTGCCGCAAGCGTGTAGGGATAGGGTGTTATCGATGTTACATGAACCTCACATGGGCATAGTGAAGTCTAAATCTTTAGCCCGAAGCTACGTATGGTGGCCCGGGGTCGATGAGGCAGTGGAGCACATGTGCCGCGGATGCGGGGTGTGTGCAGCCCAAGCGGATGCACCACCCCAACAGTCGCCGCGCATGTGGGCCTGGCCTAGTCGGCCTTGGAGCCGGATCCATATCGACTACTTGGGACCCATTAGCGGCAGAACATATCTAGTGGTAGTGGATGCCACCTCTAAATGGTTGGAAGTATTTAATGTATCAAGCACAACCGCGTTTAGTTTGATAGATAGATTAGCAGAACTATTTAGTAGATGGGGGCTACCCAGACAGATAGTTAGCGATAACGGTACTCAGTTTACATCAAGAGAGTTTCAGGATTTTACAAAAGCAAACGGAATAGAACACATTTTTACAGCCCCTTACCATCCTTCATCAAATGGATTAGCGGAAAATGCAGTTAGGCTTGTAAAAAGGGTAATAAAAAAGGCAATATTAGAAAAACAAAACATAGATAGGGCAATATGGACATATCTAATGTATTATAGAAACGTAGAACATTCAACAACAGGGGAAAGCCCAGCTACAATATTGTTAGGTAGGCGCCTACGAACTAAGCTGGACATTATCAAACCAGATAGACAAAACAAGGTGCTCCTAGCTCAACAGCGACAGGTGGAAGCGGTAGGTGGGGCGAACAGGAGTATAGGGGGAGAGGGAACAGATATATGGTATCGACAATTCCTAAAAGGCGAGAAATGGGTTCCTGGTCAAGTAGTGGAATGTGTAGGACCTAGCAACTACCGTGTCAAAGGTCAAAGTGGTGAAACGGTGCATAGGCACATTGATCAGTTACGTAGGAGAACAGGAGGAAGGCCATCCTTGGTATCCAGTGGTCCTAGCACTATAGAGCGGTCAGACACAGATTCTCAGGGGTCAGCAGCAAGGGACACTGGTGGGAGTGGTAAACCACCTCAGTCGGAGAGGTCACCGGAACAGGAGCCGAGCGAGCTGCCAGCGGCGCCGGCCCAGCCCTTAAATGATACAGCAATCGATATACAAGCTGCAACAGAAACTCCGGTTGCCTTGCCTCAAGTGATACTTTCTCCACAGCGTGCGCTTAGACAATGTAGACTTAAGAATATCAATTATAAGGTTTAGATTGTTATGTGCCTATGTAAGTTAAGTTTTATATTGTAGCCCTTAATTTAACAGGGAGGAGTGTACTGTAGGTAGTTGTATATAATGTTTTAGTAATATTTAGTATATGTAGGTAGGTTAAGATTCTGTATGTAATGGCAGTTCATTTATAGTCGTGTCGTAGAACGCCTGGTTTTATTCCATCTTCCTAAATACATTACATAATGCAACATGCAATGCAAGAATTTGACGTCCACATTGCTGCAATGTATCATGTAAAGTAACAGAATTCCCATAGTGTAGACGCCTTGCGCGCACGAACCGCGTCTACTACGCGCACGAACAGATTGTTGCAACTCTTGCGCGTAGCGACCCGAAATTTGTCGGTTTTTTCCCCGAACACAAAGAGGCGCGCAGTATGCGCGGAGCGTCAGTGTGGACAGGTTGTGTGGTGTGTACGGCTAGACGCGCGCGAACATGGAACAAGACGACGCTACTGCGGCGGAGGAGGGTGTTCTTTTGCAGACTGAGCGATCCGTTCGCGCGCATCTCGGAAACAGATGTGAGTAGGTACATGCGCGGTTCGTGCGCACGTTGTGCGCGCCCCGCGTCTACACTGATGCAATGCTCGTTTCGTGTTGCATTGCATGTTGCGTTGCAGCAGTCTGTACCCGCCTTAAGTTTACTTTACTAAATACGAATGATATTTCAAGTGTGCACTTCGATATTGATTTTGGAGTTAATTTAAGAGTTTAATGTTCAGTGCAGTTCACTCTCGACAGTTAAACGAGCTTCGCAAACGGTATCTGTCAAACTTGTTACCCGACTTGGATGAATAAAAAAGAGAGTATGTAGGTATGTATAATTACCGAATATGATGAAGGAATTGTGATTTGAAATGTTTTTTTTTTAGTATATGCAATACAAACGGAATGTTTCCATTTATTTCCAGAGCCACTTGACCGATTTAGATACGTATTCCACAATGTTTTTGGCCGGTCTGAAGTTACAAATGGCTGCGCATTAGTAAATTTCATACTAAAACAGTAACGCGTCTTGCCATTCGAATCAGTAAGCCTATGTTCAACCGGGCCAAAAAGCTTGGGGATTCCTGTACCTACAGCTTTCTGTAAACAGTTTGTGATTCATCACCATCAGAGATGAAATGGTTCTAAGATGATGTTAAATCTCCAGGAGTCGTTGTAAAATATTTTTCAAGTGACTTTTGGCGCATTTTCTCCGAAAAGATTTTTCCGATTTACTTGTTTTATGCTGGTTTTTTCTAAAATGCTGGAGATTTCTAACCCAGATATTTTTTACCCAAGTTTGAAGTAGGTATCCTATCGTTCTACCTTGTATAGGTATAAAAACACACCAAAATATTTTAAAACTTTACTATATTTCATAAAAATGTAACAAAACTGACATAATACATATTTATTGTACAATCACAAACATTCAAAATCATTGGTCGATTCAAACTTAATGGCAACTCCGAACAGTTCGCGGTTCGCTGCGTAGTAGCAACTTGTGACATCGGGGGTACGGGGTGGGGTACTGTGCAGAGAGTAGCGCACTTTACAGTCGCCATTAAGCTTGAATCCAGATGTACTGTGTTATTTATTTTATTCTACCCGGAATTACACAAAATGAAGAACAACCACTGTTCAACTCAAATAAAACTATAAAAAAGGACAATACTTGGATTGGTCAGGTTATTTTATACAAGGTCAAATTAAATAAATTAGCGGCACTTTTCAGACGATATAGGTCTCGATAATATTGACGGCAGCACAGAATACACAGCTATCTACAAAAACGCAAGTTTCCAGAAGAGCGTTTTTAACGCAAAAATGTAATAACTTTAACTAGAACAATGCTAAATTAAAAAAAAAATGCAATAGTTGAATGATACGGCATTTTAAAGGAAAGGGTGTGGGTCAGGTAACTGATATTCAGGGTGTAACGGAAATACTGTCCCTCGGAAATCATCGGGTGCCTGCGACTTAGCAGCTTTCCTCCTGTTTTTTAAATAAATTACATTAAGTTAAAAGAGAGTTCGCTCTGGCGGCGAACTAATATTTCGTGGCACGCCTGTCGTGTAATTTATAATTCATAAAATATCCAGAATCGAAGGCTGAAGGAATGGACTACTTACAAAATAATGAATATTTTGCTTTGGATTACTTCGAAAAACTCAATTTGAGCAATTAATAAAGATTTAAAAAATGATACGACTGGCGTGTCATACGCCACACAGAAATAAATTCGATGGCACGCCTGGCGTGTCATCCGTATTGTATCGGTCTACCTGACGCACGGAGAAAACAACATTTTTAGCCAAAATTAAAAATAGTTTTCTTTCTTTCTAACTGGGGCCATTGACCCCACAATCAGTTGTAGATACTTCTGTGTAGTTTCACTGAAAAAATTAATTTGACCATTTACTTTATTTTACATTAATTAAGTACAAAATGCATTGATTAGGGAATGTATAAAAATAAAACAATAATTACCGAATGTAGATTAACGACTGCAACAGAGACTTTCCTAATGGAAAAATCAAAAAGACTGCCGAACTTTGCTGGTTCCTGAATTTGAATATTTGACAATATTTGTTTTTTTTTTTTACTTAATTTACTTAAATTCTCAATTCAGAAACCGATCATTAGGGATTGAAACTAGAAATACACAAACAGCAGTTGCGTTTCACAACATAGTATCAACATTTTTCAACAAAAAAGTTATATTATACAAAATTTTCATATTTTAATTCTTAGTACTATCCTTTCCCCAATAAAATCCAATATACAGGGTGTAAAGGAAATGAGTAGTCATATTTTCAAAACTGCTTTTGCCCACCGAAATGAACAATTGATAACTTTGTGTTTTTGTATGGCAAGTCCAATTTTTCTTTGACAAAAGTTGCATATGGTCATATACATAGCCAGAAGCAGTTTTAAAAATATGATTACCCGTTTTCGTTACACCTGTAGAACAATAAAACTATACAATTCCTTTTTCTATAAACTAATTAAGAATTTTAATAATTGACTTTTATTTGCACTGATATTAGATTTAAATACTCGTAGTAAAGATACGGGCAGCGGTAACGGCCCCGAATTACGTGCCCTAGATCATGGGTTCGAACACAGGCAGGCACTTTACTTTGTGTAAATTATTTCATCTCTAAACACGGTGAAGGAAAACATCGTGAGGAAACCGGCATGTCCTAGAACCAAAAATTCGAAGACATGTGACATCCACCAATCCACGCAGGACGCACGGTTGGCACAGTGGTTGAGCGATTGACCCGCGACAGGCAACGCAGCATGCGTTGCCTGTCGCGGGTTCGATTTCAGCACGGAACAATTATTTGTATAACCTACAGATAGTTGTTCTGGCGCTGGGTGTTTTTGTATGTGATTTTATAAGTTTGTAAACTCACCCACGATACAGGAGAAATTTCTAGGGTAAGGTGATAAAAATAAATATGTACTTAGAAGCATGTAACTTGTAATAAGTACTGAAATGACTTAAATTATATCGATATCATGAGGATTGTACACCAGTCTGCACAACCCTCCTACAAAAATTCCTTTTTCTGATTCAAGAAAACAACCTCAGAGCTCCCATCATGGGATTTGCCCTGGGCTTGAAGGTTAAAATAGTAAAAACGCACAAGTCTTCACTCCGTCTATATCAGACACGGTAACAAAACGAAAACGTGATGTAGAAACGTTAGCTCAGCTTACAACGCCATCTATCAGCTACTATTCAAAATTTACGTCATTGAGTCCTAACCACAGACATAAATCTAAAAAGATAACGCAAGTCACTCCATCTGTATGAAAACCAAGTGTGCCACTTTTTCACAAACAATTTTTAAACAAATTTACTTACCAATCAAAGAAAACATTTCCAATGCCTCGGCTAATTTTTTCTATACTTTCTTTACAGCTCAATATGGCATAACAAGGCATTGTTTTAGATTTCGATGGATTTCCGGTGCCGATAATGCTAAATGAAAAGCTCAGATTACGATCATTGATCGTAACTTTAGTCCGTTTTTTGGCACGCGAAGTACATACAATCGCGTCATCTAGTTAGATTTATATCTGTGGTCCTAACGCAGTTTTGTCCCCCTTCTCTGTAGCTTATGGGCCTAAAACTTCTGGAGTGACGACCGCGAAACGGAAGACACTGCGTTAGAAGGTCGACCGATGACCTGGTTATGCCAATCTAGATACCGCTCGATGCGAGACGCACGGGATCAATGTGGCAACGCTTGGGGAGGCCTATGTTCAGCAGTGGACGTCTTTCGGCTACTCAATATAGGACTGCCTTTTGGTAAAATGGTGCGAAGATCTTTGCAGGGTCGCTGGTAGTACTTGGACGAAAGCAGCCGTGGATCAGACTGGTATAGCATGAACATAATCCATACTAATATTATAAATGTGAAAGTAACTCTGTCTGTCTGTCTGTTACCTTTTCATGCTTAAACCGCTGCACCGATTTAGATGAAAGTTGGTATGAAGATAGTTTGAGACCTGGGAAAGGACATAGGCTATATAGGTAGGGTAGGGTAGAGTATTGTAGGGTCGGGTAGGTTAGGGTAGTGTAGGGTCGGGTAGAGTAGGGTAGGGTAGTGTAGGGTCGGGTAGGGTAGAGTAGGGTAGGGTAGTGTAGGGTCGGGTAGGGTAGGGTAGGGTAGGGTAGGGTGGGGTAGGGTAGGGTAGTGTAGGGTAGGGTAGATAAATGTTTGGTCTTTTTATGGCAAAACAAAGTTTGCCGGGTCAGCTAGTCCTATATATATGTGCACACTCTTGGGACAAGGGCCTTCTCTATTTGAGAGAGAGCGAATAATCCACCTCAAGTGTTGGTGGATGTCACATGGCTTCGAATTTTTGGTTCTAGGACATACCGGTTTCCGCATGATGTTTTACTTTACCGTTTAAATAATTATTCTTAGGTGTTTGTCCACTATTTCACCTGATGGTAAGCGATGATGTGGTCGACGGTGAAACACGCTTGCCTAGAATCAACCTATTCACTCTCGACTTAAAGACCTGTTGTAACTATTACGAAACACTGAAGAAATAAATTACACAAAGTATAGAGTAAGCATGGCACTCGTAAGTCCGGACTGCACCACTGGACCACCACTAGCATAGACAATTTCAGAATCATAACTTAGCCTTATTATCCAACCCTTCTATACCATAGACAAGGAACTGTCCCAAATAAGCTGCTACTCTTTCCGGGTGACTAATATGTACATCATGGGTCCCATCCACTGTTCTAAACCGTAAATTCCTGGCGGGATACTCTGCCTCGTCTAGCAAAAAGTCTGTGTTTCTGAATAGTTTGTTTTTCAGAGATTTCTGGCAAGCTATGGTTAGGATAGGAGTCTTGGTCGCTGTGAATATCTTTTTTACGTGTTCTGGAGAATAGGCGGGGCCGTTGATGCGCTTCATTCGCAGGTCGTATGTATACCTGAAAAGACAAAAAAAACTGTTTTACAGAGTACTTTAATGTACTTGGCTTTCAATTAAAAGCCATAATTGTCTCGCGTGGATCCACGTTTCGGGCACTCAAGAGGTTAAGGCGCAAGTTTCTGATATTATCATTCTGTCGTGAAAGAAAACAATTAATTTAAAAGAAAGAAAGAAAAATAATGTATGCCGCCTGAGCCGACTTTAGGTTACACTAGTCGAAAATTCTTCCATACAAACGTAGTCTAGCGATTAGTCCACTGTTTGAAGATGTACTTACGTTCAAAATAAAAAAAATATATCAATTTGTCTCATCATTATCTAGCCCTGTATGGAAACAAAAAATAATGCTTACGATACGATAAGTAGTTTCGGAGAAATACGTGGACAAACATACATATAGATATACAAACATTCGTTTATGAAATTTGGCACACGTGTTTTTAGAAGCCGACATAGGGTAATTGTTATAGAGTATTGTGCAATTTCAACAATTTTACACACATACGTGTCGAATTGATTAACTCCGTTTTTTTGAAGTCGGTAAAAAGAGTGCAAATTTATGGGTGGCACAAATTAAAAAAGGTTAAAAACAGCAAAAAAAAAAACAATTCACAAAACATCCAGTAACAAAGGCTGTAGGCATGAACTGCTTGCTTGCTTAAATCTTCCAAAAATTATGCAATTTGAGCGAGTTATAACGATTAAAAAAATGACACGACTCGCGTGTCATACGCCACACAGGAAAAAAAACGATAGCACGCATAGTTTTTAACCAGTAAAAATAACGGCTTCTGCGGGGTGGCAAGCTAGTCATCATCTGCCTAGCCTTTTCCCAATTGTTGTTGGGGTCGGCTTCCAGTCTTACCGGATTCAGCTGAGTACCAGTGTTTTACACGGAGCGACTGCCTATCTGACCTCCACAACCCAGTAACTGGGTAACACGATACCCCTTGGCAAGACTGGTGTCAGATCTCAAGCCTCTGACTACTCGTAACGACTGTCAAAGATCTTCAAATGACAGCCGGGACCAACGGCTTGTGTGCTTTCCGAGGCACGGAGGAAACTCGGTATGTTGAAATGGTCACCCATCCACGGACCGACCTCGGCAAGCGTTGCTTAACCTTGAAGATCGACCCGTGCGGCTTTTATTAATTAGCCACGAGCTGCAGGAAAAAAGCTAGTATTTTAATAAAATAAAATAAGTAATTACTTGATAAAGCCATCTCCCGCGGGCATAGACAATCTCTCCAAGACGGCGCTAGCTTGCTCCTCAGTCAAACTTGGTCGACTCTTCCTTATGCTTTGTAGTGCCTGTTGATCATACAACATTAGGATTATTAACAAACAGCAGACTAGCAGAGGTCGGTTCGTGGATGGGTCGCACCCTTAGAATAATCATCGTTCCCACTGCGACACAGGCCTCCTCTCTGGGAGCGCGAATCCAACAGGCGGGCCCAGTGCGGGTTGGTGGATGTCACATGTCTTTGAATTTTTGGTTCTAAAGGGGCGTCTAAACGGGCTATATTTTACGACAATTTGTGGCAATACTGTGGCCGGCAACATTGCTAGCAATACCAGCCACACTATGCAATATTTTAAGGATGGCCCGGCATTATAGCCACATATTTTTTGGTATGTCAAAATGTTTTTATGTGTAGCCGGCGTGTGGCCGAACGATCGCCTCGCAATCGAAAATACTGCAATATATCTGGGCCATCTATATTGTTGTTCTGTTTTACTGTATATGCGCGTCCCTTTCTCCCTGCGACGTGAAGTACTTTGCGTTTCAATTTTAATTTTTCCATTCTTGTAAAAAATTTAAATAAGTATTTATCCAGCATTAATTCCTTGTCTACGGAATCCAAAGTGTCACGCCTACTTAGGTAGGGTCGAATCCACATTCGTGTCCTTTTTTTTCGTTTTTCTGCCAAAACAATGTAAGCGGCTGCGATGAGCGTCATTTCGTCGGCCATTGTTGCTGGATTGTGTGGCTCATTAAAGGGTTCTGAATCAAAGGCCATACTATTGCAGCCATATTGCAACATGTTGCATGCAATTGATTGCTCAGCCATAAAATGCACTAAAATGTTTTTTTGATGGCTGGGCAATGTTTGCCAATAACTGCAGCCACAAATTGTCGTAAAATATGGCCCGTTTAGACGCCCCTTGAGACATGTCGGTTACCTCACGATGTATTCCTTCATCGTTTTGAGAGCAGTGCTTATAAAATAACTAGCTGACCCTCGGGGCTTCGCCCCCGTCAACTGGCTACCTGCCTAAACTGCCTACCCAACTTACTTACATATTTTTATCTACCATCAATAGTTTTTACAGCGCACGCCAAAGAATGAATTTTATAGGCAACATTTTGCTACCTCGGGTTATATTATTGCAATTTTCATAAGGATCTCTATTTTTGTTTGAAATATGTTATAGCCTATGACACTCAGGAATAATGTCACTTCCTACTGGTGAAAGAATTTTCAAAATCGATTCAGTGGACCCAGAGATTACCCCCTACAAACTCTTTATAATATTATATTATAGATTTACACAAAGTAAAGCGCCTACACTTAAGTGGCAGAGCAAATTGCTCGCAGAAAGGATGGCCGATGGGGCAGAAAGGTTCTGGAGTGGCGACCGCGAACCGGAAGATGTTGCGTTGGAAGGCCTCCCACCAGGAGGACCGATTTCCTGGTGAAGGTTGCGGGGATCCGCTGGTTGCGAGACGCACGGGACCGGTCAATGTGGCGCAAGCGTCGCCTCGGGGAGGCCTATGTTCAGCAGTGGACGTCTTTCGGCTGATATGATGATGATGATGATATATTTTCAATTATTTTAAAACAAAATCTTTTATAATTTTATCTTTACAATTCGATACTACATAACCCCGAAAAAGATGGAAAAATTTTGATTGATTCAGGAGAAAACAACTTACCTCTGTCCATTTAATTTTGGGCGCATTTTCAGGCTGAGTATTGTACTTTTCATAATTCTTGTAGAAATCTGTGAAGAATATGTGGTACCTGCAATTTTAAAACAACACTTATTAGGCAATCTCGATTTATGAAGAAGCTATACGGACTAAACATTTGGGAATACTTTTATTATGCTTACAGCTAAGGAGTGGAATTCCCTGCCGGAGTCTGTATTGCCCGAAAGCTACAATCTAGTGGTCTTTAAGTCAAGAGTGAATAGGTTACTTCTAGGCAAGCGTTCTTCATCGTCGACCACATCATCGCTTACCATCAGGTGAGATAGTGGTCAAGCACAAGCCTATAGATTATTTAAAAAAAACTGGCCAAGTGCGAGTCGGACTTGCGCTCTGAGGGTTTCGTACAAACAGAAAATTAACTTTGCCGTTGGAAAACTGCTGTAGTCCCCATTCAACGACATAGGTCGTGGTCAGTGTACCAACTGCAAATCTATACTTAATATTATAAAAGCTGATGTTTGTTTGAAAGCGCTAATCTCAGGAACTACTGGTTGGAACTGAAAAAATATTTTTGTGTTCGATAGTCCATTTATCGAGATTGGCTATAACATCACGCTAAGACCAACAGGAGCGGAGCATAAATGAAAAATGTTGCAAAAACGGGCGAAATATTCCTTTTTCACAGCTTCCGTTGCGTGCGCTGCGTAAACGGTTTAAGTTACGCAAATATCATGTATGATAGAATTGTTCCTTTTTATAAGTCCTAAAAAAAAACCACGACAGCATATGTCTATCTTTTAAGATTGATTCACTATAACCTTTTTTATGATAATCAAATTTGTTCATTTACCAAGGAGTTTTATCAACATCTATACTAATACTAACTGACCCCCGCGGCTTCACCGCGGCACCTACCTACCATAACTACCCTACCCTAAATACTGAAAAAAAAAAAAAAAGTCTACTAAATAGTCCTAGTGTTTGGAAAGGTGAGCAAGCCTGTTCTTGAGTTATAAAATTACAACGAAAAGTGGCATTGATTTTTATATATATCTATAACATAAAAACCGGCTAAGTGCGAGTCGGACTCGCGCACGAAGGGTTCCGTACCATTTTCGCAAAAAAAAAACACGTTTGTTGTATGGGAGCCCCACTTAAATATTTATTTTGTTCTGTTTTTAGTATTTGTTGTTATAGCGGCAATAAAAATACATCATCTGTGAAAATTTCAACTGTCTAGCTATCACCGTTCATGAGATACAGCCTCGTGACAGACAGACAGACAGACGGACCGCGGAGTCTTAGTAATAAGGTCCCGTTTTTACCCTTTGGGTACGGAACCCTAAAAATGAATCGCAAAATGTGTTGGTAAGCGCATAACTCAACAACGCATGGACCAATTTGGACAATACTTTTTTTTTATGTTCGTTGAAGTTCAAAGATGGTTTTTAAGTTTTTTTTTTTTTTTTTGGTGGGTGTTGTAGTGTAGGGTAGGGAAGGGTTATGTAGTGTAGGGTAGTGTATGATAGTGTAGCGTAGGGTATGGAAGGTAGTGTAGGGTAGGGTAAGGTAGGGTAGATAAATGTTTGGTGTTTTTATGGCAAAACAAAGTTTTCCGGGTCAGCTAGTAGATTATAAAGCTGATGAGTTTGATTGTTTGTTTGTAAGGTAGGTAGTGGTAGGATAGATAGATAGATAGCCAGCTGACCGGAGCGATGCCGCGGGGCTCAGCTAATATTATATACTTACCAACTGCGAAACTCTTCAGGTGGGACAGCAAAGAAGTTGATAGGGTCTAAATTGACAAGTTTTTCTAGTCTGTCCGGATAACATTGGTTGTAGAACTGCCCTGAAAATTAGACAGAAGGGGTTAACATAATAATTATATTCTGGGGGTAGATTAAGGAGTTATGCAGTACAGAGTGTAAAGTCCCTCAAATGTCCTTTGAAAAGGTAGGATCCTCCGACCAGACGGGTGTTGGCTCAACTATGATTGTAATATTTGTAAGTATGTGAGAACCATGTTCCTACTTATCAAATTAATTAATTTTCCAGTTAATGCTTTTTAATTCTTTATACCTGTACGTAGTATAGTGTGTAGAGCTATTCTGGGTGCATCGTCCTCACATATATTAATGTATGTAAATATTGTAAAACACCTATTTTTTTTAAAAAAGAGTATTTATGGAGTTTCTTGTTCGTTCTTCTCCATAACAATCTACTTTCCGAATGCACGGTAGAATCTTTTTTTTTTTTTTGTACTTGTAAATTTTAATTTTAATTTATGTGACGTTCAAAAGTGCCGTTTATTGGCCTAATTGAATAAATATATTTGACTTTGACTTTGACTGCCCGACTACGGTTGTTGTCGGACTGTTGTATGTGTTCAAATATGCATGGATGCAAGATATTTGTGACTTTAGGACATTAGTTCGCATGTGGCGGCCATAGATGCCGCTACAGATAAGGACAAAGGTTTTGCAAACCAACATTTGCACGACCTCAATCAATTCTCAACCATATTGGAATCAGCAAATAATAATAACATCTGCATGAGTCGATCATCAAGGTTAAGTAAAGTTTGCCGAGGTGGGTTTGTGGATGGGTTGCACTCTTTACATAGTGAGTTTCCTACGTGCCTCTGAAAGCACGTTAAGCTGTCATTTGAGGATCTTTGATTGTTGTTACGGGTAGTCAGAAGCTTGAAATTCTGACACCAGTCTGGCCAAGAGGTACTATGTGTTACCCAGTTACTGGGTTGAGGAGGTCATCGTATCAGCCGAAAGACGTCCAGTGCTGGACATAGGCCTCCTCCAAGCGTCGCCACTTTCACCGGTCCCGTGCGCCCCGCAACCGTCACCAGGTCATCGGTCCACCTGGTGGGCGGCCTTAAAACGCAACGTCTTCCGGTTCGCGGCCGCCACTCCAGAACCTTCCTGCCCCATCTGCCATCCGTTCTGCGAGCAATGTGCCCTGCCCACTGCCACCTAAGATAGGCAGTCGCTCCACGTAAATTACTTGTACTCAGCTTAATCCGGGTAGACTGGAAGCCGACCCCAATTTCGTTGGGAAAAGGCTAGGCAGATTGATTGATCTCGGAACCCCAGCTCGTAACAGCATTAATAATTACCTACCTAAGTAAGCCCCAAACGAATGGCCTATCAGCGTGAAGGTCTTCCACCGGAAGTGTTTGACGACGGCATGCACAGAGTACACCATGTCGTATATGCTGAGCATCAATCCAGGCAGGAAGCGGTCTGACTTGCCGTTACCGGGAAGATCGACACCTGGAAAATAAACAAAATACTTTGATTTTAAGGATCGGTAGGATCACAAAGATTTATGATTTTCTACATATGGATCTTTTTTTGTTGTTAGCCTTTGTTGAAGAAACTGATTCGGGATATGATATTCGGGGGGGTGATGGCAGCAAGAGAATTATTCATTTCCTCTTGTAAAATTAGATTTATTGCAGAAATACAGAGTAAGAGCAGCAAGTCAAGACAGAAGGAAGTTTAGTAGAGGAAGGTGGAGGAGAGAAAAAAGGTCGTGTCACGAAGTCGCTCCTCTTTATAGTCTGCATCCACCAGTGCGAACCACGCAGCTGGATGACCTCACAGGTGCACCTCGACAGCTCGCGCGCTCTGAGCCCATCAACTGCCCTCATCGTTCCTCCCGTCGTTGGTAGATGGCGCTGTCCTCAACAGACTGTATTGACCAATTCCTGGGCAAAGGCCTTCCCCATTCTATTCATTTCTTTCTGTGTTGTGCTTCATCCTTTTCTTCGGTCTTCCGCGACACCGAAGTCTGATTGATTCTTATGATAATTAATGAAATACCTATTTTGATCTTCATTTTTGGGTCTGATATTATATCTGATTGGGATCTGATAGTAAAGCGTCACCATGCCATGTGGCGCCTTACAGAGGGGCGCCATCGTGTCACAACGTGTATTCGCGCGATTATCGAATTCTGTTAGGACGACGCTTAGAAGTTTCTGCACATGCACTCTTATTCATAAAAATGGATCTTATTTATGAAAATCATGATGGTTTTTAGTGTGTATTAGATTCTATATTCAATTTCTTCTATTGATTTGAAAATAGAATGTGCTAAGAATTTATTTATTTAAGGTATTTGCCATGTTGCAAGGTTTGTTTGGATTAGATATTTCCAGGCAATCCTGCAGCAATCTATTCTACTATATAGTATCATTAATGAAAATTAAGGGTAATCAAAAACTAATATACCTGCAGATTTGTAGTGGGTTCCTAGGCTAGTAGTTATAGTGAGTACACCCGTTTCGCACTTCTGCAGTTCCCGTTTCCGCAAGACTCTGATTTGTTCCGTAGTGGATCGAATTTTAGGCTATAAACAGATGCTAAACATCGCCGAGTTGTTTTATAATGAAGGCCTATATGTTTCACATCACATCATCAGCATATTAATGTTCGCACTGCTGGGACACAGGCCTCCTATCTGTGAGAGGGAATGGGCCGTAATCCACCACGCGGACCAAGTGCGGGTTGGTGAATGTCACATGCCTTCGAATTTTTGGTTCTAGGACATGCCGGTTTCCTCACGATGACTTTTTTTTATTTATTTATTTATATATACGACTGGGCCACCACTGCTCTCACATGTCTCACTCTCGCATGTTTAGATCTAACATAATAATAGCCTTAAATATTGAACTAGGTAAGATACACAACATACCAATATAATAAAAGTTCTTGGCCAGATTGCTGACTAGGGGTCGGAAGCTGATAGCTGAGTCCATGCTCCCATGTATTAGCAGCACTGGAGGATCGTAGCAGTCGCCCCATGCTATTACTGGAAAATAACAAGAATTTTAAAGACTTTATAAATTGTATCTATTTTACTATTTGCTAAATAAGTTCTTGACCTCAACCTTGTCTGATGGAAATCATTGGAGGTCTACAATTAAACAAAAAGTTAGAATTTTGTAAGTTTAAAGCTGTAAAATACCTGTGGTATTTAGTTTTTACAATATGATAAGTGAAAGAAAGAGTGGCCTATACTTTCTTAGTTACTGCGAGGTTATTGAAAGCTTTCAAAATAAAATAATACTATTGGACCTAAGGAGCTTGTGGCTAAATAATAACAGCCGCACAGGTTGATCTTCAAGGTTAAGCAATGCTTGACGAGGTTGGTCCATGGATCAGTGACCATTTCAACATACCAAGTTTCCTCCGTGCCTCGGAAAGCACGTTAAGCTGTTTTTTCCGGATGTCATTTGAAGACCTTTGACAGTCGTTACAGATAGCCAGAAGCTTGAGATCTGACACCAGTCTTGCCAAGGGGTACCGTGTTACCCAGTTAATGGGTTGTGGAGGTCAGATAGACAGTCGCTCCATGTAAAACACAGGTACTAAGCTGAATCTGGTAAGATTGGAAGCCATCCCCAACATAGTTGGGAAAAGGCTAGGCAGATAGATAGACTTTTGGACCCTAGCGAATTTTAAATCCATCAGATTATTAAATTATTATTGTGTAATCTAACAAAAAACTTATTTCAATATTATCAATCAACGTCTATTTGATAAAAAAGATTATTCAAATAAGAATAAAGGTCAAAGTTCAGTGTGACTTTTTTTTAAGTTTTTGTGCATTTGAAACTTAGTTTTTGTAATAAAATATAGTAATGAGATATACTTACTTGCTATTCTGCCCCATGGTGCTTGGATATACCATTCGTTTTCTAATAAATCCATTATTTGCGAAAGTTTTGGTTCACTTTTACTTTACGTGATAATATATTTTGTCCTGAATGTGATATAAACTTGTTCAGTAACTTTTCTGTGATAAGTAACAGAGGCACATAGTTTAGAAGAGAAATTATGTATGTATTATGCCTCAATTCAATTAAAATTAAGAATAATAGCACTAATGAAATTAACAATTCTGGCAAGCAAAACAAAACGAACTGTCAGTGTCAAATATGATATGAAATTTATCTGTAAGTGTCAGTTGTCAGCAGTGAGATTAGGAACAGATAACAAATAAAAAAGTTATTAAATAGGGCACTTGCTAGAGAAAAGGTTATTTGTGTTCTAAGTGAACAAACATATCGTCATGAAAATTTGTAAATGGAAAGATATTAGAAGAAAACGAATAAAGATAAGCTTAGTTAAAACGAAACACGGATGAGTGTATGCCACGAGCCGCTCTGAAAAGTTGGAATGAGTGGACAGTAGACTTTCTGTAGGATTAATCGTTTATCATCAAAAGGTAATTTAAGATAAAATTGATAAAATTAATACATAATTTGTCAATTTTATTATTTAGTCTGTATATCAAACAGACAAACAAGATAATAAATAAATAAATAGTTATAAAAGCATATTAAAAAGATTACTCGCGTATCTTAAAAATGACAATATAACATAGCGTCATATAGCTATCTCTTTACATATCTTCAAGAGATAAACACATAGGTACCTACCTCATTCTATCTGCTGTTGTTTTAAATGAGACCGAGATCTTGGATCATGGCACCCTAAATATCTCTTCGACTGGTAATAAATGTTACTAAGAAATACCTTACCTAAACCTTTCTAGTTGCGATTTTTTATCCATGGACTAATTCTACTACATTAGGTGGGTACCACAAAAAATTCTTCTTAGTTTCTTTTTACAAGTTTAATTTTAAGCTAGAATTTTCGTCGTTTCATAAACAGGATAAGCGTCGTTTTGTAAAGGGCAACATTTTAACAGTCACAAAAAACAGGCCAAGTACGAGTCGGACTCGCGCACGAAAGGTTCCGTACCATTATCGCAAAAAACGCCAAAAAACAACAAACGTTAGTTTGTTGTCTGTATGGGAGCCCCACTTAAATATTTATTTTATTCTGTTTTTAGTATTTGTTGTTAAAGCGGCAACAGAAATACATCATCTGTGAAAATTTCAGTCACGGTTCATGATATACCTAAAGCCTGGTGACAGACGGACCGCGGAGTCTTAGTAAATTTTACCCTTTGGGTGGGTAGGTACGGAAACCTAAAAACAGAATAATATAAATATTAAGTAGAGCTCCCATACGACAAACGTGCTTTTTTTGCCGTTTTTGCGATAATATGCAAGGACCTGGGTGACACCGAGGTCTGCTCGGGTGAAAATAGAGAAAACGACGTTTTCTAAAAATGTATCCTAGCTAGATCGATTTATCGCCCCGAAACCCCCTGCATACTAAATTTCATGAAAATCGTTGGAGCCGTTTCCGAGATTAAGATTATATATATACACTAGCTGTTCCCCGCGGCTTCGCTCCCGTGGGCCACCCCACAGGACCCGTTTTTGGGATAAAATTAAAATTGCCTATGTCACTCAGGAATAATGTAGCTTTCTATTGGTGAAAGAATTGTTTAATTCGGTCCAGTAGTTTCGGAGCCTATTCAGTACAAACAAACACAAAAAAAAATCTTTCCTCTTTATAATATTGGTATAGATATTCAGGCTGGAATTTTGTAATGCCACCTGAAGGGAAAGTACTCTTAATACTGTAGAAAGAAAATTTTATTCAAAGAAAACATTCCTTTATTTTTTAAAAGAAAGAAAACTGCATTCCTTGGTTTTCGAAAATTCGCTTGCCACAACTGGGAATCGAACCGACTATAATCTTTAAAAATTACTCCCTGTACTTTTATTGCATCGATCGTTAGGGTCAATTATAAGGATGACATCTCTCTAACAAACTTGCTAACTTAAATGCAAGGAAAACTAGTTGCTCGCATTTTCTTGGACACACAAATTTATTCTTCTAACTAATTTATTATTTATGGATAAATGACGTCAATGATAATTTTTAATTACTCACATAAGGATACAGATGGATCTTTGAGTAAAAGTGCTTTAACTTGACCCATTGAATTTATAAGTCCAGATTTCATGGTTTTCCTTTCATTTAATTTATCAAGTTTGTTAGAGAGATTTCATCCTTATAATTGACCCTAACGATCGATGCAATAAAAGTACAGGGAGTAATTTTTAATGATTTTAGTTGGTTCGATTCCCTGGTGTGGCAAGAACATTTTCAAAAGTCTTTCAATGCAGTTTTCTTTCTTTTCAAAAATAAAGGAATGTTTTCTTTGAGTAAAATTTTCTATCAACAGTAATAAGAGTACTTTCCCTTCAGGTGGCATTACAAAATTCCACCATGCATACAAGAATTGCTCGTTTTAAAGCTATTAGATAAATAGATTAGCGCGCAGGTCACCTAACTCTAAACTTACTCCTCTATAATCCTAAAACAATGTCAGACCTCAAAATGCAACAAATATGTACAAGTTTCGTAAACTTTCTACGGAATAACACTACTTCATCATTTCAGTGCCAACGTAAATGCGATGATGAATAAAACATTAGGATTGTTATCTCATTTTATGTAATGTATTACTTAATATGTTATAATACATTGTAAACACACTGTACCTATGCTTGCCGTTTCCAAGGTCATGAATTTATAAGATAACTTGATAAACGTGTTCAACAATGAAATTGGTGAGACTGGTGTCAGGAGTCGCCGCGTAAGTTGACTTTTTATTTGTATTTAAACATTGGTATTATTTCGTGTTTTTTACATTGTGAAAGTTCTTTATGTGACATTGTAATTTCAATTTCAATTCAGTAGGTACTTTACTGACCTTCATCAAATAAAAGTGATATTTTATAAATACCCTTTGCTTATTTACGAAAACTAAAGGTTGTGAATGTCTTTCTTAAATAAGTCGTTACGAAGTGTTAATATTTATATATATAAGTAGGTATGTTTAAATGTTTATCTTCCGCTGTTTACTTTGCGAGTTAACAAAAACAAGTTCTGTCAATCAACTAGTAGCGCCATCTAGATATTGCGGAGAGCATTAATTCATTCTAACAACGGAGCATTAGATTATCTGTGCCAACGCGTACAGTGTGCCCAGTATATAAAATCCATCGACTAGAAAAATAGAAAGAAAGTTATCTACCTTTGCTTTATGTTTTTCAGGACCATGAAAGGAAAGTTACGGATTCAGGAAAAGGAGTTTAACGTCAAGGCGCCATGGGGTAACATAACTGGTAACTATCAATCTTAGAATGTTAATAAAGTGTTTCAAGTAGACTTTAAGTGAGTGAGGATTTAGGTTACTAGCGCTTAAACGCTAAGAAGGGACATAATAATATGGTAATTAAAAACAATTGTTTTTCTATTGTGTCTGCTAATTTTCACTCGAAGGGGCATTAGGTTATAGGCAAGCGATCTTTGATTGCGCACAATTTGTCTGACATAACATTTTTTTGTAGTTGTGCATATGATAGATGTCGCTACATTGGTAACAATTCTTCGTCTTCTCATCATAATCATATCAGCCGAAAGACGTCCACTGCTGGAAATCGGCCTGCCCCAAGCGACGCCACATTGATTTGTTCCGTGCGTCTCGCATCCAGCGGATCCCCGCAACCTTCACCAGGTCATCGGTCCACCTGGTGGGAGGCCTTCCAACGCAACGTCTTCCGGTTCGCGGTCGCCACTCCAGAACCTTTCTGCCCCATCGGCCATCCGTTCTGCGAGCAATGTGCCCTGCCCACTGACACTTAAGGTTGCCAATTCTTCGGGCTATATCGGTAACCCTGGTTCTCTTGTGGATCTCTACATTTCTGATTCGATAGCGCTCTCCATTGCCCTTTGAGTGACTGTAAGCTTTCTGATGAGGCCCATTGTAAGCGACCACGTCTCAGAGCCATATGTCATCACTGGCAACACACACTGGTCATAGACTTTCGTCTTGAGACACTGTGGTAAGCTGGACGAGAAGATACCGCGCAACTTCCCGTACGCTGCCCAGCCGAGTCGGATTCGACGGTTGACCTCTTTCTTCATCTTCTGGATCCAGCAAATCACTTCATCTATTGACAAGGGAGGATCCTCCGACCAGGTGGTTGTTGTTTCTGGTCAGGACAACTGCCCAACGGTTGTTGTCGGACTGTTGTGTACTTTCAAATCACGCCGAAAATTTTGCTTGCGCGATGCAGGATTTGTGTAATGTCAGGGCATTAGTTCGTAGGTGGCGACATATAGATACCGCTACAAATCTGTCACTACACACCTTTCTAACTTCAAACCTCTTTCCAACAGGACTGGCCTGGGGAGACCCATCGAACCCCCCAGTAATCCTTTGCCATGGCAAGATGGATGCCAGCTCCGGCTTCCGACCTCTAGTCTCCAGACTACCCTCAAACTTTTACTACCTGAGTATAGACCTACCTGGTAACGGCAAGTCGGATCATCTGCCGAAGGGAGTCCGGTATTCAGTAATGGACCTTGTGCCTACTATAGTCAAGGTTAAAAATCATTTTAATTGGGATAAGTTTATCTACATTGGACATTCGCTTGGAGTTCCTATTGGTAAGTGTCTATTTGTAATAATTATTAGCATGATAATGAGGCTCTCGAAAGAGATTTTCTAATAAAAGAAAGCATCACGATCACAGACATAAATCTAACTAGATAACGCAAGTCCCTCCATCTTTATGAAAACCAAGCGTGCCACTTTCTCACACACAATTGAAAAAGCAATTTACTTACCAATGAAAGAAAACATTTCCAATGCCTCCGCCACCTTTTCTATACAGTCTTTACAGCTCAATATCGCATAAAAAGGGATTTTTCTAAATTTCGGTTAATTTCCGGTGCCTATAATTCTAAATGTAAATCTCATATTACGTTCATTGATCGTAACTTTACTCCGTTTTTTGGCACGCGAAGTATATACAATCGCGTCATCTAGTCAGATTTATATCTGTGAGTAACACGCTTCGATTGACAATACATCGAATAACACGATATCTTGAGAAAATACTTCTATTCAAAGAGTAAAATGCGCATAACTTTTGAACAGCTAAAACGATTCACATCAAACACACTAAGAACACTCTCGAAAAAGTCACTTTTCAAACATAAAATCTTAATCAAAATCGGTTCATCCGTTTAGGAGCTAAGATGCCACAGACAGACATACAAATACACAGATCAAACATGACCAACTTATTTAACTCATTTTCCGTCAGGGGTTAAACATGTAAGGGATTTCCAAGCATTATCGATGACGTGATCAACCCCTAATTAAATTGAATAAATTACAATAATCAACAAAAAAGAAAAAAAAAAAAAAAACATAGCTTGTAATAATGTTGACGATTTCAGAAATCTAACTTACCGTAAGCGTTACTCCTAAGCATGGGGACCTAGGTTTGATCTCTGAAACAGTTAGTGACACTGAGTGTTTTCATTACGCAATTCTCAGTAGCCTGTCTGAATTGGTATTTTTTGATTATTTCAAAAGAAAAGCCGCAAAGGGCGAATCGATACAACAGAATAATTATTCAAATGTCAATTTTCCACTAAGGGGAAAGGAAGGGGAGCCTTCGTAAGGGGCGAATCACAAGACCAAAATAATAAAAAAACGGGGTGAGTGAAACATTTTAAGCCAAAGGGGCAAGGTCTAAGGGGCGATCGGAGCCCAAACCGTCACTACCATGCCATTTTTTTTATTAGTTTAAACGAGTATAGGTAACCACGTACATACACCACTAACCCTTAAAAGAAACGCTACTGGTATGAAGTAATGTTATGTTATTCCAAAACTCCACCTTATTTTCCAAATTTCTCATTCTAGGCAAGCTCTTCAATATAGCCTACCCGGGCCACATAACCCGTGTGGTCGAGATAGACCCGATACCAGCCCACCACACCTGGCCCTGCACCAGAGAAGGCATCCACGACTGGTTCCACAGCTACTACGGAATGTACGATGATGACAGGTTCCATAAGTTCAACAGTGGGATCGAGACTGCACCCAAGTATACTTATGAGAAGGTGAGGTTATGGAGTCTCTAGGAAACTTTTTGTTTGGGATCTTGAGGTTAAACCGACATGATGTAGACTCGTTTCATTATGTTCTGTCTCAACCCAGTGGTATGACGGCAATGATATTCTAGTAAACAGATATGTTATGAGCGCGCGCATTGTGAAGACTCGAATACGTCCTAATTGGGACGTATAGTCTTTAGTCTATGTCACACATGGCGAAGAGCGATACGCTTCGTTGGAACAAAATCAAAATTAAAAATATGCCATCGTGTGTATTCAGAAAGTGTACCAAATATGATACCAAAGTACATAAAACAGAAGGGATCTCATACCATATGTACGTACGCCTCAATTTACTAATTTATTTCCCTTTTTTCCTAATATTCTGATAATTGGAGGTTAGAAAAAGAAAAAAACATTGGTGGTCAGAATAATGTTTGTTTATATCCAAACGCAAGTGACAAACACTAGTAGTCTCATTTTTTCTTGTTGGTTTTATTAAGCTATCTCTTTCGACTTGTAGTGAAATGTCAGATGATTGAAAAGTGTGTATGTGTGCTGCCGCTGCTGTGCAGAACACTTATTTCGGTTGTTTATTGAGTGTATAACGTATCTGTTTACTAGAATATCATTGTTTGACGGTTATAGAATTCCCTAATTCAATAAATAAGGTTAGATTTGAAGAATTGGAGCCTGAGGACGAAAATACACAATCCTGTATCTTGCATATAAGTGTGCAAGTAACTTGCATGCCACTGTACCGCACTTTTGAATGATTGGCGAATGTCACACACACACTTTCATGCAAGTTTTGGCATGTGTTTTTTACCCGACTGCAGGGACTAAGTTTTGCGCGCGTATCTTGTATGTATGTATGTTTGTACATATGTCCCTAATAAACTTTATTACCTCATATCTTTAAAACTGCTGGGTGGATTATTGTTATTAGGACATTACAGACATAAATCTACCTAGATAACGCAAGTCCTTCCATCTTCTGTATGAAAACCAAGCGAGCCACTTTTTCACACATAATTTAAAAAACACATATTAACTTACCAAAGAAAGAAAACATTTCCAATGCCTCTTCCAACTCTTTCTATACATACTTAACAGCTCTTTATGGCATACAAAGGCATTTTTCTAGATTCCGGTGGCTTTCCGATGCCGATAATGCTAAATGAAAAGCTTAAATTACGATCGTTAATCGTAAATTTACTCCGTTTTTTGTCACGCGAAGTACATACAATCGCGTCATCTAGTTAGATTTATATCTGTGTAGGTCATCGTTAGATACTTCTTGACCGCACAAGTGTTCTTAGATAGGTGAAGTTAAAAAAAAACAAACATGGCGGATTTTGGGCGCCTTAGTGTGCGGGTACCAATAATCATTTTAAATTCATAATTGAAAATTATGAATTTTGATGCATCCTGAATTCCCGAGGTCTCAATAGGGTTATTCCGTAAATATCCCTGCGAAATTCGAAAGTGGTCGAATTGTGAATCCGATATGATTTTTATACTTTTAAATTATACGGGGTTATAGAAAAACTTTTTACCTAACTAACAAAGTACCTACTGAACCTTCGAAAGACACATTAAATACATAAATGAAATCTTATCTTTGATTTTTTCTTTGCAGGCTGAACAAATGATGATGCACACAAGAGGTATATCCAAGGAGGCGACGGCACATGTCTTAGAAAGAAGTCTGGTTCCCGCTGGTGATGGACTCTACAGGTACTTTCTTATATCACGCCTACATTCTCCAGCCACTCCGTAAAAAATACTGATATTCTTCTGCGCCCAATTACACTGGAAGACCTCAACGTAGTTGGAAAATTTTATTCACCCAAATTGAATAATTTTGTTCACCCAAACTTTTTGACGGGTCTATTATGTCTCATGGAATGGAGGATGGGCTTATTGCTATTACTCTTAAATACTATTTATTTATTTACTATTTATGCCCGCGTCTTCGCTCCCGTCAACTTCCTACCCTACCCCACCCAACTCTGCGAAATCACACACAGTACCCGCTCTGTAGTCGCACTTAAGGCGCCGATTACCTTGAGTAACTGATTTTAAAATGAGAATCACGTCTAAACGGCTAGTCGTAATTTATGATAAAAATATATGTTATATAAGACCATTTTCTTAATAATTTGATATTAGCTAATTTCGAGTTTTATTCGTATAACATAGTGTAATTAATTTGTAAAGTTATGTCTAAAACGGACTAAAACACGACAATCGCACCAAAACGCTGGGCGTATTTTAATGAAATCGACACCATCTCAAAGATAATTTAATTATTATATATTATTACATTTTGATCTGAAGCTTTTTTTTTAAAGTCATAGAATGATAAGGAAAGTACAAAATACTACTAAACTTTGGGTCGCGCGGGTGTGAAACGAGTGCGCGTTTTGTTCGCCCAAGGTCGTTGGCGTTAGTCATCGTCTTAAGACCATAAGATCAATGAGGTAGATTTTTGAAATTGAATATTTTTAATCTTTCAGATTCTCCTTCGACCAGCGCATGAAAGAAGTAGCAGTGTTGCCATTTTCCGGAGAAATGCTAGGCAGAATATACGCCACAGCCACGACCCCAACATTGTGTTTTTTGGCGAAAAAAATAATCGATGTAGGAATTTATGATCCTGTACCTTTTCTGATGGACGAAAAAGCATGGCCTAATGGAAATTATAGATTTAAAATAGTTGAAGGTGGTCATGATATACATCTTGATAACCCTGACTGCATGGCAGAAGATATTTCTAAGTTCATGCTAGAAGATGCTAAGACTAAGGCAAAATTGTGATATTTTTGTAAATAAGTACTTTTACACTGAGTTGATAAATGTTTTTTTAGGCTGTGTTTGTTTTATTACCGACTTCAAAAAAACGGAGGTGATCAATTCGACACGTACAGTTGTGTGTATGTAATATTGTTGGCATTGCACAATATTCACATATGTTACTATATGTGGGCTTCTAATTCTAAACACGTGTGCTTAATTTCATACAATTGTGTTTGTTTGTCCACGCGTGCCTTACGCGGCTTATAGCCAATTTTACTCAAGAACATCATGAGGCCGTCGGCGAGCTATCGCCACTACTGCCTTTATATTAATTCTTCGAATTGTACAAAAAACATTATTAAGGCCGCTGTTGGAATGTTCATTTCTCGGTTTATGTTTCTTCACGCATCTTCTCTTAGTCCTCTATTGGAATAATCAGAACTTTGTGCGTTCCAAAGTAGTCTACATTCGCCAAATAATTGTAATAATTCAAGGCACTAAACAAACGATTCCGTCTTTCGACGTACAAGCGAGGCAAAACACCGTCTTGATTGGGCGCAGCAAACTTACTGGGGCGCTTTTGAGCATCGACAAAAACCGACATCGTTCGGCTCGGGCCGCGGCACGCTCGGGCGAGGCAGCGCGTGCGTTTGCCTCGGCCGAGGAACGTCCTGATTTGCCTCGCGAGGCTGCTCGCTCAGTCAGTACGTGGCTATTGACAAACAGCACGAATGTCTAAATTCGGTTATTATTTGTATTTTGTCAATCCTTTAGGTACCTTTAGAAGTTGCTCACTTTTAGCGATGGTGTACTAAAAATTAAAAGAGAGAAATAAAATAAAAAATGCAGCACAGGAGGACACCGTGGAGTTTTAGTGGGTTAGAGTCCCACATAACTGCGCTATCTCCCCGTGGTGGCGAACACAGTATGCATGAGCATTTCTACAATTAAAAAAAAAATATATAAAAAAACGGTCACCTAACCCTAAACTTAATCCTTTAAAATTTATAACCTAGTCAGACCTCAAAATGCAACAAAAATTTATAAGTTTCGTAAACTTTCTACGGAATAACCCTACTTCTTCATAATTTTAGCGCCAACGTAAATACGATGATGAATAAAACATTAGGATTGATAATCTATTACATAATATGTCAAAAATATATTGTAAACACACTGTACATATTGTTGCAGTTTCCAAGGTCATGATTTTATAAGATTGATAAGAATTTTTTGATCTGAGGATAAGACTGACAGACATGAGAATACTTGACGTGTTACATTACAACAATGAAATTGACGAGGCTGTTGTCAGGAATCAGCGCGTAAGTTGACTTTTTATTTGTTTTAAACTTATGTATTACTTCGTTTTTTATACATTGTGAAAGTTCTGTGTTTACGTGACATATTGAAGTTTTTATTTCAATGCGTTATTTTGCTGACCTTCACAAAACAAGTGATATTTTTTTACTGCTTATTTACGAAAACTAAAGGTTGTGAATTTACTAGAAATAAGTCGGTACGAAGTGTTAATTGTTATATACATAAGTAGGTATGTTTTAATGTTTATCTTCCACTATTTACTGTGCGAGCTAATTAACAAAAACAACTTCTGACAATCAACTAATAGCGCCATCTAGATATTGCGGAGAGCATTTCAAAAGTTTATCAATGCAGCATTAGATTATCAGTGCCGACGCGTACAGTGTGCCCAGTATATAAATTCCATCAACTAGAAAAATATAAATAAAATTATCTACCTTGGCTTTATGTTTTTCAGGACCATAAAAGGAAAGTTACGGATTCAGGAAAAGGAGTTTAACGTTAAGGCGCCATGGGGCAACATAACTGGTAACTATAAATCTTAGAATTTTAATAACGTGAAAGGGACTTATGGTAATTAAAAATCGTTTTTCTATTGTGTTTGCTAATTAGCGCTCAAGGGGTTATAGGCAAGCGTGCTCCGCCGTCTACATCATCACTACATGGTAGTGGTAGTAGGTTTAGGGGTAGCTATCCCTACCCCATTTCAAGATGGGTCAAGAATATCTTGGACCCATCCCAAACACTGGACTTACTGGCTGGAATGTCGAGCCAATTGACGCGATGGATAGGACTATCGTTGCAATGGCTTTTCGGCGAAACGGACGCTCGATCTAATAGCTATTCGAAGTTGTAGTACATCGATGCTGTGGCATTTCGGCAATTCTGACGTTCGATCTGATGACTTCGGGGAATTAGCCATCGGGTATATGACATTAGAAATCAAGCAATAAACCGATTGAAAAGGGAAGGTCATCCGACCGAAAACTTTGTTTGCGCGATGCAGGATTATTTAAGTACTGTCAGGTCATTAGTTCGTAGGTGGTGGTATAGATGCCGCTACAAATCTTTCACTATACAGGGTGACCAAAAAGTCGTGGATCAAACGCAACTAGGGGTTAGATGGGGTCATCAGCTGCAAAAAATTGTTATAAGGGAGGTCTTTAAGGTCAACCTCTGCAGAGTTATAATTTTATTTACCTGCAGAGTTTATTTTTAAATAGACCTAACCGAGTTTTATGGTTGGGATAACTTTGGGCTTTCTACGAATGATCGTCCTCGAAATAATCGAAGCCACGCATAGCCATGTGTAATATCTTTTTAGAACCCCTAATAAATGCGCCAATACTTGTTTTTTCGCAGTGGGGTCCGATGTAAATAAAAAGTTATGATTTGTTTTTTTTTTTTCGTAAAACTTAATTTTCAACACACCCAATAAACAACCATAAATAGCATGTCTAACACATTGGACTTATCAGTACGAATCTAATGAAAATTATAAAAAGATACAGGTGTAGATTTTTTTTTCGAATTTTAATAAGAATTAGTAAAAAAGACAATTTTCACATTAAAACACAAAATAAATTATAACTCTGCAGGGGTTGACCTTAAGGACCTCCCGTAGAACATTTTTTTGCAGCTGATGACCCCATCTAACCCCTAGTTGCATTTGATCCACGACTTTTTGGCCACCCTGTATGCATTTGTAACTTCAAACCACTTTTCAACAGGTCTAGCCTGGGGAGACACATCGAACCCCCCAGTAATCCTTGCCCATGGCAGGATGGATGCCTGCTCCAACTTCCGACCTCTAGTCTCCAGACTACCCACAAACTTCTACTACCTAAGTATAGACCTACCTGGTAACGGCAAGTCGGATCATCTGCCGAAGGGAGTCCGGTATTCAGTAATGGACCTTGTGCCTACTATAGTGAAGGTTAAAAATCATTTTAAGTGGGATAAGTTTATCTACATTGGACATTCGCTTGGAGTTCCTATTGGTAAGTGTCTATTTATAACTAGCTGACGCGGTAAACTTTGTTTTGCCATAAAAATACCAAACATTCATCTACCCTACCTACCTACCTTTATTTGTGGGGGTTGCAATTATTTTTTCTTCGTATCCCATCGAGTGGGGTATCAAAATTAAGGGTTTTTAGAGGTGATTACAAAAATATATACCACTTTTAGGCTTAAAACTCATTCGAAAAAAATAAAGTATAACGAACTAAAAAGTTGTAAATAAAAAAAAAACAAAAAACCCGACTGCATAGATGTAAACAAGAAGAAAATCATGCTTTGCAGTCGGAGGATATTTATAGTTTTGGTCAGCCAGCTAGCGAATATGTATACTCCGACTGCAAAGCATGATTTTTTTTCTTGTTTAGGTACGTCTTTTTAGTTAGTTTTTTAAGCAGTCGGGTTTAATTTTTTTTTATTTTTTTTAGTGTCGATTTCTACTGGGCTATTAAGTCACGTAATCAATCCGTAATTGCATTTTGGCATTTCAATCGACGATGATTGTAATGCCAAAATGCAATTACGGATCGTTTATTTAAAGTGTTAACAATTTCTGAAATCTAACTGGGTTTGAGAAAACCCCATCACAATTATTATTAATTACTTACATGGGGCTACCTCATTCACATTTGTAAATGTAACCGTTTGAGACTCACTAGACAGTTTATTAAACTCCTAAGAATGGGGACCTAGTTTTTATCTCTGAAACAGTTAGTGTTAACGAGTTTTTTCATTACGAAATTCTTGGTAGCCAGTCTGAGTTGGTACCTAACTGGCATGCCAACTTTTAAAGTACTACTTACATACGTATACACATAATGTCCCTAAAGCCACGTATCCACTATACTTCTTAAAAGATAGCTTGATCTCTGCGACATAATATGTCAAACTGACGTTTATGCTAATGTTAGCCTGTCAAGCACTGACTTAGAAACCTATGGACTTGCCATACCTACGAAATTAGCGTGCATACCTACAAAAATCTGGCGCATAAAGTGGCTGCCTTGTAGGGTTGTAACTGCGAGAAACATGCGCAGCTGATATCGATGTAAATATCGACCTTCATGAAATTGTTTACGTTGTTGTTCTACGATATAATAATGTAATAACAATATAATATGAACAAACCAGGCCCATAGACACCGAAGTAGCTAAGGGTATAGAGTATTGTATGACTGGTAATATACAGGGTGGGCAAAAAATATATCGTGGATCAAACGAAATAGCGATTTTTGGGGATAGTGGGAGATGTTTTTCTTTTGACCTGCTAGAAAAAGCCCCAAATTTCGCCCTGTTTCGTTAGATTTACGATTTTTGGCCGTCCCTATACCTAACCCATTAAAAACTAAAATGTATTTTGTTTTATATCAAGTCAAATCAGCCTATCCCAATCCACTAGACATAGGCCAAAGGGGTAGTAATAATAAATAATACCAGCCTGTAACTGTCCCACTGCAGGGTAAATGCATCTTTTTATAGTAAATAAATAATAATATTTTGATATCTTCCTACTTTTCGAACAACTTAATTTATTTAAAATAATAACAATATTTTATGTAAAAAAGACATTTATTCATTTTTGAACAAAATTAACTTATTGAAATTCACTATTTTATTTATTTCTATAAAGCCAGGTTCGGCATTAACATGTTGGTACCTTATGCTCAAAGTGCGAGTGTTTCAAACAAGTGTTGTCGGTATTACTTATAAAATCATACGCTTTCGGCTAAAACAAATTGAAGCGTAAGGGCAAATTTTCTTAATTCTTCAGAATACTTTTTTCTAAAGTAGGCCTTTAGATTTGGCAATTTGCTTTTTACGAAATCCTTCTGCATATTCATAAATTTTTATTTAGATTTAAACTTCCTTCATTATTGATATATTTAAGTTTCTTAAGGTCTTAAATAATATTAGAAATCTTTCCATCACATCTCCGGACCTTTTCATTTAAAGTTCTCACTTTTTGATTTAGTAAAGCCCATTTCTTTGTGAGATAAACATATATATATTAGTAGGTTGTTGTGAGGAACATATTTGCCTAGGCTGAAAAAGAAAGTCGCATAATTCTATTACTTATTTACATATTTAATTCATTTAAAGAAATACTGTCAATAAAAAAGTATGTAATAAGATGTGTTGAAATTACTGTATTTTGCAACTTTTGTTTAAAAAGTCGATGTGGGCACTATGCCATCAGGTAACCTTATCACATCGAGGGTTCTGTTAAAACAAGATTCCTCAAAGTGCATGGAGCAGTTATGCCACATTTTATGTCTAGGGTTTGTATTTTCAAAACCAATAGCTTCTATCCATTTCTTCTTTAAAATTTAGTTTCCAGAAAATCTGTGGATTAAAATATCATTGCAATGTATTTTACATACTATAAATTTTATCGATACTTATCGTATGCGAACATCGAGCATCACTAACCTTACTTGTCAATAATTATTGTATGTAAACAATGCAAAGAAATATAGAAAATAATAACGTTTTATGCCATACAAACATGACACAGGTTCGAATAATATTCAAAAATACCATCTTGTAACAATATTTAACACAAAATTCGACCGGATTAGTGAAAACTAGTTACTAACCTGTGCAGAGTCAATTTAGGCTGATTTTTGTTTTTTCTCATACCAGACTGTTTTAAACAATACGAGGGTATGATTTGCCTATTAATGTCCACACGCAGAACACCAAAATAACTAGTTTCTAGACGTATTTCCTTGTAAAACAACAAAAATATTCTGAACAAGCAACTGTTTGACAGCACAACTACCACAAAAACAAAGAGTACTTTTGGCGCATAAAATGGCGACCGGTCACGCATAGGCATGATGTTGACGTCACACAAAAGTGTTGCCAAATTTAGTCCTTGACAAACATTTAGATGTCTCTCTTTTCATATGCAGCTCTTGGTTAGTTAAAAAGAGACAAAACGCTTTTTGACATGTGTGTGTCGATATGATAGATATTTGTATAACTATTCTTCATATAGTAGAATAGGCCGTATCCATAGTTATCCTACCCATTGCTGTCAAGCGCTTACTGTATTGATACTGACAGCTGTCGCAGAGATCAAGCTATCATAAAAGAAGTATAGGCAACATATAACCGCGACATGATGCTCAAAATGTGGGTAATCATGATGAACAGCAACGTGTAATCAGTGTTACCAACCATTACCAAAAATATTCCCCATTTTTTTTTCTGAATTTCCCTAAAAATCCCTAAATATAATTTTATGCGTTATACCTACATACTTAATTAGTTCCTAAATTATTTCGTAGGTTATAAAATAAAACTTTACATATTAAGTTGATGATTTTTTTTTATTGAATAAATACAATCATGAAAAGTTGATAATTAGGTATTAGCTCGTCATAGTCAAGTCATACATACGTACGATGAAGTTCTTGATCTTGTCCACAGTATGATCAAGTTTTAGTCACGATCCATAATCCCGATATAAGGAAAATCGTACCATCATGATACTCTGTACCATTTTAGAGGATATGAATCACAAATCGTGCGTTACTTTCTAAAAACTGAAAACACACGCTTTGTTTGCGACTTTGCAAGTTTTGTTTGAAATCCCTAAAAAATTCTAGTCCCTAAAAATGTCCCTTTTAACACTTCAAGTCCCTAAATTTAGGGACAAAATCCCTAAGTTGGTAACCATGCGTGTAATTTTGGTTTTGTAACGCGGTCTCGTTGCGTCATGTACCTTCATGTAGATAGTGGCGCTCCAGCTGGCAACGTTGCCGAACATATTGAGCGTCTCGTGTTGCGCGTCAAACATTGCCTAGGCTTCAGGGGAAACGATATCGGTTGATTTTCGGCCCAGATTTTCCAAATTTGCGTTATTTACCCATCTCCCCATTCCAGGCAAGTTCTTCAACATAGCATACCCGGGCCACATAACCCGTGTGGTCGAGATAGACCCAATACCAGCTCACCTCAACTGGCCCTGCACCAGGGAAGGCATCCACGACTGGTTCCACAGCTCCTACGGAATGTATGATGATGATAGGTTCCTTAAGTTCAACAGTGGGATCGAGACAGCGCCCAAGTATACTTATGAGAAGGTAAGGTTTTGAAGAACTGCAGGCCTAGAAAAAAATCTTTTCTGATAGCGTTAACGCCAGACGCTAACGTCAAAATGCATGACAATGACATTACCTGCGGAAAAGATACGGGTAAGTTCACACAGAACATCCGTATTTCCAGGATCCTTTTAACGGATCCGCCGCTACTGGAGGTGATGTTCACACCGCATTTACAGTACTGTTTTAACGGATCCGTCAACCAACCATCTTTCTATAAGGATGGACGTCCGATAAAACGGATCAGTATTTTAATACTGTTGTGTGTGTGAATTCGCTCATACAACTATTTAAGGGCCTACAGCCGCTTTAGTGCCGTAGAACGGTAACTTTCTAAAGCATACTCATTAGTAACGATTAGGTTAAAAGGTTTGAAAAATAAAATACAAAATTGTCGGGTCAAGTACGTCAAAACAAATCACAAGCACACCTGTCTGCAAATCAAGAACAACTACGCATTTGCGCCTTTTTTCTAACCGCTTGCGTGGTGGGGACAGCAGAATATGGCAGTTGAGTACTGACAGCCTTAGAGCTAACACGTGTCGATCCGTAATATTAGTAAGCAAGATTGTAACTGTGAGTTGTGACTGTGACTGAATAAACCCAGTGTATCGAATAATTTGTGTGATTTCATTTTGCACGACTGTACCTACCGACCTGCCCACACACGATGTCTTAACCTAAGGGAATACATTCTGACTTCCCGATGGTTTGCATCTATCGGCCACCCTTGCGACATATTTATTATTGTTACATGTACCTACATTATTTGTCAAACATGTTTTTTTCGTATGGACATGGACTTTTGGGTACTCTTCCAAAATTGAAAATATTTGTACACAGAAAATTTGATGGCTAGAATTTCTTCATATCTAAAATAGCATACGTAAATATAAGAATATTTTGCAAACAAAACTGACCAAAAGGAGGTCCAATATTGATATTCTGGCTCCGAGCGGGCGCACGGTCAGTACTGCGTTAACATTGGGGAATATATGCGCCTTAACCGATTGCCGAAAAAAACGTACACGATAAAGCGGACCCGTAAAACGGACCGCTGAATATTTTATCGGGTCGGTATTTTTTACTCGCTCATACAACTACATTCGTCAGCGCCGAATAAAAACTTATACGATAAAGGGGACCTGTAAAGCGGACTTCCGTGTGAACTAGCGCTCATGCGCCACTGCGATCGCCGTGTTTTGAGTCGAACGTGTAAGCGAAAGTTACAGAAAGTAATAAATAAAACCTTGGATTTTTGTTTTTTTTTTTGCAGGCTGAACAAATGGTGATGCACACAAGAGGTATATCCAAGGAGGCGACGGCACATGTCTTAGAAAGAAGTCTGGTTCCCGCTGGTGATGGACTCTACAGGTACTTTCTTATATCACGCCTACATTCTCCAATCACTCCATATAAAATACTGATATTCTTCTGCGCAATGAAGTAAGAATAATTTGACACAGCACACAACAACAACAACATAATATGTCTCATGCAATAGAGGTTGGGCCTATTGCAATTACCCTTTTTTTTTTTTAGCCCATACACAATTGTTGCATGCGGTTTTCTGAAATTGAATATTTTTGTTAATCTTTTTTCAGATTCTCCTTCGACCAGCGCATGAAAGAAGTGGTAGTATTGCCATTTTCTGGAGAAATGCTAGGTAAAATATACGCCACAGCCACGACCCCGACATTGTGTTTTTTGTCGAAAGAAATCGTCGATGAGGGATTTTATGATCCTGTACCTTTTCTGATGGACGAAAAAGCATGGCCCAATGGAAATTATAGATTTAAAATAGTTGAAGGTGGTCATGATATACATCTTGAGAACCCTGACTGCATGGCAGAAGATATTACTAAGTTCATGCTAGAAGATGCTACGGTAAAATTTTGATATTTTTGTAAATTAGTACTTTTACACTATAAATTAATGTTTTTCTAGACAGTGTTTGTTTTATTTTCGAAATACTCAGCATGACCGCCTATTTCTCCATACGAAGCATTGTGCCGTATGCCAGGCCAATGATGCCAAACTCAGCCTAATCGGGCATAAAAATTGCTTCGAAGAAAATACGACATAATTAATGACTGAATAGGTAAAGTAATAAAATAACCATATTATTACAAATAAATGGAAGTAGTGAATTCCATTTATTTCTTAATTAAATCTAAAATAATGGAATGATAATAATATTCAACTAAGAGACGATTTTTCAATAGTCTGATTTTTTTTAACTGAGGAATAAAAACACAGAACAGAGAAAGACAGGCGACATCCATGTTAAATTTATTTTAAACTTGGTTAAAGTTTAATACGAAAAAAAAAAGGTTTGGCCATGGAAATGTGTTTGGTTACTAATACTGAATCACCAAAAAAAAGCCTCACACAGGTTTAAATTTTGCCCGATATATCACAGAGAATATTATAAGTTTTAATTATCGATAACTCATCATCGATATTGGTAATCTCTAATTGAGTAGCTGACTGTGAAACGTGCATAGTTGGAATCTTCGAGAACAATATGTTTAACTTTAAAAGAAAGTAGACCTTAAATTTAACGTCATAAAATCAACTTTTACTTGTCTTGTTTAATAAAATATTGTTTTTACATTTTTATAGAAATAAAATCAATTAAGACTTACCGATGGTAAGATATACCTCCATTTGATACATTTTTGTGTGTGTTTACGTTCTAAAACAGCACAATAGGGCATTTTTTCCAACTTTTTGTTACCGTGACGGTTCTAACAAGAATGATGCGCGTAGTGTGGGCGGGGCAGCAGACGTATGCGGAACTAAGCAAAACTCGGGGTACGCGGGTCCCGCCTACTTGCGACTTCTATTGTAGAAGGCGTTTTTTCTGTTCTGTGAATAAAAATGGCCGTTTGACATATTTTCTATACAAAAGCTATTATTATTTCTTAGTTAAAAGTTATAAGACTATTGAAAAATCGAACCTAATTTAAATATTATTTATTAGTTCACGGTGTGATTGACTAAAGTTGCCATAAGAAAATTCTATACTATATTCAAAACTTATGAATATAATTTAGTCTACATAAATAATAATGCAAGTTGCAACAAATAATATAACAAAAAAAAAAAGTATAATTTGGCAGAGTTTCACTGTAGAACGGATTGACACATATTTTTTTCTTATTATTAATTTGTAAAATGAAATAACCTTTATTGCTTTTCATAAATATTTACTATGTTTGTTGCATGCCTTAATACTAAATATCTATCTCCAAACGGTTTAGCTTGTCTTTCGACAAAGGCCTCCTCTAAAGCTTTCCATTCAACTCTGTCTTTTGCTATTTTTGTGCATTCTGGACCAGCTACTCTTTTTAATTCGTCTTCCCATCGTGTAATTTTTATTTAATACTTTAAAAATAGATAACGCTTAAACATACAACATTGATAATACTTGGACATCAATAACAGTTTTGCCGTTCTGGCCAATTGCCCGGCTCGCCCCCTCCCCCCCCAACCACTAGATCCGGCCCCGCCTTAAGCACGTTTTGGAATCCAAGACCTAAGAACATACTCTAGCTCCACTAGGGTTACCATTTTGACAATTGTAAAGTCCTGTCAAAAAGCCATACTTAAACAAGTAAAATTTCAAAATTTAAAAAACCCCCGACACATTTATCTTGCGTAAACACCTCGATTCGAACAGTAAAACGCCCATAACTTTTGAACGGCTGAACCGATTTTATTCAAACATAGCTAAGAATACTTGACAAAATTACCTTTCGAACAAAAAAACTAAATCGAAATCGGTTCATCCATTTAGGCGCTATGATGCCACAGACAGACACACAGATACACAGCAACTCACGTGAAACTTATAACACCCCTCTTTTTCCGGCGGGGGTTAAAAAGAAGTCTGGACATTTTAGTTACAATTTGAAATAAGTACGATTGACTTTGAAAATGAAATAAGCAAAGAGAATAACTTTTCTTAACTCTGGTTTTGCAACCGGTTTGAGGACATTTTATAAGCTTAAGCTAAGCTTATCTAGATACACTCACATGAAGGTATTTGCAATTCTGCATTCATCTACCATCAATCTAAAAACAGACCATAAACAAAACGAAAAAATAAAACAAAAATCTTTACAACTTAGAAAAAACTTTATTGTCTTCTAAAAACGCATTTATATGAGGAAGAACTCTTTCAGGATGCGTAAAATGCACATCATGGCTGCCTTCAACATCGACTCTGTGAAAATTCTCCAGAGTCGCCATCTTGTCTAACAATTCTTTCGCGCCTTCCCGCCATTTTGGATTCGGTATGTTTTTCGCGCCATCACTGGCAGCTATGAGCAACGTCGGAGGGATTGTCTTAAACAGTTCGAAATAATAGTCGTTCCCATAATTTTGCGGTGCCAGATGTTTTAGACGATTATCCCATGATAGGTACCTGTAATAGAGGTGAAGGAAAAGCTCAGAAATTTACTTCTTTTTGTACATTCAGTTTTCGTTTATTTTGACTAAATTTTCAAAATAGTTATATTCAACCGATTGAGCTGAAATTTTGCATAAACGTTTGGTTTGAATGACAATTGGCAATGCATAACAAGTTTAAAAGTTTTTATTTTATCGGAAACAACATTTTTATTCTCATTCCTGATAAGCCCGCTCTAGCTAGAAGCAGTGTTTGAAATATGATTACACCGTCCCGTGGTAAGCCAGAAAAACCCCGAAACAATGAAGCTCGACGAGTTTCAAAAGACAGTTGAATAACAACTGTCTTAGGAAACAAAATGAACAGGAAAAGAAAAAAGTTGGGTAGGGATACACCATCCATAAAGAAAAAAAATAAGCGTGAGTTCATAGCACATACTCTTTAGCGTAATTTTTTAAAATAAGTTCTAATCAAACACCGGGTTTCTGTATTGAGAATTAGAAATTAAGGACTTGCCAATCTCTACGTTAGCATCAGAACTCGTCAAACTTTAGCATTAGAGTTTGCAAAGTTCTCAACTTCAAATCCTAAATTCAGACACCTAATGTTAGTAACAGAATACTTGTACAATATAACTACCATAACTTCTGACTTACCCTGGTCTATCATTTTCGTTCTCACTTAAGCGTTGTATGAAACCGCATAACCCATTGTCATCAGAAGACGGGATTTTGTTTACATCCCGTAGTTCGTTTTCATCCTGTGGTCTGTTTGCAAAACGAACCCTGTTCGTATGAGCCCGGAGTGTTTCCAGTGCGTTATCAGACCACGGACGTCTGTTTGGATCCCTTTGTCTGTATGCAGCCCTATTACCGTTTTCATTCGAAGGACCGTTTTCATTTGAAGGACCGTTTTTATTCGTAGGACCATTTTCATTCCTAGGACCGTATTCATTTCGAGGTCCATTTGCATTCTGAGGTTCACCTTCATCCCGACGTCCGTTTGCATTACGACGATCGAATTCGGGTATCATATCAATATACATTACTCGTGGTTCGTTTGAATCCTGTCCCTCTCTTAAGGGTTGTACTGTACTTGAGACCTGTACTTGGCAATAATTCTGAAGCTTGGATGTATTCAGTTCTTCTATAGCATTGCTTCTTGCTGTCCTGCAAATTACAAGTTTTTATTAAATTATTAATTATTTACAATCCATACTAATAAATAAAATTGGGGTGTCTATCAAAATATTTGCTTTTTAGTCTTCTTCATCTTTTCCTGTGAGGATGTGGCATCAGTTAATTAAGCCGCTTCTGGGAACCCTACAGGCCTCTGACTTGGCTATTTCAGACTTACATTAAATATATAAAAATGCCTCACGATGTGTTCTTTCACCGTTGTCTGTGATGTCCAATATAAACTTAGAAAGTACATATAAATTTGAAATGCCACATTGGTATTTGCACGAATGTTAACCTACGACCTCAAGCACGAGAGGCGAGGTCTTAGCCACTGGGCCACCACGACTTTTAATAACAAACTAGCTGACCCGGCAAACTTTGTTTTGCCATAAAAAGACAAAACAATTTTATTTTTTTTTTAAATGTTGCCCCACACTAGGAATTTCTTCCTGTATCGTGGGTGCGTTTACAAACATATAAACTCACATACACAACACCCAGAGCTGGAACATCTATCTGTAGGTCATACAAATATTTGTTCCGTGCGGGAATCGAACCCGCGACACGCAGCGCAGCAGTCAATCGCTCAACCACTGCGCCAACCGTGCGCCACCCAATTATCTACCCTACCTTCCCTACCCTACCCTACCCGACCCTACCCTCCCCTACCCGACCCTACACTACCCTACCCTACCTATAAAACTCACGGAGCCCGAGACCTTTCCAACGAATGCAAAACCTTGGCAATCGGTTCGTGCGTTCTGGAGTTATATCGTCAGCAAGAAACCCGACTTATTTTTATATAGTAGATTAGACTGTCAATGCGTATGAATGTGATACACGGATCAGTATTAAAATATTGATCCGTTTTATCAGACGCCCATCCTTGTAGAAAGTTGGTTGGTATGAAAATTACCCCCACTAGCGACTGTTCCGTTGAAACGGTACTGTAAATGCGGTTTGAACATTACCTCCAGTAGCGACGGATCCGTTAAAAACGATCCTGGAAATACGGATGTTCTGTGTGAACGAGCCCTAAGAGTGTCATCATGATCAGTCTCTTAATGTTCCCACTGCTGGGACACAGACCTCCTCTCTGTAAGATAGGGAATGAGTCTTAATCCACCACGCGGGCCCAGTGCGGGTTGGTGGATGTCACATGTCTTCAAATTTTTGGTCTAAGAAATGCCGGTTTCCTCACGATGTTTTCCTTCACCGTTTTTAGAGCAGTGGTGATGAAATAATTTACACAAAGTAAAGCGCCTGCCTGGGTTCGAACCCACGACCTATACTTGTAAGTTGCGGCCGTTACCACTGGAGTGACACTTACCCAAATTCATGGAAGTTCCTTTCTAGTAGTTGGCTACTCTGGCGTTCATCAAGATCTCGCGAACGTTTTATCGACTGGATCGCCGTCTTTTTGGTGTGAGTCTGTGGACATAATATCACGACTTTATGTTCCGAAGAGGTAGGCTGGTTTGCAGGTATTTACAGGAAACAAATTTAGGATTTATCCGTCAAACATCACAAATTTAGGATCTTATTGGTGATGTACTTCTGAAAGGCCAGGGGGGTAATCCATTATTAAACCATTGTCAGCAAAGTTGACGGGGTCCGCTAGGGCCGATGCCTGTCTGGGTAGCAGATAAATTTGAAAGAGAGTTACTGCGGCCCTGGCACAAGCAACTGAAGGAACACAGGTGGGTTTCGTCCCACCCAAAAATAAAAAAAAATTGGGGCGTAAACCATAAGCAATGAGAGTGAGGTTATTTTGAGTGTGTGTAAGAAACCGCTGAACCGATTTAAATGAAATTCGGTATGGAGATAGTTTGAGACCCTGGGAAGGACATAGAATAGTTTTAACCCGAAATTTTAAGGGGATGGAAAGAGTAAACCAATAATTTCTCAAGTAAAGCGGCCCACCCACACACCTACATTGAAATATTATTTCGCAATATTTAAAACAGGCTATTCGACTATTAATGCTATGTAGACGACGTCGCGGGCAAAGGTTAGTCCATACACAGTTGCAATTATATTTTATCAAAACTGTTTCTACTTATGTATATGAACAATTTTCTATAAGTAATTTAAAGCCAATTCGCAAAAAAACAAAAAAAAAGCATTTTCCATACATTTTTTTTAGAGTTGACTATGTCATCCTTAGAGAAAGCTGTTCACATTCAAGAGCAGAAGCTGTATATAAAATGATCGCACTTTGCCGTTACACCCTGTATAAATAATCGACCTACCCTTCTCTGAAAATTCTCTCTGTCGTAGTTTTCGTAGTAAGAATCGTAGAACAGCTTCTGGTACTCCTTGTTGTCTTCAACCTGCATCCTCATGAGAGTGGGTCCAGCGTCCAGGAGAATCATTTTCGATATGACGCCTGGATAGATGGCGTTATAGAATAGGCCTAGAAAACATAATATCACTTTTTGATTTCGATAAACACCTAAAAAGACCGCGGTAGTCTTCTTTTTCCCGACTGCCGAAGGAGGGTAATGTGATTATCAGTCTATGTATGAATAAAAAAAAAAAAATTGGCACAAAGGTAACACGTTACATGATTATGCTAACTCCCAAACTAGGCCTGAGCCTGTATTTTGGGGGCTAATGAAACATGGTATTAATAAGAAAAAAAAAGTTTGATCCTATGTGGCTTCCAAGAGAACAAAGCCGATTTTGATAATTCTTACGTCAATCGATTCGTCATAACCTTGTGAGTGTCACTGGCTGCATTAAAATTAGAAAAATTTGGCGCCATATTGTGGGTGCCCAATATATTTGTTTCTGCCGAACCCATCGTGTGGTGTATCAAAATCAAGGGTTTTAAGAAGTGATTTCAAAAATACAGAAGTTAAATAAAACGTTGTAAATAAAAAAAGTTAATCTAAAAACCCGACTGCTTAAGAAGCGAACTAAAAAGACGTAAACAAGAAGAAAATCATGCTGTGCATTCGGAGGATACATAATCGCGAGCTGGCTGACCAAAACCAGAAGACTTTTTTAGTTAACTTCTTAAGCAGTCGGGTTTTTTGATTTTTTGAATAAACTTTTTCTTTATTATGGATATGCTCGCGATAGACCATTACTATCTCATCTGATGGTAAGCGATGATGTGGTCGACGGTGAAGCACGCTTGCCAAGAAGTAACCTATTCACTCTTGACTTAAAGACCCCCGGGTTGTAGCAATCAGGAAGCTATCCGGCGACAATTCCACTCCTTATAAATATGAATGAATGGCAAAACCTTAACATTGTATACCATACCTTGCTCGCATCCCATGGAGTGCCCCATAAAGATAAATCGGTCCCAGCCAAGGTGAAGTAGGGCCAGCTCCATCGCGTAAAGAAAATGGAACCGCATCAACTTTTGACCTGGTTGAAACAAACACAAACTCAAATCATATAATTCAATTATGTTTTTTAAAAGTACTTTTGAAGATGGATGATGACTAAAAAAGTCTATATAACATTATATAATAAATAAAAAAACAAAAAATTAATAAAAAACAAATTAAATGAAAAATAGACCAGACGGGATGTCTTTGTTTCCATGGAAGATGGATAGGCCTTTAGTGTGGGACGCTACTTGTGTCCATACTCTTCCGCCATCCCATCATCCTAGCTCGTCATGTGTGCTGGCGCTGAGAACCTCAAGAGAACCTCAAGCGGCGGCAATATAATAACCTCATCGGTAGTTGTATTTTCGAGCCGTTTGGGGTTGCAACGCTTGGTCAGTGGTGTCCGAGTGCTCACGCTTTGTTTAAAGATCTTTCCAAACGCCTTGTTGACACTTCGAGTGACCCAAGGGCTGGCTTTTACCTTGGTCAGAGAATAAGCATTGCCATATAACGTGGCAATGCTGCCAGTCTTTTGGGCACATTACCAGTGGACAACGATGTGGAGGAATTTTTCGACGCCATATTTTAGTTTAGTATATTTTTAGGTTTATTCGTTACACATACAAACATACAAATCTTTCCTCTTGATAATGTTAGTATGGATAGAAATGTCATTTTTAATTATTTTTTTACTGGTGTTAGCTCGCATTCCACCACCACGGTTACCAACTTAGGGATTTTGTCCCTAAATTTAGGGACTTGAAGTGTTAAAAGGGACATTTTTAGGGACCTAAATTTTTTGGGGATTTTTTTAGGGATTTCAAACAAAACTTGCAAAGTCGCAAACAAAGCGTGTGTTTTCAGTTTTGTGCGTAGAAAGAAACGCACGATATGTCATTCATATTCTCTAAAATGGTACAGAGTATCATGATGGAACGATTTTCCTTATATCGGGATTATGGATCGTGAGTAAAACTTGATCATACTGTGTACATGGTCAAGAACTTCATCGTACGTATGTATGCCTTGACTATGACGAGCAACAAGATGATGATGTGGTTCTGGAAATACCTAATTAACAACTTTTCATGATTGTATTAATTCAATAAAAAAAATCATTAACTTAATATGTAAAGTTTTATTTTATGACTTACGAAATAATTTAGGTACTAAATAAGTATGTAGGTATAACACATAAAATTCTATTTAGGGATTTTTAGGGAAATTCAGAAAAAAATGGGGAATATTTTTGGTAATGGTTGGTAACACTGCCACCACTTTATCACTCACCTGATGGTAAGCAATGATGTAATTGATAGAGCACGCTTGCCTATTCGCTCCCACTATAGTTCTCGCCAAACTTCTTGGCCGCCCTAAACTTGGCTACAATGGCTGCGCATTAATAAACCTCATACAAAAACAGCACCGTTTCGTGTCTTGCGCATCAGGGCGGCCGAGAAGTTAGGCGAGAACTATATCTAAGATTCCCAGGCCAAATTATAATCACTACATTTATTTAAAATTTCAACGAGTAACTGCCCCTTACCAACAAAACTTAGGTACTTAAAATAAACTTACCATGAGGGAACGCATCTGACAGACCGTTACCAGGCATGTCTAGGGCTACATAGTAGTACTGTTCTGACATCTGCTGCACGAGGGGCTCGAAGACTGTCAGGCTGTCCTGTCTCCCGTGGACAAGCAGGACTGGCTCTCCATCTAGGTGACCTCGGCTGACCACTGGAAGAGAGGCAGGATAGTTAAATGTTGCCCTAGTCGATCATTCTTTCATACAAACGTAGTCTGGCGATTACTCTACTGTTTGACAATGTACGTTTAAAATAATATCAATTTGTCTCATCATTATCTAGCCCTTTAAGGAAACAAACAAGTAAAACAAGAATTATTTGAAAGTTATAAGCGTGGAAATTTCCATATTTCAACACTAATTTTAAGTTAACGCATCTTTGGGCGGAAATAAATACCATAAGAAAAAGGAAAATAGCAAAACAGTCACCATATAGGGATAGATTAGTAGTTCAACTCGGTAACAATCTACAGCATTGGCAGAGGCCTTATACAGAAAAGCTACATAGCAAAAGTGCAAGAATTGTGATGTAACTCTTCATTCGTACTAAGCTTTGTCAGATAACTCAGTCAGAGGAATTTTATAAATTTTCTCAAGTTTTTCTGGTGGGCCATTCCAGTTAAAAGTCCCCTGGGACCCGGGAGCACTACTTTAAGGCCAATATTATTACCTGCATCCAACTAGTGATTTGCTCAGGGGTCATCAGTTATATTATAATATAGGTTGAATACTTACAGGACAATTTTCCCCAGGGAACACGAATGAACCACTCGCGATGCCAACTCATTCTCACAGGATTATTTTTATTATAAACAGACATTACAAAAAAACATTTTAACAGATTTTTTTACGTTTTCCATCAGTCGACGCGACGAAAATAAGCCGAATTAATTAATATACATTGCACGGGCTTGAACTGATTAAGTTTCATTTATTAATGTATTTGTATTTAAATTCCACAGGTAACCTTTGGATTGACATAATTAACTGTCGATAGCTATCCTATCGCAGCAATAAAATTTGAATTTTTCAAATCAAATGCATGAGATTAGGAGCACACACAAAATAAATATTTACGACATACTATTTTCCAATAATAGTAATCTTTGCTATTATCAAATATGATGAATATTTTTCAAAATACTTGATTTGCCTAAACACCAAAGACCAAACTGTGATGTGATGCAAAAAATATCAATTTTATTGAACCTGCAACGATTTTGACATTTTCTTCGGCTCTAGTGTTGGGAGTAGTGTGTTTTCACAGGTAATCGATAACACAATTAAGTGACAGCATGATTTATGTTTTTAATAATTTATTTTATAGTTTGCATTTTACAGACCAACTACCTTTATAAGATTTTAAAAACTTTGTTACATGCGGTGCAACACTTTCAGGATTTGTTATATGCACATCATGGCCACCCGTAACGGTTACAGTGAAAAAGTTGGGCACCATTAGACGACATTTTTCTATAATGCTGGCTGCGAACTGTTTACCCGGGGGGGTGGCGATATTTTCTGTAGATTCAATAATAAGTGTGGGTGGCGCATGCTCTGTTATCACCGTGAACAGAGTTTCTTCTGATAGCGCCACGGTCGCTATTTTTTTCATTCTTGGTTCCCATGATAATCTGCGAATGTAATATCAAATATAATTTGTATTGATTAACTTAAATAAACATGATCAGAAATCGAAGGTTTTTTTTCTTCTTTATTATTTATCCGAATACATCCATGGCTCAGGAATGTATTTATGTTTCTTAGCAAAAAAGCTGTAACAGGATAATAAACTTGCCCGACCAGCGGCCCTACCATGAGCTCTTAGAGGCATTATTGCGATTGTGCGTAAGGGACAGCATACCATGACGTGTCAAAACTATCATGGTTCGATTGTGAAAATGGGACAGATAAATACAAGTTTTATACATCTGTCATTTACGCACACTCAACATTTTTTTTTATTCATTATAGGCTCGCGCTTGACCACTATATCACCTGATGGTAAGCGATGATGTGGTCGACTTAGGAGCACGCTTGCCTAGAAGTAACCTATTCACTCTTGACTTAAAGACCTCTAGATTGTAGCTATCGGGAAAGAAAGACTCCGGCAGGGAATTACACTCCTTAGCTGTACGATAATAAAAGTATTCTGAAAACGTTTAGTGCCTGTAAATAACCTTGCTCAAAGAGCTTATGGTCACCGACCAGATGTGTGCTGTCATTAACTTTGCTCTAAGAGCTTATGGTGGCCTCCCTGACTTACTTATATTTTCCATCACCAGCAGGCACCAAAGATCTGGATAGAACAACTTCCGCTTGATCTTCTGATAAACTTCTGTTTCGGACTAACAAGTGCACTGCTTCCTCTAGCGTCAATCGCTTTGAACTGCCGGCATTCCACCTTAAAGAAAATGTAGACAAATTAACGCATAAAATCATCCAAAAAATAATCCACTATGACTATAATTTATCTCTGTGTCAATTTTCATCCAGATACAACATACATCAAAAACATACATCCACGCATGCAAATTTTCGCATTTATCAGCTCAGATTATAGAAAAAATAATAATCCCCAAGGCTCACATGGCTTTTGAAATAGTAGTCAATAGATAACACTTAGTGATCATGTAGCCTTTTAAAATGTAGACGAACAAGTTCACCTCCTTATAATGTTAGTTTAGATTCAAACTTATAAAAAAAAAATGGTGACGTGGCTCACCTTTCATAACTTTTATAATACGTGTCATATAAATACTGGTACCAAAACAAAGGATTATGGTGTGGGTAATAATACGACGATATTGGTGGAGCAGGATCAATGTGCACCATCTTTACTATTTTACCAGGAAACAGGTGATTGTAGAGGATACCTGAAAATAAAAATAACAACTGAAACGCTTGAAGAGTATTCGTTAAAACGAAACTGTTTTAACGAATACTAGATGTATTATCAAATAATCTATACTAATATTATAAAGCTGAAGAGTTTGTTTGAACACGCTAATCTCAGGAACTTCTGGTTGGAAATGAAAAATAATTTTTGTGTTGGATAGTCCATTTATCGAGGAAGGTTACATCACGCTACGACCAATAGGAGCGGAGGATAAATGAAAAATGTTGCAAAAACGGGCAAAAATATTCCTATTTGAGAGCTTCCGTTGCGTGCGCTGCGTAAACGGTTTAAGTTACGCAACAATAATGTATGTAGGGTAGGTAAGGTAGATGGGTAGGTAGGTAGCCAGTTGAAGGGAGCGAAGCCGCGTGGGACAGCTAGTGCTTAAATAAAAGCACCCTCTCTAACTTTCAACGCTTGATTCGGTGCCAATCAATCAGCCTCGCCTTTTTCCAGCTGTGTTGGGGTCGGCTTCCCTTCTAACCGGATTCAGCTGAATTATATAGAGCGGATGACTATCTGATCTCCACAACCCATGAACCTACTATAATCCCCGGCACGTTAGTTGTCAAGAGTCGTTGGATGCGCAGTAGTCGTTTTTTAGGTATTTTTAATAGTGAAGCGAGGCGCGGGGAACTTTCCGAGCGCCCGATTGGTTGGTCAGGTGACACAAGGATCGACTGAACAATCGCGTCGAGTCCACGTTCCGTTCGGTCTATACGGTGGTTCGAACTTACCCCCACTACGTCAAAACCTTGCCAAGTTACATGCCAAGTTGGAGATTATAACTGAGACCCTCGATGACCCTTGGTAAGACTGGCATCAGATTTCTAAGGCCACTGACTACCGTCACCCGTCACGACTGTCAAAGATCTTCAAATGACTGCCGGGAATAATGGCAAAACGTGCTTGCCGATTCATGGAGGATTCTCGGTATATAGTGGAATAAGCACTGCTAACCATAAAACTGTTATTATTTAGCTACAAGCTCCTCAACGCTCGATTTGGTGCAGAGACTTAAAAATTCAGCAGAGCAATATAATTTCGTTCATTTAGGTTTTCTTATTTTTAGCGTTTCATTTAATTAGAAAATTTTACAATAATGATTTATCTTCAACTGCAAAAACTTTCACTTACCTATACTAAAACCCATGGAATGTGACAAATAAACGAATTTGCTCCAATTCATATGTTTTACTATAATACGGACAGTTTCCACAATGCTTAGCTGGGATACAATTGGTCCAGGAAGAAATGGTTCTGATTTGCCGTGGCCTGTAAAATAATTTTATTATAAAACTTATTAACGATCAGTGAATTTGATGTAATGAAGATAATTATACATAGGCAGCAATTCACGCAATATCTGAAATCACAAAAACCTAAATGGGGTAAGTTGAATTTAAATAAAATTTATTACGGTGGCCAAGTTTGCTGCCATACATAAGGAATTTAACAAATAGAACCAAGTCAATGGCTTACCAGGCATATCGAAAGCAACATAATAGAAAGTGTCAGGCAGCTGTTCCACTAAAATAATGAATGTAGCAGCACTGTCCATGTACCCATGTACCAAAAGTATTGGTGGATTAGCTGGATTTCCCCAGGAAATCACTGAAAAACAGAAAAATATAAAAGTGCAAGTATATGAAAGTGCTGTCGGAAATTGGCTTAAGTCTCATGTAAGATTGCAGTAACTTTGCAACGAGCATAAGCATAATTTTTGTCCGATAGTCGAAATATAATCGAGAATTTTCTAATAAATACAAATAGAAATCGATAAGTTTTTGACAATCGCGACTACTACATGTCCCATCACTACTCAACAAATGGATCTGTGGCTGTTGTCATTAGAATTTGTACTTTATCAGCGAGAGTTAAGTTCTAAAATAAAATTTCGGGGTCTAATGTAAAGTTGTGATTGACGTCATCTGTCAAGTAGGTTGACCACATATCTTGACGTAACCCACTTTCGTAGCAAATGTAGAATACACTCTAATTTCGACTTTATTGCACTTCAATAGAATCTACATTGACTTCAAAAAGTTTGTTTTGACAGCTGCAAAAAGGCAGCTGATAAAATTAATTATTGACCAAAAAATTATGTTTAAAAAAAAAAGAATATAGATAACTTACTTGCAATTTTCCCCCAAGTAGAGTCCACAGTCCATTCCTTCATAACCTTCTTCATTTTCACTAAATTAGACTATGAACTGGGATTTCACGATCACAATACAAAGTTGTTAAGTGTTTATCTATTTCTCACAAAACCGCATGCCGTTATCATTCTATTGTAGATATATTAGCACGATGAAGTAGATAAAACAAACGGACGGCCTAGTACTAACGATGAAACAGCAAAAATGTGTTTAAACGAATTTAAAACTAAAAAAAGTCGACATTATGATTGAACCTACTGCGTTACAACGTTACAAGTATTTATAAAAGTTGTATTAAAGCTAAAGATACGTCAAAGAAAAATAGATAATGTTAAGCCGGACGTAACTTAGCAGAAGTCGTTTGTTATTAATTTTATTAAATGAGTAGGTATAACTAGGCAAATTGTTAAAAGTGTGTGTGTCTTAGAGTATTTATAATGTGTCCGTTCACCGTTGCTAATATTGGTATAATGACTTGACCTTTGATCTCGCTTTGTAGCACCTACTTCATAAATATGCACCTTTTTATAACATTTGGTGACGTAACATTGTGTAGGTAAGTAAGTACGTAATTCTTTTTATTACAATTTTACCACCTTTGAGGTGAGGCATTAAAACATCCGTTTTGAAATCTACTTTTCGGATGTTGAACACTAGACTCGGGACTACACATTCGATATTAATGGCATTTATTCATATTTTGTTAGCATATATAAGCACTGCAAATTTTTATTTGTGATTTGATTCTATGATAGAAAAAGAATTAAAAAAAATATTCAGTAAAAGTAATAATTATTTGATAACAGCGCCATCTAATAGCATTTTTTTAAAGTTTAAATGTGTGTTAAAATCAAGCGCCGCTAGATGGCAGCACAATACGCTTCTTCAAATTCACCTCACAATATTATCATGATTTTCCTCAGCTTTTCCGCTCGTAAGCATTGTTACTGAAAATAATGTGCTAAACTTTTAACCGAATGCAATACAAATTTCATGTTTACAGCTTAGTAACATTGCATTTCGGATCGAATTCTGCATAATGTACTACTCGTAAATCGTAGGCACCCTATCGTAGGTATGTATGTAGGTACGATCTTAATCTTTTTCTAATAAAACTTAACATCTCATCTATATTTTTATAAAGGCCTAGGCAGGCGTAAGTTGAAGAATAAAATTTATTTTCATCCTATTTTTCGCTCTTTGACTGACCGGCGAATCAAGACTCCACGATATCGAAGAGAGTTGCGTTTGCGAATGCTAGACCTACAAGGCATTTTATACACATAATATGTGTACTTCGCAATAAAAGGTAAAAATAAGGAAAATACCTTTAAGATAAACTTGCCATTTGTTACTGACTGCATGAGCCCAATGACCCCATGATCGGTCGAAAGGACATTGCCTTGTTTTTTTATTTTCAATAATCTATAGGCACGCGTTTGACCACTACCTCGCCTGATGGTAAGCGATGATAAGGTCTACGGTGAAGCACGCTTACCTAGAAGTAACCTATTCACTCTTGACTTAAAGACCCCAATGTTGTAATTATCAGGGAACAAAGACTTTGAAAGTAAGATTCTCATCTATAGTGACTCCAAGATGTCTTATGAGTTTGACATGATCCTGCTGATTTGTACCGCCATACCCGCCGGTTGCTTCTTGGGCTGGGATCGGGCGAGGAGTAGACGGACACTGACTTCACTGGACAGTGTTTGGAACTACCCAAAGGTGAAATATCAACACTGAGTATCGATCTGGATCTGTTGTCAGCAGAAGGCCCAAGCGATTGGCTGTGTGCGGATCAACATCTGGCACCCTCGTTGCCCCCTGGACCAGCTGGGCGAGATGTAGCGCTAGTGCAAACTTGTGCGTCTCTCGCCCAGCGTGATCAGTGCACTGGTATTGGAAGAGCTACTCAGGTGGGGGGCATTAAAGTCCCCCAGGGCTCTAACTGGGCGAAAGGGTACCACTGCTGTGCCGCATCAGCCGTGTCACTGAGGTAATCTGTGAGCCTGGTTGTCACCTGATCTCCGCTGTGCGACCGGTAGACACAGACGTAGACAATCTTATCCAGCCCTGTCTCCACCTGAGCCTACAGCACTGAGAACCTGGAGTCTTCAAGGTTACGGAGACGCCGATAGCAAGGGTCGTCTCAGGCAAACATGCACACACCCGCGCGTGATTTAAAATTGTGCTCCAGGGTAAACCCTGGGTTGGATAAGTATGTCACGTCTGACGGACTTCCTATCTTCCTGACACTGCCTGCTAGGTTTGCCTAGAGAATTAGGTAGTTTTAAAGCAAAGTGTGTGTTTGTTTGTATACAATAAAGGGTGTGCTGATTAATTTCATTGTGCATTCCAAATAAATAAGCAAATTATTTCCTGCAGCCTTTAAGTTGGTAAATGTTTTCAAGGCAAAAATTTATAGGCGTGGCAATCCAGATGCAATTTATAATTTTCTCCATTAGTAATTTTCTCAACAACAAAAAAATTAAAAAACACCCGACTCATTTTTATTTCATGCTACATAATTTAACTAGTAATAGACACGCTTCGATCGACAATCTATTGAACATGTAGGTAATTATAACACGATATCTTGCGAAAACACCCCGATTCAAACAGTAAAACGCCCATAACTTTTTAAAAGCTGAACCGATTTTCATAAAATATAGCTAATATATGGAAACTCTCGATAAAGTCACCATACAGACAAAAAAAATACGAATTAAAATCGATACATCCGTTTAGGAGCTATGATACCACAGACGTAAATAAATACACAGATACACAAATACACAGGTACACACGTCAAACTTATAAAAGAGGAGTGCCTCTTATTACGTCGGGGTTTAAAAAAAAAATATTGAGGATTTTTATTGTAGTGATGACATATATACCTCTTGAAAAGTGTCAGAAACTACAAAGTGTCACCTGCGATCGATCGCACAATCCTTATATACTCCTTTTGCTGCATTTATGTTCATACATCTAGTGATACACGCACACCTGTTATGAGTACTGCACACCTGGCCTGTCTAAAGAACGTCACCTATAAGATGCGTGTAAATCTTCGGAACATTGAGGTATCTCCGCCAAGCCTGTGAAGCCCCAAGGGAGCTACTGTGCTTGGGCGAAACCGAGCTGGTCAGAAACCCCTTACACAACAGAGCAAATGAGATTCTAAGCGCAGATAACAGAGGCATTTCCATTAACGCCTGCCTTGGAAAGTCACCTTTCAGAAAATAAGTTCTTTAGCTTCAACCAGAACTCGATTACAATCTACAGCATTGGCAGAGGCCTTATACAGAAATAAAAGCTATATAGCAAAAGTGCTATTTATTTATTTAATAATTAATGTACACACACAGTATAATACATAAAGACAACACATCAAGGCATTAGAGTACAACTGCTTATTTCTTAAGAAATTTCTGCCAGCAGATCCGCGAAAATGAAAAAAACCGGCCAAGTGCGAGTCGGACTCGCGCACGAAGGGTTCCGTACCATTTTTGTAAAAAACGACATAAAAATCAGGTTTGTTGTACGGGAGCCCCCCTTAAATATTTATTTTATTTTGTTTTTAGTATTTGTTGTTGTAGCGGCAACAGATATACATCACTTGTGAAAATTTCAACTCTCTAGCTATCACGGTCCATGAGATACAGCATGGTGACAGACAGACAGACAGACGGACCGCGGAGTCTCAGTAATAGGGTCCCGTTTTAACCCTTTGGGTACGGAACCCTAAAAACCGGCCAAGTGCGAGTCGGACTCGCGCACGAAGGTTTCCGTACTTGGTAAATTGCGGTTTACGATTTACGACGTATTAAAAAAAACTACTTACTAGATCTCGTTCAAACCAATTTTCGGTGGAGGTTTACATGGTAATGTACATCATATATATTTTTTTAGTTTTATTATTCTCTTATTTTAGAAGTTACAGGGGCCCCCCCCTGACACACATTTTACCGCTTTGGAAGTGTCTCTCGCGCAAATTATTCAGTTTAGAAAAAAAAGATATTAGAAACCTGAATATCATTTTTGAAGACCTATCCACAGATACCCCACACGTATGGGTCTGATGAAAAAAAAAGAAATTAGTTTCAGTTTCAAGTATGGGAACCCCCAAAATGTAGAATCTTTTTTCTATTTTTGTGTGAAAATCTTAATGCGGTTCACAGAATACATCTACTTACCAAGTTTCAACAGCATAGTTCTTATAGTTTCGGAAAATAGTGGCTGTGACATACGGACGGACAGACAGACATGACGAATCTATAAGGGTTCCGTTTTTTGCCATTTGGCTACGTAACCCTAAAAATGGGTAGACAATAATGTGTTAGAATATAAAAATAAGAAAAGTGATGGACTTAGACTAAGATATAAAAATATGCGCATCTACACAAATGGTGGATATATACAAATATTAATACATAATTGTTAAATATATAGATATATATTTTACAATTAGATTATTTTGAGATATATATATATATATACATACATATATACCGGTGGACCGATGACCTGGTGAAGGTTGCGGGGATTCGCTGGATGCGGGTCGCACGGGACCGGTCAGTGTGGCGACGGTTGTGGGAGGCCTATGTCCAGCAGTGGACGTCTTTCGGCTGATATGATGATGATGATGATGACATATATACATATAAGGGGAGATTTAAGATGTGATCTACATAATGCATCTCTGGGGCGAGCGTAAGAGAATCGCTCATGCAGGTAGAAAAGATAACAGGGGTTATGCAAGATGTTGAATAGGAGACATAAAATCCGATTGTTTCTACATGACGGATTGGGAGCCACTTGAGTTCCTTGCGAAGGTGAGAAACATGATCATACTTACGTAGACCAAAAACAAAGCGAATAAACAAGTTTTGCAAGCGCTCAAGCTTGTCAACAGCTCCTCTATGGCATCCAAGTAACAAGCGTCGGCATCTATAATCGGCTGAATAAGTGCGCCAAGGGTATTTTTGTCGTTAAGGGCAAGATACTCTGAAGGCTCTTCAGCGAATGGAAAGAGAAATGTACCTTACGACTGACCTCGTTGACCTGAGCACGCCACGAAATATTAGAGTCAATGATTACCCCAAATATTTTGCCGTATCGGTATAATCAATGCGAACACCGTCGAGGTATAAAGGCATCAGGGAAGTGATGTCAGCCGCATTGCGAACAAATTTGCTGCCTATGACCATGGCCTTAATTTTGCTAGGGTTGCAAACCAAATGACTTAGCCCATATGCTGATACTTGCCAGGTACGTTCATTGCCGCAATAGCCGAACCTTCGTCATTTATAGAGAAATGTCGATACAGCTGCAAGTCATCTGCGTAAAGATGGAAACTAGGAGAGATTACTCTGGTAACAAAGTTAATGAAGATTGAGAATAGTAGAGGCGATAGTACGCTAACCTGAGGAACCCCCTCAGTGAGGTTGCACCAATCAGAGAACGAATCATCAAGGCGAACATACTGAGAGTGTCCCTGAAGATAAGAGTTGAACCAAGCCAAAGCGGAATAAGAGAAATTGATAGATTTAAGAATACCTAGTAAAATGTCGAAATCCACTGAGTTGAAGGCGCTACTAAAATCAAGCAATACAAGCACCGTAAGGGACTGACTCTCCATAGCCCAGCGGATATCGTCAGTTACTTTTAACAGTGCAGCGACAGTGCTGAGACCCGCACGGAAACCGGATTGAAAGGGACAAATGATCGAGTTTGACGCCAAGAAAAATGATAACTGTCTATGAATTAATGAACTATTCTCTCTAATGTGTTCACAAACTTTAGAGAAAAACGGAAGAGTAGAATTAGGTCTAAAGTGAGTTAATAAAGATCGAATATTGGTTTTAGCTAAAGGTATGATGTTAGCCTGCTTCCAAGCCGACGGAAAAGAACAAGAGGTGAATGAGTGATTAAAGATGTGAGTTAGGACAGGGAGCAATGTGAGCGGGATAAGAGTAATAATTTTGGAACAAAACAAGTTTCACTTAATAATGTATTTAAATTTCACAGGTAACCTTTTGGATTTACATTATTTATTGTTTTAAAATAGCTATTCAATCAAGGCAATAAAACATTGCTTTTGCATCTCAAATGCATCAGGTCATATAACTTGTAATCAGATAAATCAGGTGCACCAGGGTGCACAGATCAGTACCCCTAAACTCAGGTGCACAACGTAAATATTTACGAAATTCTAGCATGAACATTTTTCAAAATACATTTGATTTGCGGGCACACAGGTATAGAAGGAGCACAGAGTAAATAATAGTAGAAGTACTTAGATAAAGTACGTAGAAGTAGAACAAACTGTGTCATAAATCAAAATCATAGACTACTATTATATATTGTGGTGCTAGCAAAACTATCCATTTTAATGCACCTGCAACGATTATGACATTTTCTTCGGCTATAGTGTTGAGAAGTAATCGTTAGCTGAATTATGTGACAGGATGCTTTTTTCGTGTTTCACTTGTTATGTGTTTCGCGCGTATCTTGTATGTATGTATGTTTGTATGTAATTTTCTTTATTACCTCTCATATCTTTTGAACCACTTGACCGAATTATATAATTAAGACATCGATAGATAAGTATTGACCAAGTGTTCTTAGATAGGTGAAGTTGTAAAAAAACCAATATGGCGGATTTTGGGCACCATATTGTGCGAGTCCCAATTTTTTTTCTCTTCCAAACCCTTCGAGTGGGGTATCAAAAAGAAGGGTTTTAAGAGGTGATTACAAAAATATATACCACTTATATGTTTAAAAGCAATTCGAAAAAGAAAAATATAACTAAAAAGTTGTAAATAAAAAAAGTTAATTTAAAAATCATCAATCGGCGGATCAGGTGGTCAGCCAGTTCGCGAATATGTTTCCTCCGACTGCACAGCATGTTTTTTTCTTGTTAAGAGCTTTTTAGTTCGATTCTTAATCAGTCAGGTTTTTGATTTTTACAATAATTTATTTTGTTATAGTTTACATTTTACAAACCAACGATCTTTATAAGATTTTAAAAACTTTGTTACATGCGGTGCAACAGTTTCAGGGTCTGTTATATGCACATCATGTCCGCCCGTTATGGTTACAGCGAAAAAGTTCGGCACCATTAGTCGATATTTTTCTATAACGCTGTCTACGTACTCTTTTCCCGGGGGTTTGGCGATATATTCAGAAGTATCAATGATAAGTGTGGGTGGCGCATGCTCTGTTATCACCGTGAACAGAGTTTCTTCTGATAGCGCCACGGTCGCTATTTTCTTCATTCTTTGTTCCCATGATAATCTGCGAAAGTAATATCAAATAAAATTAGTATTGATTTACTTAAACATAACATGACCTGAAAATCTAAGACTTTACTCTTTTTCGTCTTTACTATTGATCCTGAGTACATACATGGCTAAGAAATGTACCTATTTATGTTTCTTAGTTAAAAAGCTGTGACAAGATAATAAACTTGCCCGACCAGGGGCTCTGCTATCCTCCCCGGTGGGTTCCCGCATTGTCGATGCGGGGGGGATCAGTAACCGTGGCTTGGTCACCCACGGTGAAGCGAAGAGGAACCCGAGGAGGGGCCGCTCGTCAGAGCTTTGCGGTTGCGGTGCTGCCTAGGCGACATCGCAACTGAGGCGGGCCGCGATTTCGTATGGGGTCTCCCATACCCATACGATATCGCGGCTGAGGGTTGGAGGCCGCTGCGGGAGAGGAGTGGCGGTATTATGGTGCGCCGCTCCTATCTACCTTCTGCGGCCGGACGCGGTGGGGCCGCAGGGGAGGAGGAGTGCCGGTATAGCGTTGGCCGCTCCCCTATCCCCTGCGGCCGAAAATTGATAGATGGCGGGGCCATTGACCCTGACCCGTCACAAGGGGACCAAGGGTGCCATACACGGGGTCGTCTGACACACATGCGCTATCTCCCCGTGGTAGCGCAGTATGCATGAGCATTTCGCCACGGTAAAAAACAAAAAAAATGTTGCTCTGCGAGAGAGCTCATGGCTCTTAGAGCTAGATTATTTTGATTGTGCGTAAGGGACAGATGTATATGACTGTATACATCTGTCCCTTACGCACCGTTGATTTAAACTTGCTCTAAGAGCTAATGGTAGCCTCGCAGACTTACTTATATTTTCCATCACCAGCAGGCACCAAAGATCTGGATAGAACAACTTCTGCTTGATCTTCTGATAAACTTCTGTTTAGGACTAACATGTTGACTGCTTCCTCGAGCGTCAACCGCTTTGAACTTCCAGCATTCCATCTTAAAAATAAAATAATAACCAACCCTTAAAGTCACCCACAATATAAGCCACTATTACTAAAACATTTATAGGCTTTAAATATATACAACTAGCACTCCGCCCGCGACTTCGTTCGCGTGATTTCGTATTTTATCCTACAGATGACTTTCTTATGTGCAGTTAGTGAAGGCGACCTAAAATAAGCTATTGATAAATTAAAATATTGTAGATATCTAGGGTTAATTTGTTTGAGACGATATGATAATTGACTTAAAGAATAATACATTTTAGGTTACTCCCCTAAAAACTTATAACCCCTTTTTGCCCTGATGGGAGCTCGAGTTTTTAACAACCAAAATATGTTATTCGCTCTTTTCTTCTTCATTATCTTTTTCGTTTATGTTAGTCAGATTGCGCAGTAAGATGCCTCAAAAAAACTTTAACACCCCTTAACCTTTATCTGGGGACTATATTTACTTTATCCCTAAGGAATTCGTTTTTCATAAAAACAAATCCTATTTACTCCCTTAAATAGATCCTTACATCAAAAACGAAACCCGGTGCAGTAAACTTCTTAGCAAACTTTAACACCCACAAAACCGCATTTTGGGAGTGGGTTAGAAAAACTTATACCGACTACCTTTATTGTTTACTTCATCATCATCATATCAGCCGAAAACGTCAACTGCTGGACATAGACCTCCCCCAAGTGTCGCTACATTGACCGGTCCCGTGCATCCCGCAACCAGCGGATCCCCGCAATCTTCACCAAGTAATCGGTCCACCTGGTAGGAGGCCTTCCAACGCAATGTCTTCCGGTTCGCGGTCGCCACTCAGAAAGGTTCTCTTTCTGCCCCATCGGCCTTCCGTTCTGCGAGCAATTTGCCCTGCCCACCGCCACTTAAGTTTGGCAATTCTTAGAGCCATATGCCATCACTGGCAACACACACTGGTCATTGACTTTCGTCTTAAGACACTGTGATAAGTTGGACGAAAAGATACCGCGCAACTTCCCGAACGCTAGAGGTGAGGCCGCTCGAAGCTATCGCTGTCGAGCGGCCCCACCTCGGGTTCCTCTTCGCTTCACCGTGGTCTGTGGATGACCAGGCCACGGCTCAGTGCCCCCTCGACAAAGGGGGAACTCACCGGTGGGCCCCCTATAGCCCCCTTAGGGGTGAAATTTCCAAAAGACAGGCCCGGGCCCAGGCATTGAAGCTACGTCACTGGCCCGTGCACGGACGTGTGTGAACGAGTTCATATAAAATATACACATCGATATTTTTTTTGAGCCCCCGACGGGGCACGGTCCGTCCACGTCCCGGGCACGGCCCTGATATGTGTGGATAGACCTTTAGTGCGCACTTACTTCACTTGAGGAACCTCCCTGCCAAATTTCATCTTTATACGTCAAGAGTTGAGTAAGTGACCTTTCGCTTTTATATAATGTAGATTATAGATTAGAAGATGTGCCCGGATCTCTGGCCTCGTAGCTCCCTCGAATGCAAACAGGATTTGCGGCCCAGAAACATTTGTTTTTCTATTGTGTCTGCTAATTAGCGCTCAAGGGGGTAAGGCCGTAAAATAAACTTAATTTTCTCAATAAAAACACACCACATAAGGGGTTTAATCCCCATTTCCTAAGATTCTGCAAAAATTAGTATAATATAAATTAAAACTAACTGGCTCAAACCTGTAATTTATTTATTAGTTTGTAGACCAACTTAAAGACTAACAAAAATCCGTGAAAGACATGTGTTAATCTCTGAATCGGCTGAACCGATCACTGACGGAACTTTCACTGTTGATACCTGATGTTAAGAGGAGTAACAAACGCTACTTTATTCCGGGAAAATCAGAGTTCCAGTGGGCAAAAAATTACGAGTTTGACGCGGACGAAGCAGTGACTTCGTCAAACTCGTATTTTTTCTTTCTCGCAACAGCTAGTTTATTTAATAAATTGAAGTGGCGTGACTTGGCTTACCTATCATAACTTTTATAATAGTCGTCATATATGTAGAGGAAAGGCAGCATATTTGGAATACTGGTTTGTTTTTTTGGAATAAAATGAAAGAGAAACGGGACAGGCCAATAAAAATGCACTTAACAGTTAGCATATTATCTTACTTTAATAATATAAAACAATCAAACAAAACATAAACCAGAAACCTTATCAAAATTTGTATCAAATTAAAAAACTCCAAAATCGTGATTTCACATAGGGTGCAGTTAATTTGGAATATAGTATTCCAAATTATATTCATTTTTTCTGTAGTAAATTTTTCACAGTTTTTATGAATATATTAGTTTTTCTTAAAAACTTATATATTTTTTAATATTTTGTAAGAGTTTCTCAGACTTTGCTATTGACTCTTTTTAAACAAAATAAAAATACAGCTTAGTTATACGCCAGTCGACGCATATTATCCATTCTTGTCAACCCATAAAATTTATTCTCCATAGTTAATATGTACCCACCAGCAGGTTTTCAATATTTACACATAAAACAGGCTTTCGACCAATAAGTTCTGTTATCAATTCTATAAGGGAGTTTTTATCATTAACAAATCGAAATAGTGTTGACCTGGGCACATTGAAATGTTTAGCTGCCTTTAAGTATCCTATTCTCTTTTTACGAACAGCGACAATAGCAGCGGACATTTCCTCCTTCTCCCACCTCTTTCTCTTCTTGTATTTCTGGGATATATAGTTATTTTTTAAAAAACAGAAGAATTAATATCAACATATAAAAATTAGCATATAATTTGGAATATTCCAAATTATGTTCCCTTTCGGTATTCCAAATTAACAACATGTCATCCTAACCTAAAATTCCATTTGATATTTTTAATTCTAGCAATATTCACAAAATCAAAGTAAAATCATAAACTAACAAGGTCACTAAGCAATTTAAATAATTACAATGAAGATTTTACGTATCTTAATAAATGATTATCAATGATTGAATTTATACCGAAAAAGATTTGAAAATTGACGTCACGTTCCTGTGTGGCTGGCAGCCGGAATGTCAAGATGGCGCCCTCTGTTTGACACTCGTTTGCTTCGTGTGTCTGATGAGGTTATATTTACGTAAAAAAAACACAGATGGCGTTTATAATAATATAGATATCTAAGTATTCCAAATTACCTGCAGTATTCCAAATATGCTGCCTTTCCTCTACTGGTACCAAAACGAAGGATTATGGTGTGAATAATAATACGATGATATTGGTTGAGCAGGGTTGATGTGCACCATCTTTACTATTTTACCAGGAAACAGGTGATTGTAGAGTATACCTGAAAATAAAAAATACATCATGAAAAGCTTGCAAAGTATCGCAATCGACTACCTTTTTTCAAGAACTAGATGTCATAAATAACATCGTGAAACGCTTGAAAGATAGAGCAATCGACTACTGTTTTCAAGAACTAGATGCCATAAATGACATCGTGAAACGCTTGAAAGATAGCGCAATCGACTACTGTTTTCAAGAACTAGATGCCATAAATAACATCGTGAAACGCTTGAAAGATAGAGCAATCGACTACTGTTTTCAAGAACTAGATGCCATAAATGACATCGTGAAACGCTTGAAAGATAGCGCAATCGACTACTGTTTTCAAGAACTAGATGCCATAAATGACATCGTGAAACGCTTGAAAGATAGCGCAATCGACTACTGTTTTCAAAAACTAGATGCCATAAATGACATCGTGAAACGCTTGAAAGATAGCGCAATCGACTACTGTTTTCAAGAACTAGATGTCATAAATAACATCGTGAAACGCTTGAAAGATAGCGCAATCGACTACTGTTTTCAAGAACTAGATGTCATAAATAACATCGTGAAACGCTTGAAAGATAGCGCAATCGACTACTGTTTTCAAGAACTAGATGTCATAAATAACATCGTGAAACGCTTGAAAGATAGCGCAATCGACTACTGTTTTCAAGAACTAGATGCCATAAATGACATCGTGAAACGCTTGAAATGAATCACAATCGACTACCTGTTTTCAAAAACTAGATGCCATAAATGACATCGTGAAACGCTTGAAGGATAGCGCAATCGACTCCTGTTTTCAAAAACTAGATGCCATAAATGACATCGTGAAACGCTTGACAGGAATCCCATTCGACTACCTGTTTTCAAGAACTAGATGCCATAAATGACATCGTGAAACGCTTGAAAGATAGCGCAATCGACTACTGTTTTCAAAAACTAGATGCCATAAATGACATCGTGAAACGCTTGAAAGATAGCGCAATCGACTACTGTTTTCAAGAACTAGATGTCATAAATAACATCGTGAAACGCTTGAAAGATAGCGCAATCGACTACTGTTTTCAAGAACTAGATGCCATAAATGACATCGTGAAACGCTTGAAAGGAATCACAATCGACTACCTGTTTTCAAAAACTAGATGCCATAAATGACATCGTGAAACGCTTGAAAGATAGCGCAATCGACTACTGTTTTCAAGAACTAGATGCCATAAATGACATCGTGAAACGCTTGAAAGGAATCACAATCGACTACTTGTTTTCAAGAACTAGATGCCATAAATGACATCGTGAAACGCTTGAAAGGAATCGCAATCGACTACCTGTTTTCACGAACTAGATGCCATAAATGACATCGTGAAACGCTTGAAAGATAGCGCAATCGACTACTGTTTTCAAAAACTAGATGCCATAAATGACATCGTGAAAAGCTTGAAAGATAGCGCAATCGACTACTGTTTTTAAGAACTAGATGCCATAAATGACATCGTGAAACGCTTGAAAGGAATCACAATCGACTACCTGTTTTCAAAAACTAGATGCCATAAATGACATCGTGAAACGCTTGAAAGGAATCACAATCGACTACCTGTTTTCAAGAACTAGATGCCATAAATGACATCGTGAAACGCTTGAAAGGAATCGCAATCGACTACCTGTTTTCAAGAACTAGATGCCATAAATGACATCGTGAAACGCTTGAAAGATAGCGCAATCGACTACTGTTTTCAAAAACTAGATGCCATAAATGACATCGTGAAACGCTTGAAAGATAGCGCAATCGACTACTGTTTTCAAGAACTAGATGCCATAAATGACATCGTGAAACGCTTGAAAGGAATCACAATCGACTACCTGTTTTCAAGAACTAGATGCCATAAATGACATCGTGAAACGATTGAAAGATAGCGCAATCGACTACTGTTTTCAAGAACTAGATGCCATAAATTACATCGTGAAACGCTTGAAAGGAATCACAATCGACTACCTGTTTTCAAGAACTAGATGCCATAAATAACATCGTGAAACGCTTGAAAGATATCGCAAACGACTTCCTGTTTGCAAGAACTAGATGTCATAAATAACATCGTGAAACTCTTGAAAGGTATCGCAATCGACTACCTGTTTTCAAGAACTTGATGTCATAAATAATGAATGCTTAAATAAATGCATCCTCGTTAACTTTCAACGCTCGATTCTGTGCCAATCAATCTGCCTGGTCTTTTCCCAGCTATGTTGGGGACGGCTTCCAGTCTAACCGGATTCAGCTGATTACCAGTATTTTATATAGACCGGATGGCAATCTGATTTCCACAACCCAGTAACTGGGATGTGGAGACTACCACGGTGACCCTGGGCAAGACTGGTGTCAGGTTTTAAGGCCACTGACTACCGTCACGGCTGTCAAATATCTTCAAATGACAGTCGGGCATAATGGCTTAACGTGCTTGCCGAGGCTCGGAGGAGTCTCGGTATATTGGATTGTCATCTATTCACGGCTCGACCTCGGCAAGTAAGCCAGTGGCGTGGCAAGGCATAAATGGGCCCCGTCTCAAAATATCTTGGGGGCCCTTTTTACTCGACTGCAGCAAAAATCAAAAGGAAGATAAAGTTTGTTACAAAATAAATAAAATAAGGGCTTGGTTTTTTGACTTGGATGTCTTAATCTCTCAGGACTGGATATTTGCAATTTGTGCCAATAATGGTATCAATTGGTACCAGCCTGAGCGGTTAAACTATCATGAGGAACAAGGATGAAAAACGAACAATACGAACGTACAAATGCGAGAATCCTGGGATAGGTTAAGTTTTCATAGTGAGATAGTGACCTTAGCGATATAGAAAACTTAAGCAACCTTAATTGACTAGGCTAAACTGTCATCTTCATGGATTAATTAAGAAAGACTTCGCAATTGTGGATAACATTTTACGTACTTTTGATTCCACACGTCGGGGCCCATGTAGTTCGGGGGCCCCATATCATTGATACGGCTGATACTGCGGTAGCTACGCCCCTGAAGTAAACGCTGCTAACCTTAAAACTGTTATTATTTAGCCACAAGCTCCTCAAAGCTCGATTTGGTACAGAGAGTAAAAAATTCAGCACTACAATAAATTTTTAACTTTAATTTAAGTGTTTCTTAGTTTTATTGTTTCATTTTATTAGGCAATTTTTCATAAATTTATCTTCAACATCAAAAACTTTCACTTACCTATAATAAAACCCATGGAATGTGACAAATAAACGAATTTGCTCCAATTCATATGTTTTACTATAATACGCACAGTTTCCACAATGCTTAGCTGGGATACAACTGGTCCAGGAAGAAATGGTTCTGATTTGCCGTGGCCTGTAAAAAATAATAATTAAAAAACTTATTAGTGATCAGGGGGGTGACCACAAGCTCTTAGAGTAAGGTTATTTTGAGATCGAGTAAGTGACAGATGTATACACGTTATACACATCTGTCCCTTACACACACTCAAAATAACCTTACTCTAAGAGCTTGTGGTCACCCCCCTGAGAATTTGGAGTAATAAAAATAATTATACATAGGCAGCAACTCACGCAATATCTGAAATGACATAATCCTACTTGGGGTAAATTGAATTTTATTAAAGGACAATGGCAGAAGCCCATACTTTGTTTTAGCTGACATTAAATTCCTACAACTCTAAATGAAAAATATCTGGTTTAATTCAGGGTCATATTCTGAATTATTCAATTTCGTGGAAGTAAAAGGGCAATATCGCATTAGTATTCCCTTTCCTAGTTATTTCAGCATTAAATGTAAAATATACCTACTCTTTGGAAAGAGTATATTTATTTATTTAGTGACTTTGACGTGTATCATAAGGTCTTTGTGAACAACCAAGCTATATATATTTTTAGACTTGGATACTAGTACTTTGCCTACGTTAATTGAAAGTAAGTAATTCATTTATTTCTACTGCACTACAGTATTCTTACCTACCTGCGAGGATACCTACACTTGGAAATAAACTGCATTTTAAATTAATTTACTCCATTTTATTATAATAACAAATAAGAATAAGAATAATTTATTAAAAAGTAAGTACGTTCACAAAAGTGTACATTAGGTGCAGTAGTTTAATTTCTAAAACAATTGTATAAATAGAGCTTATATGTTAACTATTTCTAAAATATTTTATTACAACTACAAGCTTATTAAAAAAAAAGAATGTCAATTTTTTGGTAGGGACCTGCCCGATTTAGGTTCTTTCAAACCTGTGTTTCAGGCCATCACTTTACTTAGAGCAATAATTGGGCCAGTTAAATTATTGAATAAAATTAGTCTATTAACAAACATAATAATACATAAATTGGTACAAAACACAAAAAAAAACAAATAATCGAAAAATAAGAAAAAAAAAAAAAAAATATCGATAATAAGGATCGTAGCAGGTGGCGTTCTGTAGTTTCTGCCTACCCCCATGGGAAAAAGGCGTGAATTTATGTATGTATGTATGTATGTAATAAAAGAACAAAAATATATTTATATATAAATTTAAGAATGTACAAGTAGATATGAGGACATATCTTCAAACAACAATTTCTAGAAGTTTTTCTGTGTCACTATAACTGAGTGTCCCTAAATAATTTGTTAAGGTAAAGCAACATATTTTATATGTTAAGCTATAAACATCTAGTAACCTGATGAGTCTATTATACAGAAAAGGTCCTAAAAACACATACAACCGATTAATAAAAGCATGTCTGGTTTGTGGCATTGTGCATACCAGATCCTTCCTTCTCTTGTCGGAAGGAACTGGATCATAGGGAAGTACAATGTGCTGTTGCAGTATTACGTGAAGAATAAATAATAGCCGTACTGTAAGAACATTACATGCTTTGTAGAGCTGCTGTGTCGGCAATCAAAAAGGGCGAAAGGTAGCAACCTTTAGAATTGCTCTTTGAGCTCGTTCTAGGGGCAGTAAAATTGAATTAGCCGCACCACCCCACGATATTATACAGTAGGTAAGAATGGATTGACACAACGCTAAATAAATCTGTTTAATTAATTTAAATTTAAATACAATAATGATATACTTACTACAGTCACTACTTGTCACTTGGTCAGAATAAGTGTAAAGCGAAAAAATCAATTAACTTTCATTTATAATGGTTTTTTTTTATCCGTGGTTAACCAGTTAATGTTATACTTTGAAAAACGTAGTCAATTAATAGAAATTCTTTCGTATATCAGTTTCAGACGGTCAAATTTAAGTCAGCTAAGATTTCGCCATTGTTCTTTATAACAGTGGCAATAAAAAATATAACAGTTGGCCATGTCATAAATTTTATTGAAATTAGTGATGCCATACATAAGGAATTTAAAAAAAGAATAGAAAAATAGGCTTACCAGGCATATCGAAAGCAACATAATAGAAAGTGTCAGGCAGCTGTTCCACTAAAAGAATGAAAGTGGCAGCACTGTCCATGTACCCATGTACCAAAAGTATTGGTGGATTAGCTGGATTTCCCCAGGAAATCACTGAAAAACAGAAAAACATAACATAAAAGTGCTGTCGGAAATTGGCTTAAGTCTCATGTAAGATTGTGGTTATTTTGCAACGAGCACAAGCATAATTTTTGTCCAAGTATTCGAGATAAAAAACGAGAATTTTCAAAAGAATACACCTTGTAATCGATAAGTTTTTGACAACCGTGACTAATACATGTCTCACCACTATTCAACAAATAGATCTGGCTGGAGTACTAGTACGTAGTATCTCTAAGTAGTCTGTGAGTACTAGGAGGGTTCAAAAAGTAGTGAGAACGACATACTCCTTGGAAGAAAAAAAATACTGGCAGGCATAGCTCAGATACATATTTTTAATTATATTAATAAAGAAAAGAATCTTCGATTCTCTTTTGTTTTTTTCTGAATGTAGTCATTTGTTTGCTTCGTGTCGGAACGTGTTCTCGAAAATGAAGAAAAACGAAGTGCGAGCCGTTATTAAATACATCTGTTTAAAAAAGTTAAGGACGAGAGATTCATTGCGATTTGGAGGCAACATTAGGAGAGTCTGCTCCACCGTATTCCATTGTCACGAGGTGGGCTTCACAATTTCGAGTAGGGAGAACGAGAACGGAAGACGAACATCGTTGCGGCCGTCCATCGACGTCAGTCACCCAAGAAAATGTTGCGAAAGTCGAGAAAATTGTATTGAGCGATCAAAGAGTTACCATCCGATACTTAATTCAAGAAACGGGCATTTCATATATGGAAGTATTCAATCCATATTGAAACAATCTTTGAATATGAGAAAACTCTCCGCAAGATGGGTGCCGAGAATGTTAACCGAGAGCATTGAGATGTGCGTAGTACATTATTAACTCGATGACCCACTTAGGCATAACACGCATTGCGATTTTTATCCGCGCGGATTTTATTCGCTCGAATATTTGTCCGCATGCTGAATCTATCTAATACGCACTGCGCATAAAATTCCGCGTAGTTTTTGTATCCTTCTACCTGTTCATAGAGCTAAAATATTCGCGCGAATTTAATCCGCCCCGCAGTGCGGTGGATTCTGTGGCAAAACACGGCTTTCTTGCGGTATTATTTCATAGCAAATGAAGAATACACAGTAATTTCGACTTTATCACAGATTAAAAGAGACTACATTGACTTCAAAAAGTTTGTATGACAGCTGCAAAAAACTTTTTCACAATAAACCTACTTCAAAATCAAAACAAAAAATACTAATTTTAATTTCTTTTGAAGTTGGTTTATTTATTTTTGAAAATGTTTTATTTCTTTCTTTTTAGTTTTAGTACGCTAACACTAAAAAGTGAGCAAGTTCTAGGTATCAAAAGGATTGATAAAATACTCCAATTTACACATTCGTGCTGTTTGTCGCTAAGGAGTTCGCTTGTATGTTCCATATCTTGAAAATTGCTGATCCGATTTTGATGAAACTTTCACTATTCCCTAAGTTGAGAGATACCTAATCCATAAAAAAATGGAAGGTCACGATCCGATAAGTAATTTCATAGAAATGCGTGGACAAACACACATACATATAAACATACACTTATGATATTTGACACACTTAGAAATCCACATAGAGTAACATATGTGAATATTGTGCAATTTATACTCGTCGAATTGATTACCGCCGTTTTTTTTTGAAGTTGGTAAAAAGACAGCTGATAATAGTACATTGTTCACCGAGAGGAGAAAGTGACCGATCACCGTCGAGGGTGTCGTTTGAAGCCCGAGCCGTAGGCGAGGGCTTTAAAACACCCGAGATCGGGAATCGCACTTTCTCTCGCGTGATACATAGTGCTTTATACTACACCTACGAGGAAAAAACAAAAAAAAAAAAAAAAACTAAATCTTTACTAATTGAAATTTATATTGAAATTGTTGCAGTTAGTGAAGCTTAAAGAAAAATGTAAATAAGACCGATTAAAATTATGGATGTACAAATTCACATCTTCTTTTTTCAAATTGTTTGACACCATCCAACACACAGCTAGTGGCCAGTGTCATTTTGCGAACTTGGAGATAAAAACTCACTGTAAAAACTTTTTGGCTTTTGATATTTAGGTTATAGGTCTACCAGAATCTCATGGCAAAAAGGGAAATAAAAATTTGTTGTATGCAATACTGGGGAAATTGGATCAAACGATCTTGATACTGTTTGATTTTTATTTATGTCTTTAGTATTAATGAACATGAGGTACCTATATTATAGTAGTCACAACGGCTCTTTGTGTCTTTGAACTTGGTCCTGCCAACCATTGCGTAAGAAACAGTTTGTCATCGAGTATACTGCATAGAGTAAGCGAGATAGGACGATGACAAAAAAGACAAAAGATATTTATTTCAACTGGGCCACCAAGCGGCACTTTTGAATGTCACAATTTAAATTTACATGGAATAAAAGTTGATTCTACCGTGCATTCGGAAAGTAGCTTGTTATGGAGAAGAATGCACAAAAAACTCCGTAAGCATATGTGACATACATAAGCGAGTGAAAGAGACAGTTATACAATGCTATCTTCACCTTCAACATTGACACAAAAATAGCTACTGCGCGGGGTATTGCAACCAATTCAGAGACACAAAGATCCACTGTGAGTATTATAGGTATGTGTATGAATAATGTTGTTATACATCGTGTTCTTAACATAGGAAAAATAAATCAATTGAATATTAATTTATGTACTAATTTATTATTTAGCATTTAAATCATACTAATAACTTAAAACCTCATTCAGAACTAGAAAACTAGAATACGATTGATGAACTTCACTGGCATTTCAAAAACTTGTATCTTTGTAGTTTTATGTCATCTCTCTCCATCAAAATGGTTCTTTTTCATTGGCATTTAACATATTCAAAACCAATCTCTTTATGTATAAAGTCTGTAAAAAATAATAAAATGTATCATGTTACTTAAAGGCATTCATCATCATCAGTCTATATATTTTTTTTATGTAAGTTTTATGGCCTGGTTGCTAGGACCTTTTAGCCACGTCTTTGGAAAGTTTTGGATCTTATATTTATTCTTAAGTATGTATTAGAATGCGGATGTAACAGATTCTAATGTTTTTTGGAGTATTTGGCAGCAAATTGTATCGAGTCAGTCTTCCCAGTAAGCTTTGCAGAGGCAGTCAATACTACAATAAAATACACCGCTCCACTATCCCGAGATCGCTTTTGTCAATGATTTTACAAATTGTCCAGTAGCGGAGACAGTTGAGATACAAAACTACACCAATAATATATCACAATATCCACTAGGAATCAATTTGCAAATAATATTAACAGCCACTGAACTTCACTCGACAAAATCCCGCCAAAAACTCCCGTCTATATACACGTCCCACTGCAGGGCGCAGATTATTACTTAATATTTTTCTTACGTCAAAGATTCTCAATCTCCGTTAAAATCAATATCTTGTCGAAGAATTGTAACAGTTACATTACTGTTGCCATTTCCTTCCGGCCATCATTCGATGTGCCCAGGAGGGTAACCACAAGGTCTTAGAGTAAGGTTATTTTGAGATCGAGTAAGTGACAGATGTATACAAGTCAGATACATCTGTCCCTTACTCGATCTCAAAATAACCTTACTCTAAGAGCTTGTGGTCACCCCCCTGACCTACGATTTACCATATAATAGTAATGGAAAGAAATTAAAATTAAGTAAGAAAAATATAAATTAAACTAAAAGTATCAAAACAAGTCAGTCCAACTTACCGGTCCACTCTACGACGCACTTTAAAATCAAAGATTGAGTTTGATTTACGCCTTCTTCTTCCCTTATTTTATGATACACATTGAAAACAATATGTCTCGCATGAGATCGAAGTGGGTTTTTCGACATTTTCACAAAAATAACAAAAACTTTCAAGATAATATCAAAAAATTTCAGCAGCGGTTGACACATCAAGTACTTTGATTCGACAGGTGACAATTGACATTGCCATATGAAAATCACAATTTAAAAAAAATAAAAAATGCCATGAGATTCTGGTACACCTATACCAGCGCATAGTCTTACCCAAAATTAAAAAAGAAAAACCACGTAAGAAATGGATTTTCATACACTTTTCTCTCCCGCTCAGATGCGTTTTCTCGCCGCATATTTGTTCGATATGCAATGACGTACTTTCTACCGTAAATTTGATAAAGTATCAAGGTACTTTCCGAGCAGGTGTAGTATAAAATTAATTAATTATTGACCAAAATATTATGATGTTTTTAAATAAAAAGTTAACTTACTAGCAATTTTCCCCCAAGTGCAGTCCACAGTCCATTCCTTCATAACCTTCTTCATTTTCACTAAATTAAACTATGAACTCTTTTCACGATCACAATACAAAATTTATGTATTTATTTTTGTTTCTCACAAAATCGCATGCCGTTATCATTCTTATAGAAATAAGCACGATGAAATAGAGTAGATAATAAAACTAACGAAATGGACTAGTATCTACTAACGTTGTAACACAGTAAACAGGTTATTAAAAGTTGTACCTAATTAGAGCTGAAAAAAACCTGCCAAGTGCGAGTAGGACTCGCGCTCGAAGGGTTCCGTACTTGGTGAATTGCGGTTTACGATTTATGACGTATTAAAAAAAAACTACTTACTAGATCTCGTTCAAACCAATTTTCGGTGGTAGTTTACATGGTAATGTAAATCATGTATTTTATTTAGTTTTATCATTCTCTTATTTTAGAAGTTACAGGGGGGAGGGGGTCACACATTTTGCCACTTTGGAAGTGTCTGTCTCGCAAACTATTCAGTTTCGAAAAAAATGATATTAGAACTCAATATCATTTTTGAAGACCTATCCATAGATACCCCACACGTATGGGTTTGATGAAAAAAAAAAAAATTTGTTTCAGTTTCAAGTATGGGGACCCCCAAAATTTATTGTTTTTTTTCTATTTTTGAGTGAAAATCTTAATGCGATTCACAGAATACATCTACTTAACAAGTTTCAACAGCATAGTTCTTATAGTTTCGGGAAAAAGTTGCTGTGACATACGGACGGACAGACAGACAGACAGACAGACATGACGAATCTATAAGGGTTCCGTTTTTTGCCATTTGGCTACGGAACCCTAAAAACGTCAGAAAAAACAAACTAGTTATAGTTTAGCCCGCATGTAGCTTGACAAGAGCCGTTTGTAATTAATTTTACCTAAGTAAATACCTACGTATAAATACCAAGATATAATTAAGAACCTTGTTTAAAAGTGTGTGTGTGCTAAGCTAACTCTTTTTTAGAGTTCCGTACCCAAAGGGTAAAAACGGGTCACTATTACCGATTCGTCTGTCTGTCCGTCTGTCACCAGGCTGTATCTCATGAACCGTGATAGCTAGACAGTTGCGATTTTCACAGATGATGTATTTCTGTTGCCGCTATAACAACAAATACTAAAAACAGAATAAAATCAATATTTAAGTTCCCATACAACAAACGTGATTTTGTTGTCGTTTTTTGCGATAATGGTACGGAGCCCTTCGTGCGCCGCTGACTCGCACTTGGCCAGTTTTTGTACTTAAATGTGTCTCGTTGGTATTGGTATAATGACTTGTTCTTTGATCCCGCTTGGTAGCACCTACTTCATAAAACGATACTTTTTTATAACATTGGTTGACGTAACATTGTGTAGGTATATTTTATTTCAATATAAATATATACTACCTTTGGGGCATTAAAACATATATTTTGAAATCTACTTTTCGGATATTGAACACGGGACTACACATTCGGTATTATTGGCAAATGGCATTTATTCATATTTTTTGGCATTCATTTCTACACTAATTATGAATGTGACAGACTTAAAAAAAACCGAAGTAAATTTAAAGAAGAGTTTAATTATTTCCAACTATTTACAATTAAATCTTAAATCTAGACTTGGAATTAATTATTACAATAATACAATTTTACATCTCTCATGTTCGGTAAGTAGGTTCTTATTACCTCCAAATGGGGCTTGTAAGTGAATAATTAGCGCTCTAGGGTAATAATGTAGCTAGAAAAGCCCTAGGGCGGTAAGTAATTAAAACAAAACACTTCTTTCTTTCAAAAAGTTCGCGTTCATCTAACCATCATACTGGCAATAGACATCATGCATTCAGCCCAATGACCAGAGAGGTCGCTTTGCTATTCAGCCTTGTCTTCGTGTGAGTATACTAGTCATCAATAATTTTAAATATCGAACGGCGAAGCTCAATTTTGTCCTTGAAAAAAAAATTTTTTTTTATTTATTTAAAGCTGGTTTACGGCTGTCAGTCGCGTCCGTAAGCCGCGTCCGATAATTTGATTCCAGCTTTATTCTTGTAATGCTGGTTTTTCTACTTACCTCACAATCGAGATGTAAAGCAGAATAGTTAACTCGGGTGTAAGCACCAATTGCACCCTCGAACTATAGGCACCCTCGCTGCGCTCGTGCGCCTAAATATCTCGGGCTGCAATTGATACCTTACAGCCCTTGGCTACTAATCTACTATTAAACGTAATGTAGGGGGCAGTACTGACTCAGCATCATCATCTTCCTGCCCTTGTCCCATGTTACTTGGGGTCGGCGCAACACGTTTTCTTCTTCCATACGCTCCTGTCCCCCGCCACTCCATCACTGACGTCATTTTCTTTCATATCACTCCTCACACAGTCCATCCATCTTTTCTTTGGCCGTCCCCTCCCTCTCCATCCATCCACATCTATATTCACAACTCTTTTAGTAACATGCGTTTCATCCTTCCTCATCACATGACCATACCAGGACAAACGGTTTCCTTTCAACTTTTCTGTCACTGGCGGCAGTTTCAAACTTCCTCTAATATACTCATTTCTCACTTTATCCATTCTCGTCACTTCGGACATCAGTACTGACTATAATTATACATATTTGTCGGCGACATTTATTCAAAGAATCGTCGGTGATAGGAACTTTTAAAATAGGGTTTTCAGTGCTAGTATGGTCAGTGGCTGTCGTAGAACCTGTTCGAGAAGGTGGTCGCTCTGAAGGGATGGCTTACATTGACTGTCTCCTCGTTATTAATTTCTACTCGGGATAATGCGCCTATGTTAGTGTTAAACTTTCCTTTTTTCTAGACTATAGGGTAATCGTATTCACTTCATTTAAATCTTCGTCTAGTCAATCTTTGGTTGGGTTCCTTAAGGTTCATTATCCACTGTAACGGCTTGTGGTCGGTGCATATGTTTAATTTACCGAATAGGTCGAAAATACTTTGTAGCCCAAACTATGGCTAAAGGCTCTTTTTCTATAGTTATGTAATTGGTTTCACTATCATTCAAGATTCTCGAGGCGTAACAGATAGGTTTATCTGACCCGATGGTGCCTTGCGAGAGTACGGCGCCTATAGCTAAATTAGAAGATTCTGTTGTTAATATAAACTCCCTAGTGAAGTCGGGGTACTGTAAGGTGGCTGATGGGGTAATTTGTCATAAATGACAAATAATGTCAAATCTTACATTTGTTAAAACATTCAACGTATTCAGAGTCGAAAGTTATTTTATTAGTCTTTTTAAGGCATTTTGTTATAGGCTTAGTGATGCGAGCAAAGTCTGGGATAATTTTCTTGTAATAACCGATTAGTCCTAGGAACTGTATTATTTCCTTAGTTTTTTTTTGGTATAGGGTATTTTTTTCGTTGCTATTTTATCAGGGTTAGGCTTAACACCTTCGCCACTGATTATATGTCCTAATAACGCGGTTTCTAATTTTGAAACTCTTGAAACTTGTCAATATTGAAGTTAGGTTCCTGCAATCATTTAAATACTTTCTCTAGATTAATCATGTGCTCTTGCAACGATGTACTAAATATGATTACATCATCAAAATACACCAGACAGATCTCTGTTTGTAAGCCTCTGAGCACATTGTCCATTACTCTTTGAAAAGTAGATGGAGAATTCTTCAAACCCATGGGCATACGCAAGAATTCTAAGTGCCCATGTTCTACATTGAAAGCTGTTTTCGGAATTTCGTCTGGATACCTACATTTCACACTGATAAAAGCCTGATGCAAGGTCTAGCGTGCTAAAATGCTGGCATTTATATACCAAGCTTGTCAAGTATGTCATTGATGTTAGGAATCGGGTATTTGTCGTCCACAGTCTTGTTATTTAGTTTACGAAAGTCTACTACTATGCGCCACTTTGGTTTGCCTGATGCATCTGCTTTCTTAGGAACTACCCAAATAGGCGAGCTCCAGGCCGATTCAGAGGGTCATATAATACCTTGGTCCAGCATCTTGGCTATCTGTTCTCTAACTTCTTGTCAGTGCACAAAAGGGTAGCGGTACATACATACATACATAAACTCACGCCTTTTTCCCATGGGGGTAGGCAGAAACTACAGAACGGCACCTGCTACGATCCTTACATACTTCTTTTGCTTCACACACATTCATACATCTAGTCATACACACACGCCGGTTATGGGTACTGCGCACTTGGCCTTTCTGAAGAACATCACCTATAAGGTCTATGTATGTCTTTCTAGGGCGTCCCCTCCCGGCGTTTCCAATCACGTCTGCCTTTTAAATACCTTTCGTTAGTCGACTTTCATTCATCCTCTCAACATGGCCAAACTATCTTAACATACCCTTTTCAATTTTAGTCACTACATCTTCTTTTAAACCACAACGTACGGGCAGTACGTCGATCGTTCTAATAAGATGTTTTATTTTATTCGTAAAGGTCCTCTTCAACATAGAATACGTCAGCAAAATGGGTACATAATGTCTCTAAGTTTGTTGTTTCCTCAATATTTAAATGATCTGTACGCAATCGACTTAAAACCTCTTTAACGCGGATAGTGTCTTGTTCGGTGCTAATGAAGGCCGGTCCAATGTAATAGCCAAGTCATATTCCGTCGGACTTTCAATTTCTGAAATTTCAGTACAACCAGTAACGCGAGTAATGTACTCGTGAATAATGCAATTACAATGAATTTGCTGAGCTATCGAAACGTCTCCAACTGGACTATAAATAACCCTTTACACCCGAAAAAAAAAAGTTGCAGATCTTTAAAAAAAAGTTAATGGAGGGGATTTTTCGGAGTCTAGGGAAGCTAGGAAAAATGCAAAAGAAAATCCTGAATTTTCAGTTTTCCTGAAAAGGTGCCCTCACGATCGTGACACTTAGGTATAATCTACAAGTCTCACAATAGTGAGGGTTCCCTTTTTTGTTTTTTTTTTCTTATTGAAAACAACAAATTAGGTACTAATCATTATTTATTTATTTGAATAACCTCTTCACTAATCAGTCTTTATCATTTTGCAACCTTCTTTTAACTAATTCTCTAACAAAAACCAATAAATTTCTCAAAATAAACTTAGTCAACCTCTGACTAACTTAAAATAACAGAGAAACATTTTTTTTTTACTTTTAGGAACAAAATGAGATCACAAATTATTTAAAAATAATTGAAGAAAGAAAGAATAGCAAAAACTATTTTTTTTTGAAAAAACGTAACTAGATATTAAGGTTTGAGGTGATAAGATTGGAAACGGTTTTGGTTTCGAGAAAGACACAGATAAACACTGCACTGGAGCATTTAATCTTAGATCGGCTATGGCATCCCTCCATCATGCAAGACCTTGGTGCCGTATGTCATCATACACAGCCAGGTGATCATAGCCATCATATCTTTTGCTCTGTGATGGGCGTATTGGCCTACTTCTGGTCAAAAGGAATATAACAGAAGGTCCTAGATCCAAAGTTGTATCAGCAAACATTGTATTAGCGCCTCTGTAAATCTCAAAATCGAGCATCAGACCTTCGCTAGTATTAAGAACAACAATTTTCAAGCCGACCGTGACCAGAAGTCGCGGTTTCTTTTTTACCACTTGGCGCAAAGAACATCGTCCACTGAAAGGTATCATCTGCTCTCTGTATGGAATATTTAGATGAAACTCTTTCCAGTTTGTTGCAGATATCCTGAACCCGTTTGATTATCGGTTGCACCTTCCAAAGTGGATTGTTAGTCTCAGTTTCAGTTGGCTGGTCGTGATAAACTACATGAAGCGCATTGCGTAAAGTAATAAATCGGTCGCGAACTATCTTATCGGTAATAAGTCCAATCCTCATATTACCTCGCCAGTACATCCGCATTCGTGGGTATGGATCCCATGAGAATATGCACACCAAACACTTTAGCTATTTCCGCTTTTGTAGTTTTTAGTTGTTGGCCAGTCTTACGCATGTAATCTATGTTCGTACACCGAGCAGTCTCTTCGTAGAAACTTTCATGAAAATAATCATGAAGATATTCGGATGGTGCACGAACTGGGTTTTTTCGTAAAGTCGCAGTATAGTCATGTGGCTTATCGGTAAAAGGAATATTCTTCCAGGTGTCTCATAACCACTTTGCTGCAGATTTCGCCGAGTGACCGTAGTACGAGAACGTCCTCGCGTGATGGCATTCGCTGCGATCTATTACCACGTGATCGCCCTCTGCTTCCAATTTGCCGTGAGGTAGTACGACGAGAGCATCCCCTACTTGGGGTCATTACCTGACTTAGATGTTCAGGTTCCATTTCATCGCCTGACCCTTCAGAATTGTCGTCCTCGTCTACAAGGTCAGCGATTACACGCGAATCGGTTTCAAACTCTTCGTCCTCGTTAAATTCTTCAATGTCTGACTCGGTTCCATCGCCAAGGAGTTCCAAGATACGATCATCAGATACAGGAAGCACTAAAATAAAAAAACAAACAAATACTTGGCCAAAATACCAGCTTTTATGCAATAAACAAAAAAAACTACATTAAAATCAATCTATAGGGTTGCAACCGAGGGGCCACGATCGTGCTAATTGAAGTTTAGTCGCATTTTTTTTCTGATTTACAAAACAAAATAATAAAAATAGTTTGCATTTCATTTGATTAATGTTTAAATAGTAAAATAAAACAAAAACAATACTCAAAATTTAACAATAAACAATAAAACACAATACTTACACGTGCCGCCGGTCGGATAAAAAAACGCAGCCATTTTATACCTACGATTGAGTCAAACTAGCAACCCATTACACGACTCGGGCGCTACTCCACGCGAGTACACATCTCTCACGATCGATCGACGTCGGTTGCGTTCGCAAAAATGAATTCGCGCGGTCTTGAGATTTTTTTAAAGTTACCCGCACAATCGTGTACCGTCGGGTGTAAAGGGATAAGGATATTTATTTATTGTTTTATTTATTATATACTTTGTTGTACACCAAGAAAAAAACATTACATAAGGAAACCTTGAAATAACAACAACATCCAACAGGTGGCATTATCGCGATCTGCGATCTCTTCCAGGCAACCCTGAATAGAAAGAGATAGCCTGGACACGACATGGTGTTGCGCTTGGTGCAATTTTAAAATTAAATAATAAGTTACAAACAGAAACACTAAATATAAAATACTAAAATAGTTACATAAATACATACATACATTTATAAATATACAGGCAAGAAAACAATACAGCTCCAACAAGAATATGATCACAGTGACAGGTAATGCTCCTTTACCAGTCTTTTAAAGATCGGTAGTGATTGCGCGCGTTTTATTGTCACAGGCAATGCATTCCATAGACGAGCGGCCTGGACAGTAAAAGATTTGTCTAGGAAGATAGTGAAATGCAATGGCATTTTAAATTTCAAGTTATCCGATGACCTAAGAAACTTCATGTCACATAAAAACTGAAATCGGTTTTTGAGGTAAAGAGGGGTAGACGGGATAAATAGTATATTATACAGGAGGGAAAGAATATGAGCATTCCGGTGAAGGCGAGTTGGCAACCACTTGAGTTTTTCGCAGAATTCAGAAACATGGTCATATTTGCGCAAACCTTATATGAACCAACATTTAGAAGTCGCTCAAGTTTATCAAGTTGTACTTCAGTGAGGTCAAGATAGCTGGCATCAGCATAATCAAGGATGAGTAGAAGAAAAGATTGTGAAAGCGCAATCTTGGTGGCAGTCGGCAGAAAATTACGTATTCTTCGCAGAGATCCAGCAGATGCGAATAGCTTGCGGCTAACTTCCTGTAGCTGGGCAGTCCAAGAGAAGTTCCTGTCAATAAATATCCCCAAGTTCTTTACCTTCTTGCTAAATGGTACAACAGAGTTGTCAAAATAAATTTGGGGAAGAGTCGTACAGTCGATCCTTGAGACCAACCTTGAACTTCCCACCACCAAAACTTGCGTTTTTATAGGGTGCACCGAAAGTCCGTGCCTCTTGCTCCAGTCGCATATTCGGGCTAGTCGGTATATATTATTTAATTAATTATTTTGTATAGATAATTATATTTAGTGTGATTTTTTGTCTTAATTTCAAATGTACAACACATATGATCTGATATTGGATTGAAATAAATGAAATTTGAATTTGTATTTATATTTCAGTTTCACCACCTTTGAGACATCAAAACAACTCTTTTATTTAAATCTACTTTTCGGACGTTGAGCCCTAGATTCGGGCAGTACTACACATTGGGTAGGTTATAATAATTTTCGTTTTTATTTGATATTTTCTTACTTTACACTGATAATTTTAATTGTGATTTGTTTAAAAAATAGAAATAGAAAATATTCAGTAAAAGGAGTCAATAATTGATAACAGCGCCATCTAATAGCAATTACTTGAAGTTTCAATGTGTGTTACAATTACGCACCGCTAGATGGCAATACAATACGCTGTCCTACAAATTCACATCGAAATATTATCATGATTTTCCTCAGCTTTTCCGCTCGTAAGCATAGTTAATGAAAAAATAACGTGCTAAACGTTTAACCGAATGCAATCCAAACTTGAAAGAAAGAAAGAAAATATTTACTGCCAATAGGAAATAATACAACATAAACAAAACACAGTTAAAAATCACAGTATTTCCATTATGGCAAAAAGAGCAACTTCATGTTTACCTACAGTTTGGTAACATTGCATTTCGGCTCGAATTCTGCATACTTATCTACTGATAAATCGTAGGCACGAATCTTTTTTCTTTTGCAATAAAACTTAACATTTCATCTATATTTTTCGAAGGACCCAGGCAGGTAGGTCTAAGCTTAAGAAAAAAAAAATGTTTCATTTTCTCGCACTTTGACTGACCGGAGAATCGAGACTCAACGATTTCGAAGAGAATTGCGTTTGCGACCTCTAGCACAAGGCATTTTATGCAAATTAGATGAGCAAATAAAAATATAAAATAAGGAAAATACCTTTATGATAAGCTTGTCATTTGTTAGTGACTGCGTGAGGCCAATGACCCCATGATCGGTCGAAAGGACATTGCCCGGTTATGGGTTGGTACCTACTAGTAGGTAACTAGCCGCAATATCTAGCTCTTTGAGTAGGTATTACAAAAAGTGCGCGAGTTTTCCTTTTTTGAATTTTTTGAATTTTCATGCAAAAAATATAAAAAAATCTTTTTTACAAAAAAATAATACCAACTTCCAAATAAGAAAACTACAAACTGAAAAATAAATTCATTTTTGGAAGTCGGTTTCTTTGGTAGGTGCCATTTTTTGCGTTATGAACACCGACTGCCAAAAATAAAGTAATTTTTCACTTTGTAGTTTTCTTATTTGGAAGTCGGTATTTTTTTTTTCGTAAAAAAGTGTTTTGAATTTTTTACTTTTTAGGGTTCCGTACCCAAAGGGTAAAAACGGGACCCTATTACTGAGACTCCGCGGTCCGTCTGTCTGTCTGTCTGTCTGTCTGTCTGTCTGTCTGTCACCAGGCTGTATCCCATGAACCGTGATAGCTAGACAGTTGAAAATTTCACAGATGATGTATTTCTGTTGCCGCTATAACAACAAATACTAAAAATATAATAAAATAAATATTTAAGTGGGGCTCCCATACAACAAACGTATTTTTTTTGTCGTTTTTTGCGATAATGGTACGGAACCCTTCGTGCGCGAGTTTGACTCGCACTTGGCCGGTTTTTAGTTGTACTCGTACCTACCTAATAGGCAAGTTGTTAAGTAAGGTACCTATAATGCCAAAATAGATTAGGAATATCATGAAACTGAACATAACCGGTGAAATGAGAGTGTGCCAAGGTGAACTGTACACATCTGCGTACCCCTTTAGAGCGTAATGGCATGATGTTACGTTATGAAATGGTAACAACAATAAACAGACGCCCAAATCCGCCATTTTTTCTTTTCCAATTTTAATGTAGCCAGTGACACTCGCAGGGTTAAGACGAATCACATCACATCATCACATCATCAGCCTATTAATATTCCCACTGCTGGGACACAGGCCTCCTCTCTGTGAGAGGGAATGGGCCGTAATCCACCACGCGGGCCCAGTGCGGGTTGGTGGATGTCACATGCCTTCGAATTTTGGTTCTGAGACATGCCGGTTTCCTCACGATGTTTTCCTTCACCGTTTTGAGAGCAGTGGCGATGAAATAATTTACACAAAGTAAAGCGCCTGCCTGGGCTCGAACCCACGACCTGCAACTTGTAAGTCGCGGCCGATACCACTGGACGAAAGACGAATCGTTGGACGTAAAATCAACAAAATCAATACATACGTAGACTGACACCGTCCGTCGGCAGTCGGGGGTAAAAAAAAAGATTCCGACGAATTGAGGATCTCCTCCTTTTTTTGCAGTCGGTTAAAAACTGCACCGATCTGTGTTTCACGCGTCGGAAAGCCAACTTCAGGGCGGCCCAGTAGTTTGGCGAGAACTATACCTACCTAAATTAATGCCAGAAGTACGATCTCCTAACGAGCTGTAAGTAACTACTACTTACCTATAAGAAACGACAAATTGAATGCAGGCAAACGACTGGTAAATTTGTAATGAACACGTTCGTTGACCAAAGGGAAAGGGAATGGTTCTGAATCATTGCATTCTACCGGTAGATTGTAAAATACCAACCGGCGAAGGTTAACTTGTCTCCACAGAGATTTCTTATAATTGAAGTACCAATTCTATTTTTATTTTAAGAACCAAGTTACTATTTCATTGCGTGCTTTAAGGTCTGTCTTCTGTTCCATTGAAGTTTGATTCATAAAATTCTACGTGTATATTTTTACTGTATCTAATTTAACAAAAGCGAACTAAAAAGTCGTAAACAAGGAAAAAAGTCTTGCTGTGCAGTCGGAGGATACATATTCGCGGGCTGGCTGACCAAAATCTGGTGTATCCTCCGCCTGCACAGCATGATTTTTTTCCTTGTTTACGACTTTTTAGTTCGCTTTTGAAGCAGTCGGGTTTTTTGATTTTTTTAATTAAGTTTTTTTATTTATAACTTTTTAGTTAGTTTTTTTCGAATTAGATACATTTAAACATGTAAGTGTTATATATTTTTGAAATCACCTCTTAAAACCCTTTATTTTGACACGATGGGTTTGGAAGAAAAAAAAAAATTGGGCTCCCACAATATGGCACCCAAAATCCGCCATTTTTCTATTATCCAATTTTAATGTAGCCTATGACACTCGCAGGGTTAAGACGCATCGATTGACGTATGAATCATCAAAATCGGCCACCGCGTTTGGTCTCTGGAACGCCATATAGGAACAAACATACATACATACATACATACTTACATACTCACATACATACATACATACATAGACTGATAAACACATTACCCTCCTTCGGCAGTCGGGTAAAAAGTAGTAGTGTTTGTATGTTTGTAACTTCTTCACGCTCAAACGGCTGGACGGATCTGGATGCAATTTGGCACAGAGATAGATTATAGTAAGGCATAGCACATAGGATACTTTTTATCCCGGGAATATGTTCCCTCGGGATAATTTTCGACCTTCACGTGGACGAAGCCGCTGGCAGTAGCCAGGAACATATATTTCGGTAAAGTTTTTGATCAACATCCGTTCAATAGTTTTTGCGTTAAAGAGTAACAAACATACACTTAAGACGACGACTAACGCCAACGACCTTGAGGGAACAAAACGCGCACTCGTTTCACACCCGCGCGACCCAAAATTTAGTAGTTTTTTGTACTTTCCTTCTTATTCTATGACTTAAAAAAAAAAGCTTCAGATCAAAATGTAGACAATTAAATTGTCTTTGATATGGTGTCGATTTCATTAAAATACACCCAGCGGTTTTGGTGTGATTGTCGTGTATTTGTCCGTTTTAGACATAACTTTACAAATTAATTACACTATGTTATACGAATAAAACTCAAAATTTGCTCAGATGAAATTATTACAAAAATGGTCTACTATAACATATATTTTTTCCAATAAATTACGACTAGCCGTTTAGACGTGATTCTCATTTTAAAATCAGCTACTCAAGGGAATCGGCGCCTTAACCGACCTTTTGCATTTATAATATTGGTAGGGTAGGATTGCATTCTAAAGGGTGGGTAAAGATGTAAACGGACTTATGGACGTACTCAGATCATTCAAACTGGTACTATCGGTTTGGGGATTCTTCTCCAGTATTCTTCACTTTGTCTGCCAAAATGCCACTGCCAGGCTGCCTGCCATTTTTCACTACATTGGGTTTGGCTTCTAGTCTAACAGGGTACAGCAGAATGCCAGTATTTTTGCCTGTCTGCAACTTAAAAATAAACAAAAAGACAAATTCATTTACAAATACATTTTTAATTAGCACCATGTTTTGACTATTATTATTTTACAATTAACATTTTAAATATATCATTTATATTTATTAACATACCTATCTCAGTTGAGTAGTCATTATTTTTATTTACATTACTTAATGTACCCATTGCTATATACTTAATCTTAATAATAATTATCACATTTATCCCGTAGAGCGGGCAAAACACCCTATATATTTTGTTTATTTCTATTTTTATATTTAGTTCGATCATAAAATTTACATGTCTATCGTTGACTTGAATGGGCTCTGACAGTTGAGTGTGTCATGCTCTCTCAAATGTTTCTCTGATGTACGTGTGTTTAATCATTGGGCTCCCTTCATGATGGTCGAGCTGAGTGGTGCCAATCCATGCGTCATGTTCGTGAACGGGAGTCAGTTAGGATTGGTAGTAACTTAGCTGCCTCGGTTAAGTACATATTGAATTTTTGAGTTGTTAGTTTTTTTTACATCATTCTCACACATATTTATGTAATTTCACAACAAGAAAGTTATAACCAAATACTTAGTAAATCAATTTTACTGATTGAAACTTGCACGTTCTTCTCCTTAGAGACTTGCTGAAGCTTGTAAACTACAATTTGCAACTATACTTCATAAAAGATAGCTTGATCTCTGCGACAGCTGCCAGTATCAATACAGTAACAATAGCGCTTGACATGCTAACAAAAACGTAACAATAATGTATACGTCAGTTTGACATATGTCGCAGAGATGAAGCTGTAATATTCACAACGGATCTTTGTATCTCTGAATCGGCTGCAAGAGCCTGCGCAGTAGCTAATTGTGTGTCAATATTGAAAGTGAAGATAGCATTTTATTACTGTCTCTTTCACTCGCTTACGTTTTTCTCATCATCCTATCTCGCTTACTCTATGCAGTTAAAATGTTTCGTGCGCAATACTTGACAGAGCCAACTTCAGAGACACAAAGATCCGCTGTGAATATTATATGATGAAGTATAGCTTCATTATTTGCTTGGTAATTAAAATTACCTTTTAAATGGTTTTATATTAAAATAAATGATTGTGTGTCTGAGTTTGAACAAATCTCACAAGTACTGAATAGCGAGCTCATCAATTGTTTAAAGCCGCAATTGTTAAATATGATTAATTCTAGCCTAGTCATTACAGTTAGTCTAACTGTTTTAGTTAGAGTTTCGATCGAATATACTGATAAACAATTCTCCTATCACCATTCTTATTCATAAACCTATAAAAGACATGATCATAGAAAACAAATCCGTCGTTCTCTTTATAAAAATTCAAAAATGGCGGCTTGGCAGAACGTTCTGAATGCCTGTGCCTCAAAAGTAAGTCGCCGAAGAAAGCATCTTTTTCAAAAGTGTCGTCGCCATTTTGTCTTGTGTCAAATTGGACGTCTTTCGTACTTATTTCTTTTGAGAAATATGAAGACCTGGAAACAGAAAGAGAAAATATTGGAATACAGAGAGTTTAGACAAAGTTTTATTCGATGTGGCGATATATAGAAATGCCAAAATGGGCATGATCACGCGAAATGGGATGTTTGATTTTGGGTACAAACAGGACAAAAATAAGGGACTGCCATAAAAAAACAAAATATTTTTTTTTGAGAATGGTACCTACTGAAAGAAAAACTCTAAGAACTTGTTTCAAATACTTTAATTTAATCAGATACACATACGTGAACACTTGGTTTACAACTCACTGCTCGAGAGTCAACGAAAAACCCTACATTTTACAAAATATATGCCATTTGTTTTAACCGCTGAAAGAACCGTGAAAAAAGTGCCTGCCATGCTGGCGCGCGAATGAATAGTCAATTGATGGACGTTTATTAACTATAAATTGTAACTTATTAAAAATAGTGTAATTAAAATGGTTTTAGATGTTTTCAAGGTAATTTCGATACATTAAATCATATTCTAATATTTAAACAAATTATCAGTGAGTTATTATATTAAAGTAAGTGTATTATATTCTATCAGTACATAGAACTAAACTACCGTACTAGTCAAATTAAGTACTAATAAACTCTTAAAATGTCTGTAATTACATCAATTGGCGTTGAAATATTTAGATTTATTTTGTAATTGCTTACATTCGTCCATCCTGACTTACTATTCGCGCCCTCGCGATATAAAAAAAAAATACACAAAGCTATACTCGTTTCTAATTGAAGTTGCTTGAACAAACATCAATTTTTTTATTTGCCTTCGATTATGAGTGCTTTGAATGAACTCATTATTATGAAAAATCTTGTAACAATTGACAATCAATTGATATAAATATTAACGGTAACAATTTGTTAATAAATTAATAACAATCAATGTATTAATGACTCATTAATAGTAAGTAATCTTTTACTTTAAATAAAATCAAGTTATCGACAACAATTTGTTAATAAACAAATCCAGTAACAATCCATTTATCAATAACAGTTGTCCATTAACAATAATCGTATTCTATAAGTTAAAAAAAACAAAGTCAAATGCTTTCTAACAATCAATTAATACACACGTTTGCCTTAATAAGGCAGATCATCTCAATTATTCAAACTTATAACTTTTGCGTTAATAGAGCTCACTTTTTACTTTATCACACTCGTTTTAGCCTTAGTAAGACTCACTTTCTTAACATACTGTCATATTAAAGGCTTGCTTTCTAAAATCAATTAATACACACTTTTGCCTTATTAAGGCAGATCATCTTAATTATTCACACTTGTAACTTTTGCGTTAATAGAGCTCACTTTTTACTTTATCACAATCACTTTAGCCTTAGTAAGACTCACTTTCTTACCATACTGCCATATAAAAGGCTTGCCATACTACCATATCAATGGCCTACCATACTACCATATTAATGGCCCACCATACTACCATATTAATGGCCTACCATACTACCATATCAATGGCCTACCATACTACCATATTAATGGCCTACCATACTACCATATTAATGGCCTACCATACTACCATATTAATGGCCTACCATACTACCATATTAATGGCCTACCATACTACCATATTAATGGCCTATCATACTATTTAGGGCATGCATTCCGAAATTTCATAGTTTCGAAATTTCGGACAATATTTGCATGTTGATGAATTTCGAAATTGACACCCCTAATTTCGAAAGGAGTCCAATGAGGTGTCCAATTTCGTAAGCTAATTTCGAAATTGAAAATGTTCGAAACTGCATGCCCCTAGACTATTCGATTGCAGGAGAAGAATATTTTTCTAAACGAGTGAAATGAAACGAAACTCATATTTTATAAGAATCTCTGCGAAGTAAACCGCTTTGGTTCTCGTATGTTTAGAAGTAATGCATACTTCGTGCATTCTCAATTCAAGATCACTTATCTTTATCCATATCCATATTATTATCTTCATTATCAATATTCTCATTTGCTGACTGATACACCATGCCAGGGGTAAATTTTATCTACCGGGAAAACGCCAACATATTTTTGTTTGCTCTTTTTGTGAGAGGCGTATCTTCTACTTCGTACATCCTCCTCGCGTCATGTTCCTCATTACTGAGGGTTGTGATTCCCCTGTCGTCGAGGAAGCAACTTTTCCTTCACTAATTTGCGCCATTTATGCCTGTCTTTTGCGTCGTACTTCATACATATCATTCAGTAAAACTTTGGTAATACGATACGGGCCTAGACATTTTGGAACTAACTTTTTACTCTTCCCTTTCTGACCGACTTCTCTTTCTACCCAAACCACTTGTCCTACAGTAAACTGCCGCGGTGGAATTCTAGCCTCATCAAACATTTGGTTTTGCTTTTCCTGAGTACGTTCTATTTTATCTAATGCTTCGGTTCTAATATCTTCTAAACTATTTGTATCTGTGGGAATATTTTCCTGAGCTGATAAAGCCAGTCCATTCTCAGTCAACCCCTTTCATCTCAACCCAAATAACAATTGCGCTGGGGTTTTACCCACTGCTTTATTGATGGTATTATTTAAACCCCATTGCAATTGTTGTAAATACTCATTCCCTAATTTTTCATCTTTCCCATAAATCATAGCCATTAACGAAACTAAAACCGTCAGTTTGTAGCACTCTATCTGACCATTTGCGCGAGGAGTAGCAACCGCATTTAAAATATGTTTACACTCTTTTCTGATAAAAGTTTTAAAGTAGTACCTCAGTCTGTAATTACTCGAGAAGGAACACCAAACAAATTAAAATAATCATTAAAACCTGAAATAGTCGTTTGAGTATTTGTATTTTAACTAGTTTAAGAATAATACACTTAGTGAAGGCGTCTATAGTGCAAAAAGCCGGACCTTTTTCCAGTCGGTATTTTTCCGTGAGCACCGAATGCATGCTTGGCAATACTTTTGAACAGTTTTATTAATTTTTGGGCAGCAGTAAGTCGTTTTAATTTTGTCTAAAGTCTTGTCATAGGAAAAATTTCTTATATCATCATGATAAGCGCGTAAAACTTGCCATCTGACGTTTTGGCACATACCATCTAAGTCATTTGTTAGTTATTATATAAACTACTCCACGTTACAAAGTAAAATTTGTTTAATATATTTGATTTCGTTCGAATCTGCGTCCTCTAAAACCCGTTTAATTCTTTGAGTCTCATCGTTGTTAATTTGTACCGTGGCTAGCCAATCTACTATGAAAAATTTGTAATTCAATTGAGTCGGTACTAAGTAGAAGTATTTTCTTGCAAAGGGTTTCTACTTAACGCATCTACATGCGTCAAAGTAGTCCCTGGTTTATAAATTATATTAAAATCAAATTCTTGGATCGAACTCCACCAGCGTGCCAAACGTGGAATCATATCCCTCGTAACAAAAGCGGCCCGTAAAAAGTTATAATCGGTCACAATAGTAAATTTTAACCCTATTAAGTAACATCGAAATCTAGTCAAACTATTTACAACTGCTAGGGTTTCCAACTCGTACGATAAAAAGTGCTGCCCTTCTGGTGAAAATATAATAATATGAAATAAGCGCCTGGTTTTATAGCCTCATCATCTTGTTTTTGTAAAAACATCCCACCTACACCATGTTTACTCGCATCCGTATGCGATACAGTAGTAGCCTTTGGATTTTACAGTGTTAAAATTGGCCGAAATACTAATTTGGCTTTTAACTGTGTAAACGAAATCTCTTCATCTTTGCCCCGAGTCCAAGACACATTCTTTTTAAGTAGGTTTGTCAGTGGCCGTGCGATTATGGCAAAGTTTTTAATAAATTGCCTAAAAAACTAGCCAGTCCTAAGAACTGCCTAACATTATGGACATCTTTAGGGGTAGGGAATTTATCAACTGCATCTATTTTACACTGCCCAGGCTTTATACCATTTTCCGAAACTTGGAAACCCAGAAATTCAATTTTCAAATGGAAGAATTTACTTTTCGAGAGCTTCAATCAAAGACCTGCGTTCCTAATTTTATCAAATACTAATTGTAGTTTGCTAAGACTATCTTCAAACGAAATCGTGGGAACAAGGACGTCTTTCAAGTTAACGACAACAGCGTCAAATCTCAAATTATCAAGGACTTTGTTAATGGTTCTCTGAAATACCGCTGGTGTATTTGTCAAGCCAAAGGGCATCCTTTTAAATTCGAATTGCCTCTCTGGCATTACAAAAGCAGTTTTTTGTTTATGTTCAGCTAATGCTGTCTGACCACCAAAATGGCAAATTTTCAATTGAGTAAACTCCTTCTTCTATGTTATGTTCTAAATTAGGTATGGCCCTATAACTACCGTTTAATAATATGGACCACGTTATTTTTTAAGATGAGTAAACCTCTACATATGAACATCCAGGTAGAATTGAACAATACTCTTTTGAAAACAGTTTAACCGTGCCAAAAGTTTCCGGAAACTCGCTAGAAATTATAAACTCGTTCGGTAAATGACTGACCAACGAACATTGGATATTTTAAAAAGTGGTTAGGGACGCCCATAACATCTAATTGGACAATAACAACTTGAATTTCCAAAACTACTGCACACCGACATATCGCATGAACTACTGTTCCGCCAAAATCTGTCATGGCCACTGAATAAGTCCTATCCCATAAGCCTAATAATTCTACAGCATCGGCCTTTCTAATGAGTGTACATTCGCTTCCTGTATCTAAATACCCTACTTTTTCGTAACCGTTAATAAACACCGTTTGTAAATATTTGTCATTAATTTTAGGTTCGGTAATTTAAATTTCTAAAACAGGTTTTGTATATTCCTTTTTTCGATAACATTCGTTAGAACTGTGACCAACTATTGAACAGTTAGTACATTTGTGTAGTGGTTTAGTACACTTATTCATAATATGGCGCTCTTCCTTACAATTAAAGCATCGAACGGTTTTCGGTTTATTATTAGCATATTGTTTATCGTTGATTGGGACTTTCTTAGTTAAGAAGGTTATTTGCATATCATTTCTTTTACCTATACTTTTTGCGCTTCTTAGATAAGCCAAAAGTTTGTCTGGATTATCAAATTGAGCTGCTTCTGCTCCTATCCTAATAGCCCTATCATCTATGCCAAAAATCACACATTCTACTGCCCGTTTCCCCTTGATTTCGCACCTATTGAATATAGCCATTTTATCGTAATAATAGTTCTCCAAAGTTTCCCCGAACTTCGCTCTTTTGTCTAACATATCCGAAAGCACTTGGCTGTAGTTTTCATCAGATGGAAAAGCTGCTTTGAGCTTTTCTTGCCATTCAACCCAGTTATAATTTACAGTTGAAAGACCCTCGTACCACCGTTTCGCATTACCAGTAAGTTAAGGTATCGTGTTATGTATGATTTGTCAGTCTGTCCAACCATAAATGCTTGAAATTTCATTTACTTTATGAATTCAAGAGTTAACATTCTGACTTTTAGAAGAAAGATCGAACTCAGGGACAACATTAAAATTACTAATTCACTCACTACCCCTACTCAAAAATTTATCAAGAAAGTCGGTAAATTTAGAAATCATATTAGTGACAGGAAAAGGCTCACGTTCGCTGATACTGTTGCGAGGTGAATGGGAGCCTTGTGACGGGAATCCCCGCTTCGCTGGTAAGATCCTGTGTTGCTCCTACTGTGCCTCGACCGTAATCTCCAATCTTGACGCTTCTCTTGTTGAACCCTGCTTGGGCTGCGACGCCGATGAGCTGCAGCCGTTGGCAGCGGCGGCGTCTCAATACGCCGAATTCGACGACCAGGACCCCACACGTGACTGCGCTCACGACTGCGCCGGCTGCACCAGCTGACCTGGCTGCGCTGGCTGCACCTGCTGTCCTGACTGCGTCGGCTGCACCTGCTGCTCTGGCTGCGTCAGCTGCACCTGCTGGCCCGGCTGCGCCGGCTGCACCTGCTGCCCTGGCTCCGGCTGCGCCTGCTAACCAGACTGCGGCGGTTCGCCCTGCGACCCTGGTTGCGGCTCACTCTGCGGCCTTGGCTGCGGGTCACCCAGCGACCTTGGCTGCGGCTCACCCTGCGGGCCTGGCTGCGGCGCGCCCTGCGACCCTGGCTTCAGCTCTCCGTTCGGCTCTGCCTTTCCATCACTGATGGTGGGTCTTGCAGGGGTTGAACCTAACTTTTCTCACCACTGTTATCCATTGGAAGGCCTGGACAGTAAAAAATAAAAACAGACACAGCTATTCTTTAACACCCAAAATAACTGTAAAGTTATGCTATAAAATATTGGTAAGCACTAAATCAATAAAGATCATGAAGGTATTCTAGATTTAATGCTTTAATCAACACACAGAACCACTTCTTAGATAAAAGCCATAAGTACAATGTGATATTCTTCTATTTATATTTCAAATCACAACAACCATTGTTACAAAATTCGAAATAGTCAAAAGCTTTTCTTAAATCGTAGTTTTAAATCTTACTCGGTTGCAATTCAATTAATAGGTTTGCGAGCGGCTTCACCGTTTTTAGTGTGCAAATTATATTTAAATATGCACAACATAAAATTACGTAGTACAACTGAAAAAAACAAAACACTATCACTTACGTGAGATTATCCAACTTCTGAACTGAAAGAAAAACTCTAAGAACTTGTTTCAAATACTTTAATTTAATCAGATACACATACGTGAACACTTGGTTTACAACTCACTGCTCGAGAGTCAACGAAAAACCCTACATTTTACAAAATATATGCCATTTGTTTTAACCGCTGAAAGAACCGTGAAAAAAGTGCCTGCCATGCTGGCGCGCGAATGAATAGTCAATTGATGGACGTTTATTAACTATAAATTGTAACTTATTAAAAATAGTGTAATTAAAATGGTTTTAGATGTTTTCAAGGTAATTTCGATACATTAAATCATATTCTAATATTTAAACAAATTATCAGTGAGTTATTATATTAAAGTAAGTGTATTATATTCTATCAGTACATAGAACTAAACTACCGTACTAGTCAAATTAAGTACTAATAAACTCTTAAAATGTCTGTAATTACATCAATTGGCGTTGAAATATTTAGATTTATTTTGTAATTGCTTACACTACAGACGTACAAAAATGATCATCTAAAAGTTCTTTAGAAACCTATTTTTAAGGCAGCCATGATAGTTGTGTTTGAAATTGCGTTTGACGACTTTGACAGCATTAAGAAGTGACGTCTTTGAGTCTTTCTTTGCTTTGACTTTGAATTGGATATGTTTCGGAGTTTTTAGTGATTGTTTTAGTTTTGCAACCTAGTTTACTACTACGGACATTGATTGATTGTTTCTCTGTTGCAATTAATTTCTTGTTCTTCTTTTTTAAACGCACATAATAAGATGACAGGTCAATCAAATGTCATTGTCAAAATGTCATTTTACGCATACTGCTGATCTGATCCGCCATGTTTATTGTTTCGTAGTGTTGCTCTACTTGACAAAGTTAATTTGAGTGTGCATTGAAACGAAGTGAAATTAAAGAAAATTAACAATAAAACGGTTACTATATTATATAGCGATTTTTACATATATGTACATAGAGCTGGCCCAGGTTCCATACATTTCTTGAACATCTCCTTTCGATTGTGTGATGGAATTGCACAATTTGATTCCGCCTAGCCATCGCCTAGCCATCGCCTAGCCCTTTTCATCATCGGACTACAAGACGTAGGTAGGTACGGCAATGAGCCATCGTTACATGGTGGACATCCCACTACGCACTATGCGATTTGGGAATACTTTCATTGTTCCCTAAGGAGCTGTACGACTAAGGAGTGGAATTCCCTGTTGGAGTCTGTGTATCCTGATAGCTACAACCTAGAGGTCTTTAAGTCAAGAGTGAATAGGTTATTTCTAGGCAAGCATGCTTCACCGTCGATCATATCATCGCTTACCATGAGTTTAGATAGTGGTCAAACCCGAGCCTCTCGTTCATAAAAAAATCAATCCAATACATTAAAAAAGAACCAACCGCTGTCACGAAGCTTTCGTCCACATAATGTGACTCGTCTAGAGCTCTCGGACCAAGTTAATTTATTAAGGTTGTTATAATAATTTCGTACCTTTTATAACAGGCTGTATATCTGGCAACCCATCCGTCGAAATCTGTATATAAACCTTCAAGACTGGTTACGCCATGGTTTGATGGTTCTGAAAATAAATAAAAATAATTTTGTTAGAACATTGCGGTGGTCCAGTGACAAAGACCTCGCCTCTCGCACCGTCGTGCTTAAAATCCAGGTGAGTACCAACGTGAATTTTAATATGTAAGTAATTTCTAAGTGTATCTTAGACATCGTCGACCGTTAAAAGAAAATATTGTGACTACTATTAGTATAAGTTGGAGCTCTTAGATATCTTAGGAGTTATCGCGAAGTTAAAACCAACGCGCGTGAAAATAAATTCAAGCATGGGTCCTGACACTCATACCGATGCAGCGATGATGGGACCCTCATCATCATCATCATATCAGCCGAAAGACGTCCACTGCTGGACATAGGCCTTCCCCAAGCGTCGCCACATTGATCGGTCCCGCGCATCTCGCATACAGCGGATCGCAGCAACCTTCACCAGATCATCGGTCCACCTGGTGGGAGGCCTTCCAATGCAACGTCTTCCGGTTCGCGGTCGCAACTCCAGATGTTTTCTGCCCCATCGGCCATCCGTTCTGCGAGCAATGTGCCCTGCCCACTGCCACTTAAGTTTCGCAATTCTTCGGGCTATGTCAGGTCTATGTCTCTACATTTCTGAGTCGATCACGCAAGGAAACTCCCAGCATAGCCTTCTCCATTGCCGTTTGGGTGACTGTTAGCTTTCTGATGAAGCTCATTGTGAGCGGCCACGTCTCAGAGTCATATGTTATCATTGGCAACACACACTGGTCATAGACTTTCCTCTTGTGACACTTTGGTAAGTTGGACGAGAAGATACCGCGCAATTTCCCGAACGCTGCCCAGCCGAGTCGGATTCAACGATTGAACTCTTTCTCGAAGATGGCCCTACCCAACTGGATTGTTGCACCAAGGTAGACATAGTCGTCCATAACTTAGAATGTAGAGTCTCCGACCTTGATAGGAGTGGATGCAACATGGGTATTCAACATCACCTTGGTTTTCCATGCTCATCCAAAGACCCACTCTTTAGGAAGCTCTACTGAGGTCATCGAGCATTGTACTGAGGTCCTCCATGGTCTCAGCCATGACCACTATATCGTCGGCAAACCGACGGTGAGTGATGTACTCGCCATTGACGTTGATGCCTAGCTCTCCTCCGTCCAGAACCTTGAAGACATCCTCCAGTGCAGCGGTGAACAGTTTCGGAGATATAACGTCTCCCTGTCTCACACGCGCACCTACTGCAAAAGGATAGGTTCTGAGGTCCAATCCTAAAGTCGAACTGCCATGGTGGCGATTGTACAAACACTTCAACATTTACTTCTTGGTTGACATGATGAAGTCGATCTCGTTTTTAGTTGCACCATCAGGGCTCTGCCAGGTCCACTTCCTAAGCTCACGCTTTCTGAAGAAGGAGTTCATCATATATAGGCCCTCCTTCATAAAACTGGCCAGTTGGTGACCCCAGTGGTTCCGACGTCCAACTCCAAATTGCCCCACTTGCAGCTCATCATCGTCTCGTTTGCCCAGTTTCGCGTTGAAGTCCCCCATGACAACGGTGAAGTGAGTTTTGAAACCACGCATGGCTGTAGAGATATCTTCATCCATGGTTTCTTTCTCGTCGTCGGGCTGTGCCGAGGTCGGGGCGTAGACCTGTATGATCTTCAGCGAATATCTTAACGATATTCTGAGTATAATGTACACCGCCCAGGTCGACACACTCTCGATCCACACCACGTTGTTCACAAGGGACTTGTGGACAATAAACCCGACACCACCCTGGGACTGCCGTTCACCGTCTCGGAAATAGAGCAGGTTACCGGATTTGAAGATTATCGAGTCCTCACCCTCTTCAGACTTCAGATAACCCTACAATACTCCATGGTAACCTGCTCAATTCTTCCACGAGTTCGGCTATCTTCTCGTCGGTCTGGAGTGTTCGCGTGTTGTATGTTGCCTGGTACAGTCGTCAGTTTTTATTGGGGAAGCCGGGTCGACTCCGGGGATTCTTAAGCACCCCTTGCCACGCCAGCGCCTCGACCGCTACCGTAGTCGAGGATAGACGGGCTGCCGGGTACTCGGGGCCGTTTTTTGGGTGTGCTATTCATTTTGGTTTGGGGGGATTTTGCCGTAATCGCCACGCTTGGCAGGCGGGTTGGCGATCGAAGTTTGTTGTTAGCGCTAAAAAGATAGTAAATAAGTCGATTTCCATTTTATTAGTTCCTTGACCGATATCCAATATGACATCTGAATGACTTTGACGTTTAAGCGATAATCTTTTGTTTATCTCACAATGCTTTCGATAATAACAAAACATGTTAATTAATACTTAACAACACAATATTATTATTTATCAGAGTTCGAGTTGTCATTATTATTTATACATTGATTGTTTACAAAACAAGAATCAGCATGACTCAGTATTAAATCGACGGCTGCGAATAAAATCAGCTATGTACAAAATCACTAGATTACCAACAAAAAACCAAAAAAAAACGACTGCTTAAAAAGCGAAATAAAAAAAAAAGTAAACAAGAAGAAAATCATGGTGTGCAGGGTTTTTGATGTTTTGTGTTGATTTTTTTTATTTATAACTTTTTGGTTAACATTTTTTTTTCTAGTTAATCCTTTATTTTGATACCCCACAAGATGAGTTTGGAAGAAAAAAAAAATCGAACCTCCAAAATATGGCGCCCAAAATCCGCCATTTTTATATTTTCCAATTTTATTGTAGTACACTCGCAAGGTTAAGACGAATCGATTGACGTAAGAATCATCAAAAGCGGCCAAAGCGTTTGGAACGCCACATAGGAACAAACATACATACATACATAGACTGATAAACACATTACCCTCCTTCTTCAAAAGAGATTGCCCAAACGCAGGACCCTGAGGTTTCGTTTGCTTGATTTAAACATTACCTAACAAAAAAAAATGTGTTATTTCCACCCGTGTCCTTCACATAATATCTAAGGACAACAGCACATCAATTGCCTTCACTTTGAGATTTATATGTACCTTATTGTATTGTTATCAGAAAAACACTCGTGAGCCAGGGTAAATAAATTTAAAACTGTTTTCTAATTATGAATATAACGTGTTTTTTTTTTGCAATATACACAAACATCATCAGAGCTTAAAACATTTTCAAAGGGACCCAAGTTCCCTTACAAAAAGAGCCTTTCCTGTCCTTGCCAATAATTTGCTGCCATCGAAATATAGGGGTCAGCTTGGACCTCCAAAAGTCCAGTAAATGGGTGCCTAATAGTCATCGCCAGATAACAAAAAAATAATAGTCGTTGACACCTGTCTACTTAAGTATTCCAATTTTTCATAAAGAAACGAAAAAAATTGAAAAGGCTAAAGCAGGAAACAAATAATCGGACGCGGCTTACGGACGCGACTGACAGCCGCGACTTATAGAGTATCTAGGTAATGAATGTACATTATATTGTGCAAACTATCGGACGTAAGTCGCGGACGTGACCTTGGGCGTTCGGACGTCTGATAGAGATCTGGCAGCCGCGTCCCATACGACTATGCACACATATCAGCCGCGGCTGTAAGTCGCGTCCGTCAGCCGCGTCCGATAATTTGTTCCCAGCACCCTGACCAAAAATTCGGCATGAGATATGAGCGTTCCTATTGGTCTAGCGGCACTGGTGGCGCATTAATTACAGTAGTTAATACGCCCAGATTTTAGAATAAATTCTTTATAAAACCGAATTATGGTCTTTTGAAAAAAATAATTCTACAAAAATGTTCGTTATTAAATTGTCTATCCATTAGTGTTAGTACAAAAAATAATCAATGAACACTTTACGAGGAGATGCATAATATCAATAATTATTTCTCATTTTTATGTTTTTTTGGAAGTAGATTAGTGAAATATATACAACATTTAAAAAAAAACTAAATCTACTATTTTATAATTAATATTATGTAGAAATTTAATGTATTTTTATTAATTGATATTTCTTTTTTAAATAACGAGTAGATAGCTCCTAAAAACAGCACAAAAAACGGCTTGCGCGGCGTTTTGCTCGGGGTACCGCCTTAACGTATCGCGGTAAGGGACGTCCTTGACCCTTCCACTTGGCATGAGTTACACAACCTTTTGGTAAAAACCATGTTCAGTCGTATTTATTTAGGTAGGTACTTACTTACTTAATGAAAGTCATATTATACCAAATTATAGGAACCGTTATTTCAAAATATTTTCAGTAATGAGTTAATATATCACATAAACGCGTGGACCGATTTACACGTTTTAAACGGATATTAAACAAGAAGAAATCATGTTGTGCAGTCGGAGGATACATATTCGCGGCCTGGCCGACCAAAACCAGATGTATCGTCCGACTGCGCAGCATGTTTTTCTTTTTGTACGTCTTTTTAGTCGCTTCTTAAGCAGTCGGGTTTTTTAATTTTTTTAATTAGTGTTTTTTATTTATAACTTTTTAGTTATTTTTTTTTTGATTTAGGTACATTTAAATATATTAGTGTTATATATTTTTGAAATCACCTCTTAAAACCCTTTATTTTGGTACCCAAAACGATGGGTTTGGAAGAAAAAGAAATTGAACCTCAACATTACGGCACCCAAAATCCGCAATTTTTCTATTTTCCAATTTTAATGTAGCCAGTGATACTCGCAGGGTTAAGACGAATCGATTGATGTAAGAATCATGAAAATCAGCCAACGCGTTTGGTCTCTAGAACGCCACATATGAACAAACATACATACATAGACTGATAAACACATTACCCTCCTTCGGCAGTCGGGGAAAAATGGTTCTACGCTATACCTTTCCCCCCACCAAAATTATCAAAATAACTCCATAAACAAAAAAAACATGTTCCAAAGTTGCGTAATAATACTTTTTGGTACAAGTCGGATCAATGAATGACTTTCTTTTTTTTATCAACCGGAGACTTTTCTCAAACAAAATGGAAACCAGAATGTTGAATTGGAATAGTCTATTGTAGACTATCCCAACTTTTAATTTAGTTGGGATACTCTACTATAGGTTAAGCATATAATTATATTTTCACTTCTACCCACGGCATCACTCGCGTGAAAAGTACCGTATTTTATTATACTCAGGGAACTTATACCGGGATAAAAAGTAGTCCATGTGCTAATCTATCTCTGAGCCTTTCAAAGTAGGATGGACTATATTGTTCCCACTGCTGGGACGCAGGCATAATGGGGGTAGATGCATGATATTTAAAATAACTTAAAATTTTCCCATTGACATCGATGTGTGTCTGAATACCCAGTTTACACCCACTCCTATCAAGGTCGGAAACTCAAGTTGTGGACGACTATGTCTACCTGTGACAAACGATCCAGTTGGGTAGGGCCAAATTTGAGAAATAGGTCAACCGTAGAATCCGACTCGGCTGGGCAGCGTTCGGGAAGTTGCGCGGTATCTTCACGTCGAACTTACCACAGTGTCTCAAGACGAAAGTCTAAGACCAGTGTGTGTTGCCAGTGATGACCTATGGCTCTGAGACGTGTTCCCTCACAATGGGCCTCATCAGAAAGCTTACAGTCACCCAAAGGACAATGGAGAGGGCTATGCTCGGCGTTTCCTTGCGTGATCGAATCAGAAATGTAGAGATCCGCAAGAGAACCAGGGTTACCGACTTAGCCCGAAGAATTGCCAAACTTAAGTGGCAGTGGGCAGGGGACATTGCTCGCAGAACGGATGGGTAATGGGGCAGAAGAGTTCTGTAGTGGCGACCGCGAACCGGAAGACGTTGCGTTGAAAGGCCTCCCACTAGGCGTACCGATGACCTGGTGAAGGTAGCGTGGATCCGCTGGCTGCGAGACGCACGGGACCGGTCAATGTGGCGACGCTTATGTCCAGCAGTGGACGTCTTTCGGCTGATATGATGATGATGAAGATTATGAATGAGCCGGTTTCCCTCTCCCCTTTTTACCCCTGACGAAAAAGGAGGGGATTTTATAACTTTGACGTGTGTACGGATGAACCGATTTTGATTTCGTTTCTTTTTTTGTTTGTAGGGTGACTTTATTGAAAGCGTTCTTAGCTATGTTTGATGAGAATCGGTTCTGCCATTCAAAAGTTATGAGCGTTTTACTGTTTGAATCGGGGTGTTTTCGCAAGATATCGTGTCATAATTACGTGTTCAATAGATTGTCGATCGAAGTGTGTCTATTACTAGATAAATTATGTAGCATGAAAGAAAAAGGTGTCCGGGGAATTTTTAATTTTCCTTGTTATGTTTTTTTTTTGGTCTTATGTTTTAGAATATTGAATATATTTAATATTGTAAAATCGAAAATTATATTAAATTCCTTCTTCTTATAATTTTTGGTTAGTTTCGGAAAATTAGACTATGCTGTCACCGATGAAAAATTGAACAAGTAATATTTGCCCCCGACACATTTATCTTGCGAAAACACCCCGATTCAAACAGTAAAACGTCCATAACTTTTGAACGGCTGAACCGATTTTATTCAAACATAGCTAAGAACACTTTCGACAAAATCACCTTTCCAACAAAAAGAAACGAAATCAAAATCTGTTCATCCGTTTAGGAGCTATGATGCCACAGACAGACACGCAGATACAAAGCAACACACGTCAAACATATAACACCCCTCTTTTTGCGACAGGGGTTAAAAATATTACCTCTTGTATGTACCGCGGCTTCACCCCGTGGCCAACCCACAGACAGTGTGCTTCTTTCCATAATATTCATGGGCTTGCTCTTTGAATAAGTTCAAATCCGTACTAATATCTATACCAATATTATAAAGAGGAAAGATTTTTTTGTTTGTTTGTACAGAAACTACATTTTTTTTTATCGTCTATAGGCGTTTTTTTGTCGTCTAACAACATCCACATCCCAAATTCAAATCACTTTAAGTCCCAAGTGATTAATGAGCTATTTTAGTCCCTGTTTACGAAAAATAAACTAGCTCTTTTTGAATAGATGTGATACAAAATATTAACGACATTGAAGTATTTTTTATAATTATTGATAGGCAAGCGCTTGACCACTATCTCAGCTGATGGTAAGCGATGATGTGGTCGACAGTGAAACACGCTTGCCTAGAAATAACCTATTCACTCTTGACTTAAAGACCCCAAGATTGTAGCTATCTGGAAACACAGACTCCGGCAGGGAATTCCACTCCTTAGCTGTACGCATAAAGAAACGTCTCCAAAACGTTTTGTGCGTATGGGTGGGATATCCACCATGTACCGATGACGCATCGCCGTACGTCTGGTAGTCCGATGATGGAACGGGCTGGGCGGAATCAGATCATGCAATTCCCCACACTCCCCGAAATGCATCCGATAAAAACCGACAAGCTGGCAACTCGGCGACGATGTTCAAGGCTCTGGAGCTTTGACTTGACCAGTGCCTCATTGCCGATGAGCTTGCCCGCTTTTCGATCGACTCGAGTGCATCAAGCTGGTATTTGGCAGATTGATTGGACCGATTTTAAAAATTCTTTCACCTATGGGAAGCTACATTATTTCCGAGTAACATAGGCTATAATTTTGACGGGAGCGAAGCCGCGGGGGTCAGCTAGTAAGATTTAAATGCGAAAGTAACTCTGTCTGTCACCTTTACACGTCTCAACGGCTGAACGGGTTTGGATGAAACTTGGCACCCGCGAAGACCATGGATTAGGACGTGGGAGCGAGCGAAGTCGCTTGCAGGAGCTAGCAATACTTAAAACCATTAAAATAGCGAAGTTTCTCACAGCATAATAAAATAATTGTATGTAGATACGAAATAGTTCTCATAAAATGTTTTACGTAGATAATGTAAAAAAATACTAAACATAAAAAAAAACCGGCCAAGTGCGAGTCGGACGAAGGGTTCCGTACCATTATCGCAAAAAACGGCAAATAAAAACACGTTTGTTGTATGGGAGCCCCACATAAATATTTATTTTATTCCGTTTTTAGTATTTGTTGTTATAGCGGCAACAGAAATACGTCATTTGTGAAAATTTCAACTGTCTAGCTATCACGGTTCATGAGATACAGCCTGGTGACAGACAGACAAACTGACAACGGTCAGTCAGATAGACAGACGGACAGTGCAGTCTTAGTAATAGGATCCCGATTTTACCCTTTGGGTACGGAACCCTAAAGACTACGCAAAAAATACGTATGATTTATTTTACTTATTAAAAACTAATACAAAATAAAAATAATTAATTACTTACGATTCATTCGACAATTATCCATAATTAAACAAATTAACACATCACTCTCTTGCACACAATCTACCAAACGACTGAGCACTAAATGATAAAATAATGATGTTATTGTTGATAGGCGGAGTGTAAACAAAACAATTTGTGTTGACGTGCTCCCGCGTCGATAGCGAGAGTTCAACGATTATCTTGTAGTGATGGGACTGAGTGTTATCGATAAAATATATTATGTTGTTTGTTGTCATTAAGGTTACACTAGTCTTCCATACAAACGTAGTCTAGCGATTACTCCACTGTTTGACGATGTGCGTTCAAAATTAAAAACCGGCCAAGTGCGAGTCGGACTCGCGCACAAATGGTTCCGTAACATTATCGCCAAAACCTGCACAAAAATCACGGTTGTTGTATGGGAGCCCCACTTAAATATTTATTTTATTCTGTTTTTAGTATTTGTTGTTATAGCGGCAACAGAAATACATTATCTGTGAAATAACAACTGTTTAGCTACCACGGTTCTTGAGACACAGCCTGGTGACAGACAGACAGACGGACCGCGGAGTCTTAGTAATAGGGTCCCGTTTTTACCCCATGGGTACGGAACCCTAAAAATTATATCAATTTGTCTCATCATTATCTAGCCCTGTATGGACACAAAAAAGTAAAAAATATATTTATATTTGAAAGTTATGAGCGTCGAAAGTTCCATATTTCAACACAAATTTTAACGCATCTTTGGGTGGAAATAAATACCATAAGAAGAAGGAAAATTGCAAAAACGGCCCCCATACAGGGATGGATTAGCAATTCAACAATGCAAATAATTTTATTGAAAATATACATTTAGTGATTTTGCATGATATCTAGACTCCCAAAGGCCTGTTTATAAAATTTCGCGCGCTCGTTTTCGTCCTAAATCATCATCCATTTCGATACAAATTTTCAAAAGTGCTAATTCGTACGTGAACTAGCTTCTTACTGCTCATCACAGCATCTATCTCTTTCGCACGTGTTGTCGGATGAGATAGCGTGCATTTTAACCTCGCGCAGAATATAGTTCGTGCCGTGGACTAGGGGAACCTTGAGATAAAGTTTTCATAATAAATGATATGGCACGTTTGAGGGAATTACATTGAAGAAATCAGAAGTGTAAGTAATGCAGTCGAAGGTTATCATTATAAGATCGCTTTTAGTGATAAGATCGCGCATTATGACACACTTTGCAACGTTTTCTACATCTATATTTACTGTTAGGTATTAAATGACTTAGTTGCCTTATGTCCTATGTCCCCTTGATGGGGCAGACCGTGTCCATTTTTTTTCTAGGCTTGCGCTTGGCTACCAACTCACATGTTGGTAAGCGATGATGTGGTCGACGGTGACACACGCTTGCCTAGAAATAACCTATTGACTCTTGACTTAAAGACTCCTAGATTGTAGCTGTCGGGAAACACAGACTCCGGCAGGGAATTCCACTCCTTAGCTGTACGCATAATTAAAGTATTTCCATAATGTGTCGAACTTGCCTTGAACTTCATGCTTGACCTCGCTTCACGTCACTCCGATGCTCGCCGCTTTTAGTTCCTTATACATCCATCTGTTAGGTACTTAATAAATAGTATCATAACTATCAATTTTTGGTACACACCATTCACGTACGTATTGTTTTAGTTGTTACAAATTTCATAGTAGGAAATTCCATATGGTAAATACAATAGTACTTTATCTATTCTGGGAATTGGACCCAGAACCTCATGCGCATCAAGCCCTTATTTCAGCCGTAAAACATCCACTGCCGGACATAGGCCTCCAAGCGTCACCACATCAACCGATACTGCGTAACTGCTCATTTATTTATACTGATAGGAATATTAAAAGATAAAAAAATAATGTTATTGTTGATAGGTGGAGTGTAAATCTATACTTATACTTATTATAATTATAATAATATTGTAAAAAGAAATTATTTGTATTTTTGTATGTAACGAATAAACTTAAAAACTACTGGACCGATTTCAAAAATTCTTTCACCGTTGGGCAGCTACACTATCCCCGGGTAACATAGACTACTTTTTATCCCTGTATTCCCTCGGGAACGGGAACTACGCCGGTGAAACCGCGAGGCGTCCGCTAGTTTAATATAATATCAATATCCAACCTGCACTGGGCCCGTGTGGTGGATTATGGCCCATTCCCTCTCGCAGAGAGGAGGCCTGTGTCCCAGCAATGGGAACATTTAAAAGGCTGATGATGATTATGATACAATATACCTTTTACTTTCATTCATCGATAAAAATATCGACAAATAACAACCACGTAGGTACATCCCTACCTCTATCGTCACGCGTCCGTATTCTGAAACCGGTCTCGAGTTAGCCAAGACTTGCTTAGACATACACGTTTACGTCACTATCTAACGTTTTGTAACAAGTTTCGTCACGACCTCAAGAAATAACTAACTAATGTAGTAATATGCTATCGTACGCGGAATATATTTCTAATCTAGTTTCGTAATCGGAGCCATTCGGTTCGAAAGTTCGTGGTACGGAGAAGGAGTTTTAAAAGATGTGCCAATTTTTTTGCGAACATTTCATGCTGCCTTTTTGATTGCCTGTTTTTTTTTTTTTTTTTTTCTGTGTTAGGTATCATAATATAAAGGCCCGTTTTTTGCAAATAATAATAGTTATGCGGTGGGCCTCTATTTTTACCCGACTGCCGAAGGTCTATGTATCTATGTTTGTTCCTATGTGGCATTGGCCAATTTTGATGATTGTTACATCAATTGATTCGTCTTAACATTGCGCTACTGACTACATTAAAATTGGAAAAAAGAAATATGGCGAATTTTGGGCGCCATATTGTGGGGGCCCTTTTTTTCTTCTAACCCTAATAGAGGTTTTTAAGAGGTGATTTCAAAAATATATAACACTTTTATGTTTAAATGTAACAAAATCTAAAAAAAAAAAATAGTAAAAAAACTAAAATTCTGAAAATTAAAAAAATCCCGACTGCTTATGAAGCATACTTGTTTACGTTATTTTAGTTCGCTTCATAAGTCAGGTTTTTTGTTTTTTTTTGAATTAACGTTTTTATTATATTTTTAAATATTTTTTTGTGAGAATATTAAAATTTCAAATTTTACAATATAAGGTAAAAATGAATAATGAAGCCAGCCTGTAACTATCCCACTGCAGGGCAAAGCATGTACTTATGTATTAATTTACTTATTATATAATTTCTTGCACCACGAAATACGAACAGGACAAACGTTTATAAAAGCAAGTGTACTTAGCTGGTCTTCAAATTGGCTAATTTAGCTATTATAGAAAACTTAAAAAGAACTGTAGCAGTCAAGCATTCGGAACCAGAATACATCACATTCACTCAAACCAGATGAAATTAAATTAAAATCATACGAACTGCATCTTACTGAAGGTTGACAAGTTAACATTGGTAATTTCTATATAAGGAAAAGAAAAAACCGGCCAAGTGCGAGTCGGACTCGCGCATGAAGAGTACCATTATCGAAAAAATCGGCAAAAATCACGTTGGTTGTATGGCAGACCCATTTAAATATTTATTTTTTTGTATTTGTTGTTATAGAGGCAATACATACATACATAAACTCGCGCCTTTTTCCCATGGGGGTAGGCAGAAACTACAGAACGCCCCCTGCTACGATCCTTACATACTTCTTTTGCTTCACACACATTCATACATCTAGTCATACACACACGTCGGCAATAAATCTGTGAAAATTTCAACTGCCTAGCTATCACGGTGCATTTGATACAGCCTGGTGTCAGACGGACAGACAGACGGACCGCGGAGTCTTAGAAATACGGTCCCGTTTTTACCCTTTGGGTACGGATTCCTAAAAACATTTCCATTGTATTAAATAATTCCAAGACACTTTAAAAGGACAAGGTTTTTATTTGATTTGAGTATAATTCAATAGTCGTTACAACTCGTTGGTCTCGTGGTCGTTAATGCGACTGCTAAACGTGAGGTCCAAGGTTTGATTACCAGGTCGGGAAAAAAGTGCGGTGGGTTCGCGGTGTGTTAACGCGTGCCCGTGTTCCCGCCATAAGCGGCACAGGAGGACATCGTGGAGTTTTAGTGGGTTAGAGTCCCACATAACTGCGCTATCTCCCCGTGGTAGTGCAGTATGCGTGAGCATTTATTCAAGTAAAAAAAAACCGGCTAAGTGCGAGTCGTACTCGCGCACGAAGGGTTCCGTACCCAGGGTGGCGTCAACTATGTACCTATGTATGTACTATGGACCTATGTACTTTGACTTTGAAATTTGCAACGTTTTTATTTTTTGGAATTTTTCCTTTGTTTGTGCCGTAAGACCATACTTAACCTTTGCCAAATTTCGTGATTCTAGGTCAACAGAAACTACCATATAGGTTTTCGACCAAAAACCTATAGTGTACTTCCGGTGGACCTAGAATTGTCAATTTTGGTCAAAAGCAAGGTACCTTACAGCACAAGTAAAGGGAACATTCCGAAAAATAAAAAAAGGTGAAAATTAAGGTAAATTTTGGTACTTACAAGTTTTCGCGAAATATAAATTTGCCCATATCTTTTTATCGTGTTGACTCAGGACCTTGATGTTTATCTATATACCTCAATAACTGGTATACTTAAGGTTGCATTAGTCAATCATTCTTCCATACAAACGTAGTCTGGCGATTACTCAACTGATTGACGATGTACGTTCAAAATACAAATGATATCAATTAGTCTCATCATTATCTAGACCTGTATGGAAAAAAAATAAATAAAAATTGAAAGTTACGAGTGTCGAAAGTTCCATATTTCAACGCTAATTTTAACACCGCTGCGGGGGCTCCTATTTCTGTCTGCAGGGTCAAAAGTAACATAACACGAACGAGATGACGGGAGCTGAGTTCGCTCGCTTTGCTCGCTCACTTCAGCTCCCGTCATCTCGTTCGAACCTAACCTGTCCGTGTCGGGGTGCCCTAAGTTCCCGAGCTCGCTTCGCTCGCTCTTGGACTGATTCTTTGACCATAATTTATTCGTAGATCAACTAATATTTGGTGCACGATCAGTATTTTAGATGTACCTTTAGATTTTTGGTGAACACAAAAATATTATCCTTTTGAAAATATACATTTAGTCGTTATTTCATGACATCTAGACTCCCAAAGGTCTGTTTATAAAATTTCGTGCGCTCGGTTTCGTCCTAATCATCATCCATTTCGATACAAATTTTCAAAAGTGCTAATTCGTACGTGAACTAGCTTCTTACTGCTCATCACAGCATCTATCTCTTTCGCGCGTGTTGTCGGATGAGATAGCATGCATTTTAACCTAAAACAGTAAAAAAATACATTGTGAATTTATCAATAACAGAGTCTGGAAGTTGGCGATGTGACACACCTGTGCCCCGGAAAGCACGTTATGCCGTTGCGCGTTAGTCCTACGACAGATCAGGAACTCTCCGATCGTGTTGGATTGCCGTCCAATCGGACGATGAACATGGAACAGAGAACACCTGTTTTTACGCACACTACTTATAATATCTCAAGCGCCGATGGCACCTCCGCTTAGATTGTCCTCCGTAGACGAAATTCGGTTAGTCTAGCCCATTGAGGTAATAATGTACGTCTAGCCACTATTCATCATCCAGCGCTAAGAAAGATAATTTGGTTCAAATAAATCTCACTAGATGGCGCGACATGCATAGTTGTTATTGAATTGTGTGTAAAATTAACATTTTCAGGAATTGAACATAAAAATTGTATTTTTTTTTTTTATAACCTATAGGCTCGCGCTTGACCACAATCTCACCTGATGGTAAGCGATGATGTGGTCGACGGTGAAACACGCTTGCCTAGAAATAACCTATTCACTCTTGACTTAAAGACCCTTAGATTGTAGCTATCGGGAAACACAGACTCCGGCAGGGAATTCCACTCCTTAGCTGTACGCATAATAAAAGTGTTCCCAAAACGTTTTGTGCGTATAGGTGGGATGTCTACCATGTATCGATGGCGCATCGCCGTACGTCTGGTAGTCCGATGATGAAACGGGCTAGGTGGAATTCCACCCCGCACTCCCCGAAATGTAACCGATAAAAAACCGACAGGCTGGCAACTCGGCGACGATGTTCAAGACTCTGGAGCTTTGCCTTGACCAGCGCCTCATCGCCGATGAGCCTCTTGGCTCGCTTTTCGATCGACTCTAGTGCGTCAAGCTGGTATTTGGCTGATCCGTCCCAGAGATGAGAACAGTACTCCATGCATGATCGAACTTGCGCTTGATACAAATTGAGAAGCTGTTCTGGCGTGAAGTACCTTCTCACCTTTGCAAGGATCCCCAGCTTTTTGGCAGCCAGCTGAGCCTTTGCCTCAATGTAAGGGCCAAAATTGAGAGTAGATGTCAACGTAACGCCAAGAAGCTCAAGATGGTCAGTTATTGGCACGGTCGCATCTCGGAAAGTTGGATCTTGATTTCGAAGATTATTTGAACGGATCTTTTAAAATTGATGCCAATAGATGGCGCGGTTTTAAATGTCTGAGTCGTTCCAATCGATTGTTTAAATTTAGTTTAAATTTAGTTTAAATTGTTTGCTATGTTTAATTACTCCTACTTTACATTCTCTTCTCTTTAATTTCACCTACTTTACAAAAAGTATACTTTATTCAATTATCTAAATTAAAATTTACATAGTATAAAATACTTAATTAAAAATAACTACCTATATAAACACTTAAATAAAAATAAAATAAAACTAAATTAAATAAATTAGTATTGTTATAATAACATACATACATAAACTCACGCCTTTTTCCCATGGGGGTAGGCAGAAACTACAGAACGCCACCTGCTACGATCCTTACATACTTCTTTTGCTTCACACACATTCATACATCTAGTCATACACACACGCCGGTTATGGGTACTGCGCACTTGGCCTTTCTGAAGAACATCACCTATAAGGTCTATGTATGTCTTTCTAGGGCGTCCCCTCCCGGCGTTTCCATTCACGTCTGCCTTGTAAATACCTTTCGTTAGTCGACTTTCATTCATCCTCTCAACATGGCCAAACCATCTTAACATACCCTTTTCAATTTTAGTCACTACATCTTCTTTTAAACCACAACGTTGTCTTATTACCTCATTCCTCAATCTATCAGTTAAAGTTACACACATACTCCGCAAGGAGCGCATTTCTACTGCATTAATCCTACTTTCATGTCTTTTTTGCCATACCCAGCCTTCACTTCCATACATAAGTGTAGGCACCAGCACGCTGTTGTGAACGGCAAGTCGAGCTTCCGGAGACATCGACTTGTTGGTCACAACTGCATGCATAGCACCATTCACTTTATTCCCTGCATTCACTCTCCTTTCCACATCCTCTTCAATCTTTCAATCGTTATAATAATAATTAGTTTAAAATTGTATTGTAACACATTTTGGTGCAATGAAACTGTAAAACGTGTAAAAAACTCTATAAAACAAATCTTCACAGTATTTAAAGAAAAAACATTTATGCACCGAGTAAACCCTTTTACTTGCAAATCGCTGCTAACCATCTATCTATCGCCATGGACCGGAACCGAACGCGAACGATGTTCAAAAAATAATCGGTTTAATCAGACGAAAAACGCTAGTTACGTCGGCACGGTTTCTTTGTATGGGATGAGGCATCTGTATGCTAGTATTATATTATCTGGTCTCGCGTTTGTACTATAGTCTCTCACCTGATGGAAAGCGATGATGTGGTCGACCGCGAAGATCGCTTGCCTAGAAGTAACCTAAGTACTCTCGACTTTTTTAAAGAATGCAAGTATTGAAATAAAAATGATTGCTTGCTGCTTAAATTTTTTCGGCATGTAAATGTAAGTCCTTGAATATTTATAAAGACTACGTATGATGAAGTACCTAGGTAGTCTGTCATCAACACAATAATTGAAATAAATAATTAATAAATTAAAATATTTTTTTTTAAACAAACGTTTTTTTCGTATTCTGCTCAGCAAACCCTTTCATTTGATATCTATATCATGGCAGTGCACATAAATTAACTAGTCCACCATCTTGGGCCGTCGGCCATATTGGATTTAGAATGACGTCACTTAGTTAACCATGCATTGTCATCCAAACTAAACGTGTATGCAAAACTTCATCTTAATCGGTGGCGGATAAGGATTTGATTTAAAATTCAGTTGCAAGATTCATACAGCTTGTAAAAAGCATTGAGATAAGCTATTTATGTACATGTTTAAGACTCATTTAGCTTCCGCCTAGCCTTCACATGTTGGGGTCGGAGTCCAGTTTAATCTGGATGCAACTATATACCTACCAGATTTTTTACATGAAGGGACATGACATAACATTAGTTGCATCAAGCGCAATGTGAGTTATTGATGCATTATGGAGTTTCTTGTGCGTTCTTCTCCATAACAAGCTACATTGCCGAATGGACGGTAGATCATACGTTAAATCAATTTTTATTAAATGTAATTTTTAACGTTCAAATGTGCCACATAATGGCCTACTTGAAATAAACACATTTGACTATGACTTTGACATGAGTGTTATGTTGATGCCCGAGCGCACGCGACGGCACTAAATTAACACGAATGCATTAATTACTCACTTTAGCGAGGTGCGTAATCTACTTTTCTTTCAACTAATTTCAACTACCAATCTATCTCTCATCTATTTGCATTTTTTTATACATTTCTTGCTAAATATGAAGTACCTACTTATGAAAGTTTTATAATGGTACAAAATGCGGGGCATTTTTTGTTTTCACCCAATTGGTTTTATACAGCCGATTTTAATTTTCAGCCAGTATCTTTTAAATCTACCGCTTACATTTTATATTTTTCTTCCAACTACGTAGTAATGTTATCATTAATCACTATAACACTGATCACAAAGTACGTATTTATTGCTTAGAACCAAAACAGTGCAGAAAAGTTATATGAAATCTCATTGTTGCACTGTTTTACTTTAATGCACTGTTTTGTATATTTTATCTAAACTAATATTATAAAGCTGAAGAGTAGGTACTGTAGTTAGGGTAGGTAGAGTAGGTAGAATAGATAAAGTAGGTAGAGTTGGTAGAGAAGGAAGCTAGAGTAAGTAGAGTAGGAAGAGTAAGTAGAGAAGGTAGAGTATAGAGTAGGTAGAGAAGGTAGAGTAGGTAGAGAAGGTAGAGTAGGTAGAGAAGGTAGAGTAAGTAGATTAGGTAGAGAAAGTAGAGTAGGTAGAGAAGGTAGAGTAAGAAGAGTAGGTAGAGAAGGTAGAGTAGGTAGAGAAGGTAAAGTAAGTAGAGAAGATAAGGTAAGTAGATTAGGTAGAGTAAGTAGAGTAGGTAGAGAAGGTAGAGAAGGTAGAGAAGGTAGAGTAAGTAGAGTAGGGAGGGTAGGCTGGTTAGACTAGGCAGGTTAGGCTAGGCAGGGTAGGCAGGATAAGGTAGGCAGGGCAGCCAGGGTAGGCAGAGTAGTTAAGGAAGGCAGGGTAGGTAGGTAGTGGTAGGTAGATTGGTAGCCAGTTGACGGGAGCGAAACCGCGGGGGTTAGCTAGTTTAGATATAAATTTACCACAGAGGTTTAATGTCTCCCATTAAGTTTAATATAAAATGTATGCAGTAGATCGAAAAAGGTACTGGCTGATTAAAAATATCGGCGTATAAAACTAATTAGGTGAAAAAAAATGCCCCGCATTTTGTACCATTGTAAAACTTTGATAGGTAGGTACTTCATATTTTGCAAGAAAAGTATAAAAAAATGGAAATAGATGAGAGGTAGATTGGTAGTTGAAAGAAAAGTAGATTACGCACCTCGCTAAAGTGAGTAATCAATGCACTCGTGTTAATTTAGTGCCCTCGCGTGCGCTCGGGCACCAACATAACACTCATGCATTAATAACTCACTTTGCGCTCGATGCAACAATCTACTAAAACTTAATGGGTGACATTAAACCTCTGTGATAAATTTATATCTAAACTAGCTAACCCCCGCGGATTCGCTCCCGTCAACTGGCTACCAATCTACCTACCACTGCCTACACTGCCTCCCTTGCCTACCCTGCCTATCATGCCTTCCCTGCCTATCCTGCCTAGCCTATCCTGTCTACCCTGCCTTACCTGCCTAGCCTACCCTGCCTACCCTGCCTACTCTGCATACCCTTGCTACCCTGCCTTCCCTGCCTACCCTGCCTAGCCTATCCTGCCTACTCTTCGGCTTTATAATATTAGTAAAGATAAAAAATACAAAACAGTGCATTAATGTAAAACTGTGCAACAATGAGATTTCATATAACATTTCTGCACTGTTTTGGTTCTAAGCAAAAAATACCTGGTAATCTGTGTGACAGAATTTCCTAGTGCGGATACCAGTCTCCCACAAAAGATTTATAATGTTGCACTTTTATGTAATAGTTTGTAAGACACCTTTGTGGAAGAAAAAACATTTTCTTCCAACTACGTAGTAATGTTATCATCAATCACTACAAAACTGACGGACGGACGTATTTATTGCTTAGAACCAAAACAGTGCAGAAATGTTATATGAAATCTCATTGTTGCACAGTTTTACATTAATGCACTGTTTTGTATTTTTTATCTTTACTAATATTATAAAGCCGAAGAGTAGGTAGGGTAGGCAGGGTAGGTAGCGCATGTAGGTAGATAGGTAGCCTAACGGGAGCGAAGCCGCGAGGGTCAGATAGTTAAGATATCAATTTACCACAAAGGTCACAAATGTCTCTCTTTATTCTGCAATTTTAATAAATAAACAAAAAGAATAATACCCTTTAATGATCCCTAATAAATAAACATTAATCCATTCAAATATGTTTATTAAGATAACTGTTCTGTTCACGAACTTGACCGATAATAGTCAAGGGCATTATTGTACTTAACAACAACAATAATAAAATTATTTTATCTATTTGTTTAATTAATGTAAGTGTATCTAAGATATCATTGTAAGATATTTTTAATCTTTTGTTATTTTATGTATAACTAGCTTCTGCTAGCGGCTTCGATCGCATGAATGTCGAAAATTATCCTGAGGGAACATATTCCCGGGATAAAAAGTATCCTATGTGCTATGCCTTACTATAATCTATCACTGTGCCAAATTTCTTCCAGATGCATCCAGCCGTTTGAGCGTGAAGAAGTAATAAACATAGTTACAATCACACTCACAAACTTTCGCCTTTTTACCCGACTGCCGAAGGAGGGTAATGTGTTTATCAGTCTATGTATGTATGTATGTATATATGTATGTATGTATGTATGTTTGTTCCTATGTGGCGTTCCGGAGACCAAACGCGTTAGCCGATTTTGATGATTCATACGTCAATCGATTCGTCTTAATCCTGCGAGTGTCATAGGCTACATTCAAATTGGTTAATAGAAAAATGGCGGATTTTGGGCGCCATATTGTAGGGGCCCAATTTTTTTTTTTAAATATACTAGCGGACGCCTCGAACTACGTGGGTGAAACCCACCCACGTAGTTCCCTTTCCCGTGGGAATACAGGGATAAAAAGTTTTCTATGTCACTCGGGGATAGTGTAGCTTGCCAACGGTGAAAGAATTTTTGAAATCGGTCCAGGAATTTCGTAGCCTATTCGGTACAAACAAACACGCAAACAAAAAAACCTTTCCTCTTTATAATATTGGTATAGATTCAACAAGGATTTGACAAGCATAGGACTTTTCACAAAACCGCTCGATAATGTCCAATTAAATATCATGCAATCTCAACGTAAATTAAAACATTTAAAGTTTTATGAAACTCCCAAAGGAGTAAAGTGAAAAGGAAACTCGTGGAATACTCAGTATAATTGCCCTTATGGCATTGCAAAGAGATTTGTTTGAAATTCGAACTAGTCACCATAAGCAGAACTCTAAATAAAAACCGGCCAAGTGCGAGTCGGACTCTTACAAACCGCCTTCGTTCCGTCCTCGCCACCGAGGCCTGCCGCGACGTCCCGTTCAAGATATGCATGCTAGCTCGCGAAATGCTGAGCCGTAGTTAAATTCTAGTTAGTAGAGTTTTTTGTCCGTTCTTCTCCACGTAGGTATTTGCCGAACGCATGGTAGAATCAATTTATTAAGACCCGGGCCAGCCCTAGCTGTCCCCCCAGCGACGCCTTGAGCCGGAGTTCGACCCCACAGGGGGTAGCCCTCAGCGTGATCGCCTAGGTTTACCTTTTTGTGCCTGAGGCTATAGTTCAGTCTCCACAGGATCGCCCGGTCACAGATAATATAATACTAGCATACAGATGCCTTATCCCATACAAAGAAACCCAACGTAACTACCGTTTTTCATCTGATTAATCTTGTTATTTTTGTAAGTACATCAATCGCGTTCGATCCCGTTTCACGGCAATAGATGGTGTTAGCAGCGACTTGCAAGTAAAAGGGTTTACTAGGATCGTGAATATTTTTTTCTTTAAATACAGTGAAGGTTCGTTTTATAGTATTTTTTTGGACGTTTTAACAGTTTTTTTTGCACCAAAATGTGTTACAATGCAAATTTTAACAATCGAGTAGAATTCCTCAGAAATGTAAAAAAACCGGCCAAGTGCGAGTCGGACTCGCGCACGAAGGGTTCCGCACTTGGTGAATTGTTGTTTACGATTTATGACGTATTAAAAAAACTACTTACTAGATCTCGTTCAAACCAATTTTCGGTGGAAGTTTACATGGTAATGTACATCATATATTTTCATCAAAATGGCGCGATTTCAAAGAATGTGAAATAATCTACTTACACTCTTTGAGTATTGAAATAAACACCACCACAACTTCCATAAATATACCGAACAAAAATGTTACTCTATGCTTTCATAACTGGACTAACGCGTTCAACGTGAATATATAACTTTTGATTTATATTAATTCCCTGCGTGCTGTAGCCTCCGGGTCTGTGTAGGACTGACGGCAGGAGGCCGGACGGGCTGACCTTGGTGCCTTGGAAGAACGGCAAGTCCTTAAATTATGACGCAACTTCCATCAGCACTGTTGCCGCCAGCCACCTTGGTCGCACCGTCCTATCACCGTCATCAGCGGCAGAAGATGCCGCCGAGGGGAAGAGGGTGAAGTACGCACAGTTGGTAAACCGATGGCATGTTGAGACCATGGGCAGTTGGGGCACTGAGGCCAAGAAGCTCATTAGCGAGATAGGGCACAAGCTCCGTGATAAAACGGGTGACCCCCGCTCTGGCTCGTTCTTGGTTCAAAGGTTGGCCATTGCCATCCAACGCGGCAATGCAGCAAGCGTTATGGGCCGGGAACAGTTAGGGGCGGATTATTTGAATAGTCATAGGACGTGTAATGGTAGTTATAGTCGGCTAGGTTCGCAAGACTAGATGCCCGTTCCTTCTACAGATGCACGCTTAGTAAGAAGATTTTCAGTTGAAAACTGATATAGTTCACAGTTTTAACCTTTGACCTTTTATCTTGAGTATTTATTTACTTTATTAGTATCTACTAAGTGATCTTGCCCATTCCTAACTTAAGAGTACTGCCAGGGTCAAGAGTGACCACCGCACCACGACGTGTCGGTCAACAAAGTTCGAGCATTGAAGATGATTCGGTTAGCGAAGACTAATCCCACGGCACACTAACACCAATTAATAACCGTCTCTATCGCATTGGTAAATTCCCGCAATCAGCAAAGGAACGCGCTAATACGTTGAGCATAGCCCGTGTTTGAGTAACATTTCTTTGTTAATTTCTCTCTAAGCGGCACAAAGTGAAAGATTAAGTGTAGTTTACTTTGTGCATTAACGAGTGTGTCCGATCTGAACAGGGCTGAGTTTTCACACAGCACGGCTCATGTTTGTACAGGGCATTAGTGCCCAGTAACTGTCGCGGATGACGACAACACGCCAACTCGGTAATGAAGTTCACCTCACGCTCTCCACCATAGGTGCGTACACATAAGTACCGCATGCAGATACAAAGTATTCGTTCAAGTAGAGGCTTTTTGTTGTAAACGTTCAAGATTAAAAAGCATAAACAAAACCTGGCATGCGTCACTGACTAGCCATCATTATCGAGAAGAATTTAGCCCCGGGCGTACCCACCCGGGGCTAAATTCTCTTATATTTTTCTCTTTTAAATTCGCCGACTATGTCTTTTAAGGCATTAGTCGTTCTCCTCCAGGAGATTCTACTTTCTGAGCCTCAGCTCAAAAAGAAATATGGCCCGGCCTTCAAAGCCGCCATCGCCCCTGCCCTCGCCCAATCCACTTCGGGCCAAATAGAGGAGCCAATTAAGGCTTTCAAGCCTTTCCCCGATGACGACACACCCAGGTCGCCTTCCGTTGAACCAAGCCAAGAGGCTAGGACACCCTCCCCTACTCAGGCCAATGAGCCAGACTCCCGCCCCGACTCCCCTATGGAGCAAACTCCGTTTCCTGAAGAGGAATCACGTGACGCTTCCCTTCCCTCCACCTCCTCAGAGGATGACGACTTTCAAGTCGTAGGAGGAAAGAGGAAGAAGAACAAATCCCCCTCAAATGCCACCAAACCCAAGAAGACTTTTGCGGCAACACCGTTTGCCTCTCCCGCTGCCTCCCCTTGCTCGTCTCCTGAGCCGACAGGCACTCTCACCCCCTCTACCGCTTCCCAGCGGTCTAGTCGCCCCCCTAGCCCCATGATTACAGCGACCACTAGGAAGCTGCCTCCTCCTCCTCCGATTTATCTCCAGGACAAGGCTAAATGGAATGTCGTGTCCAACGCTTGTACTGAGCGTAAAATCAGCTACACAAAGGCCACTGCATGCCAACAAGGCATCAGGATAACGGTCCCCTCATCACAGAATTACCGAGACCTTACTCGTCTCCTAAAGGAAAGGAACATTTCGTTCCACACCTACACCCTTCCAGAGGAGAAATCCACCCGTGTTATTATACGGCGGATCCCTAAAGAAATCCCGACGGAGGAAATCCGCCAGGATTTACTAGCCCAAAACATCCCCGTATTAGAAGTCCACCGCTTGCATAAAGCAAGAGGAGGGCAACTTTACGGCATAGTTTTGGTCGTGTGCTCCCCCACCGAGGGTTACCACCCCATTTTCAACATTAAAACAGTGTGTTCACTGTCAGGCATTTCAATAGAAAAGCCTTACCGTCCCCACCTCGTTGGTCAGTGTCACAACTGCCAACTGTATGGTCACTCCCAGACCAACTGCTTCGCGACCCCCAGGTGCGTCAAGTGCCTGGGCGAGCATAGCACACGTGAATGTCCCCGTCCCAAGGACCGTGCAGAATGTACGGAGCCTCCTAGCTGCGTACTCTGCGGCCAAGTCGGGCACCCGGCTAATTACCGGGGCTGCCCAAAAGCCCCTAAGCTCGCGCCAAAAATGGCCAAACGCTATGACGCGCGTCAAGCTCGCATAGCTCCCAAGCCTTCCCAAGCCCCCCCCCGTCTAGCCCCTCAAAGGACTTCCCCATGGGGGAAGCTGAACCACCAAAGTGTGGCCCCTCAGAACCACCCCAACCCATCCCGGCACTCATGAACCTTAACGTTCCAGTGCCTAGTGCAATCTCGGCCGCTTCGGCCCCAGCGCAAAACAACAAAGTGGCTCCCACCACCGCAGTTGCTGCGCGCCCACCCCCTGTAACCCAATCCATATGGGCGCACGGTTGGCGCAGTGGTTGAGCGATTGACTGCTGCGCTGCGTGTCGCGGGTTCGATTCCCGCACGGAACAAATATTTGTATGACCTACAGATAGTTGTTCCGGCTCTGGGTGTTTGTGTATGTGAGTTTATATGTTTGTAAACGCACCCACGATACAGGAAGAAATTCCTAGTGTGGGGCAATGTTTTTTTTAAAAAGAAAAAAAAAAAAAAGAAAAAAAAGAATCCGGCCCAAGCTCCTATCGCTGTGTCGCTGAATCTATTTTCAACGCATACGCGATCTGGATGACTCCAGAGGCCCGAGCACTTCATGCTGAGCTTTCCAACCCAGTTAATCCCCCTAACATCTTCGCTTCCCTCGAGATCTTCTCGAGGTATCCCTCCATAACAAAAGAGCTAGACAGCCTTGTGTTTATAAACGGTGAATGGGTTCACAATTGAGAAGCAATTGCCTGAAACCCAGATCCCTAAAATTAGGTTTCTTCAATGCCAATGGCATTAGTAAACAGCGTGATGAGATCGCCTTATTTCTTCGCGACCATCAGCTGGACATCTTCCTCATTCAAGAGACTTTTCTAAAACCCCACAATCGCGATCCTAAAATTGCCAACTACCGTGTAGTTCGCAACGATAGGACGCGCTCCCACGGTGGTGGCACTCTCATTTACTACAAAAATGAGCTCCACTGCAGCGTGATCACTCCACCCGATCCCATTTCTTGTTTAGAATACTCTGCCTGTCGGTTAGGAATGACTGGTCATCAATCGATCACCATCATCTCCGCCTATTGCCCCCCTCGCTCGGCGTCATCGGGCGACAACCCAGATGGTCTTGTCAAAGACCTCACTGTCCTCTTCAGCATGAGTGACTCTGTTATCCTAGCAAGTGATCTCAATGCTAAACATCCAGCCTGGAACAGCACCGTTACTAACCCTAGAGGAAAGTTGGTGCTGAGCCTAGGCACAACCCTACACTACGATGTCCTTGCCCCATCGACTCACACTCACTTCCCGGACCAGGCTACTTATAGACCTGATGTCCTAGATGTAGCATTGGTTAAGAACATTAACCTTCAGTTACGTTCCATTAAAACGCTAGACGAACTACATTCTGACCACCGCCCAGTAGTTCTGCACCTAGGTAGTCGCTCAGGCCTCCCAGATCTAGGACAGCCACCCCCTATGAAGACGGTCACTGACTGGAGGAAAGTAAGCGAGAAGCTGAAATCCACCAAGTCACCGCATTTAGACTCAATCCCCGACCTCATAAACTCTGTCGCTGACACGACGGCGGCGATCGACTCGGTTACAGCTCACGTACAATCCATCCTGAGCGAATGTTCAAGGGAGGTTCCAGTACTGGACATCCAGCAAGGGAAACTTCCGGATGATGTACGGAAACTGATAACCGAGAAGAACGCAGCTGCCCGTGCCTTCAGGAATCATCGTTGTGCCGCAAACAGAGCTCACATGCATAATTTATGGTAGACGCTGAAGTCAAACTTAGGACCTCACTCCCTCCCATTGAAGACCCTGATGACCCGCTACCTCCCGTCACCCCAGACGAAGTAGAGGAGGTCATCAAAAGGCTTCACTCCAACAAAGCCCCAGGCCTAGATGGCATCACCAATAAGGTGTTGAAACTCCTCCCTCCCCAAATAATATTGCTAATGACGGCCATTTTCAACGCTGCATTAAGCAAAAATATCTTCCCACAAGCTTGGAAACAGGCCACTGTGATAGGCATCCCTAAACCGGGTAAACCGAAATCGGAGCCTACCAGTTATCGTCCCATCAGTCTGCTCAATTCCCTCGGAAAGGTCTACGAGCGGCTTATTTATAAGCGGCTCAAAGACTTTGTAGAGCGAAAGAGCCTCATTCCTGACGAGCAATTCGGCTTTCGTTCCGAACACTCATGCGTCCAACAAGTTCACCGTATCGTTGAACACACTAGTGCTGGTTTCCAGCGTGGTGTGTTGACGGGTGCCTTGTTCTTCGACATAGCGAAAGCGTTCGACAAAGTCTGGCACAATGGCTTAGTTTATAAGCTATATAAACTCGGCGTGCCAGATCGTCTCGTGCTCATCTTACGAGACTGGATGTCGAACCGTACTTTCCGCTACCGTGTCGAGGGAGAACTCTCCTCCCCTCACCCCATACGAGCCGGAGTCCCACAAGGCTGCGTACTATCCCCCCTAGTTTTCACGCTGTACACCAGCGATATTCCAAAAACCAAAGAGGGCCAGTTGGCACTATTCGCCGATGACACGGCCCTCTATTGCACTGGCACAGTTCCAAATGCCATCGCTCTAAAACTCCAGAGAGCCGCCAATGCGTTGGCCAAATGGTTCCGCCTCTGGAGAATTGAAGTCAATCCCGACAAAAGCCAGGCTGTCCTTTTCTCGAGGCCTGACCGAAAATACAACAACAGATTTAAAAACCCCCGTCCCCCCAAACCCATCACGATGTACGGCAAGCCGATCCCTTGGGAACAGCAAGCCAAGTACCTAGGTGTCACCCTCGATAATCACCTCACTTTCGCCAAGCACATTAAGGCGGCGCGCTCGCGAGCCGCCTTCGCTATGAGCAGACTCCATGGGATGGTGAACGCTAAAAGCAGCTTGTCACTTAGGTGCAAGATGCGCATTTTCACCGCGGTCATCCGTCCCATCATGACCTATGCTTGCGTTGTCTTCGCACACGCAAAGCCCCACTATACCCACAAGCTTCAGGTTATACAAAACCGTTTCCTCCGCAAGATCACGGCAGCCCCCTATTACGTTCGTAATGAGGAACTCCATGTTGATCTGAAAATCCCTACTATCCAGCAGTTTATGAAACGCATTTCAAAGCGTTTTTTCGACTCTGCTGAAAATCACAGTAACCCCCTTATTCAAGCGGCCTCCCGCTATGAACTTTCCCGTATCTCTAACATTCGCCGACCGAGGCTCACTCTCGCCACCCCCGATGACGCCACTACCCTGCTCCAAGAGAGCAAGAAAGAGACCAGCACAACTCGTAAACATAGACCGCCTTCGTTCCGTCCTCGCCGACGAGGCCCGCCGCGACGTCCCCGTCAAGATTTGCAAGCCAGCCCGCGTAATGCTGCGCCGTAGTTAAATTCTAGTAGTTATTGATTGGAGTTTCTTGTCCGTTCTTCTCCACGTAGGCTTTTCCGAACGGATGGTAGAATCACTTTATTAAGATCCAGCCTAGTTAGCTGTCCCCCCAGCGACGCCCTGAGCCGAGGTTCGACCCCACAGGGGGTAGCCCTCAGCGTTGTCGCTTAGGTTTAGAAATTTTTGCCTGGCTGGAGGCTATATAGCTTAGTCTCCACAGGAACGCCCGGTTAAGCAGTAGTCGGTCACTTTGACTGAGCTGTGAGACGCCCCAGAGAAAAAAAAAAAAAAAAAAAAAGAAAAAAAAAAAAAAAAAAAACATAATATTTCTTTTGCTTTGCACTTGGTTTGTTGTGTATTTAGTTGTTACTCTATAATAATTATTATCTATTACAAAATAAGTAGGTACTTAATTTATGGAGCTATGTTATTTTTAACCCACGCCGGAAAAAGAGGGGTGTTTTAAGTTTCACGTGTGTTGCTGTGTATCGGTGTATCTGTGTGTCTGTCTGTGGCATCATAGCGTCTAAACGGATAAACCGATTTTAATTTAGTTTTTGTTTGTTTGAAAGGTGATTTTGTCGAGAGTGTTCTTAGCTATGTTTGAATAAAATCGGTTCAGCCGTTCAAAAGTTATGGGCGTTTTGAATCGGGGTGTTTTCGCAAGAAAAATGTGTCGGGGGTTTTTAAATATTGAAATTTTACTTGTATTGACTCGCAGAAAGAAAGTTGTCTGACTATTGAAAGATCGGTTCCAAACATAGAGCAACACGGACCACCGGCCACCCTCCGGTCCGCCGGTGGTCCGTGTTGCTCTATGGTCCCAAAAGATATTCACGAATCTTATTTTATAATCTTATTTATAATTTGTATTGTCGTTTTGCTTATATATATATTTTTTTCTTTGTTAAATTAGACTTATGACATTCAATTTTATTTATGAAAGTGCTGTGCACATCTGTAATTGACATAGACACTAGAATAAGACCCCAGAAAATGAAATATGTCCATGTTTGTGTTTTTGTTGTTGATGTGCCTTGAATTAATAAATAAATAGAAAAAAAAAAACTTAATCTATCTCTGTGCCAAATTGCATTCATATCCGTTCAGCCGTTCTGGCGTGATTAGTAACAAACATTCATCCATCGCATCCTTTCGCATTCATAATATGTATTTTAAAAGTAAGATAGGTACGGGAATCTATATTTAGCTCAAAGACTAATACTGCATTTTAATAATAAATTTCAATGTCATTGGGATTCTTCACACACCTACGTAGATACGTTCGGAAACGCTTCCACTACAAATTATATTGTTAATGTTCTATTTTAAACGTAAAGACTAAAAAAAGAGAATTCCAAACAGAAAAACACCAGTAATAATTTACCTTTATTTTGTTATCAAAAAGATATAACTGATTTTGTTTAATTTTTTTTATGAAAAAAATTGCATTTGTATTTAATTTATGCTCTGGCAATTTGTTGCCTTGCTAAAAACGTAACAAAAAAAAAAAAAACTGTTTTGCAACAGGAAAATCAGACACAATAAGATCGGAGATTGAAGTCGGGATTGATTTTGTATTACTTATAATTATAACAGTTAAGCATTATTAATTAAACAAAGGGGAATTTTTAACTGCACCTCTATTTAGAAATTTAAGCAAACAAAATATCTCCACTAATAACCTACTGCAAAACAATATTACTCACCGTAAAACAAAAATACTGATTTGCACACAAATTATTCAATTAAATATAAAATAAATGTGAATTAGTCCAAGAGCGAGCGAAGCGAGCTCGGGAGCTTAGGGCACCCCGACACGGATAGGTTAGGTTCGAAGGAGATGACGGGAGCTGAAGTGAGCGAGCAAAGCGAGCGAACTCAGCTCCCGTCATCTCCTTCATGTTAGGTTACTTTAGACCCTGCAGACAGAAATAGGAGCCCTGCGCAGCGGGGCTCCGTCGACTTTGTTTCGTTTCCCCCCCTCCCTTAAAACTTAAATATTTTGTTGCACTCGAAGAATTATTAGATTTACTTTTAGTTAACAGATAGTTATTCAGTAAAACAGTTAAGCTTTAAAGATCTAGCAGTATAGTATAATTCATTTATTTGATGAGCAAATTTAGTGTGCAATTCAGTATTTTTGGTAGTAATATACGAATATTTTGATTGAAAAAAGGGGAATTACAGTTAAAGTATTAAATACCACCCTTAAACAAATTCCTAAAAGCGTCAATGTGCTACTAAAAAGAATATAGTTTTCTTTAAAAGGATCACCAATTAAAAGACATAATTGTTGGTGAGTTTATTTCTTTATTCTTTCGAACTAAAAATAGACAGGTATAGGTAAAATCTAAACCAAAAGGCGGCTCGAGACTTATGTATTACGAAAGAAACAGCAATCAGCAATAATTGCGCAGGGTTGAAAATCGTTCCAGTCAGTTGACACACAGCAAGCGCTACGCATAGTGGGCGGGTTCCCAGGTACGAGGATTGCGAGGTCATCTGCATAACCTATTGTATCCTAACGGTGTTCGTTGAGTCTGGTCATGCGGTCGTTAATTACCAGATTCCAGAGGAGGGGGAAAGCACCCCTCTTTGAGGGCAGCCTTGGGCTATCAGAGCCTGCCGCTGCTCTCCCTCTAGGCGAACCGCTCGTTTGCTCAGCATGTTAGAAATCCTGTCAATCAGCACCTGCTCTACGCCATGTATGGAGAGAGCAGCACCGATGCTGGAGAAATTTGTCTTGTCGAACGCCCCTTGATGAATTGATTTCTCTATTTGGCCTACCACCAAGTGAAGGTCAGATTCAGTAGACTTAACCGAGCTGTAAGCATGTTGGTTACCATGTAGAGGTAGTGTTAATAGACCGTCATCCCGAAGCTCCCTTTCGCACTGTTTTTCCATTGCCTTAAGCAAGAATGAGGTCAGTCTGATGGGTCTGTAGGACTTGGCGTTTGTGTTGTGTGCTTTGGAAAGAATATAGCTTTCACTTCCCTCCATCTTTTGGGGACGTATCTAAAGGCCAGGCACGCTCTCAGCAGTGGCACTATAGTCTTTCTACTACGGACAAACCGCCCGACTGTAGTAGCGCGGGGAAGATCCCGTCTGGACCGGGCGCCTTGAATGTATGGAAGCTTTGGATGGCCTATTGGAGTTTCTCCAGCGGGATCATCCTTCTTGCATAGCTAAAATCAATTGTTGGTAGTTGGATAGAATCTTGCCAGTCAGTTACCTGGAGGAAGACGCTTCTTGGGAAGTGTGTTTCTACTGGGACGCATCTCGTTTCTTCAGGCTAAGTGGTGAGTGTGTTGTCAGGTTTAAGGAGTGAGGCGGGCCCAGTATTTTCCTTACCCTGTTTGCTTTTTGGCAAGATTTTGATTCCCGCAGTATTTACGCCATCCCGTGGTGCGCTATTTTTTTAGAAATTTTTGCTCTATTTTCGAGCAGAGCCTGGTCGCCCAGGTAATATATTTTTAAAATGCAAAAACCGATGTCGACTATTCTGCCAATGTCTAAAGTATCCATTTTACGTTTCATAGCTCAACTGCGAGATGATGATGTCCATTTAATAATGTACTAATGAGTTATCGATACGATTTCTCATAATCGACTTTATTTATGAAGAAGTTTTAATCGCTTTTGCATTATTGGCATTTAAGTTATTGCCAATTTTTCAAATACATAGCTTCAATTAAACTTTCTAATTATCTATACCCTATACCTAATTAATATTATATAATACTAGCGGATGCCTCACGGTTTCACCCGCGTAGTTCCCATTCCCTGGGAATACAGGGATAAAAAGTAGCCTTTTTCACCCGGGTATAGTGTTTGTTTTGTGTTCACCTGTTTCCCAACGGTGAACGAATTTTTAAATCGGTCCATTAGTTTTTTGGGTTCCGTACCCAAAGGGTAAAAACGGGACCCTATTACTAAGACTCCGCGGTTCGTCTGTCTGTCTGCCTGTCTGTCACCAGGCTGTATCTCATGAACCGTGATAGCTAGATTCTTTAAATTTTCACAGATGATGTATTTCTATTGCCGCTAGAACAACAAATACAACAAACGTGATTTTATTGCCCGTTTTTATCGATAATGGTACGGAACCCTTCGTGCGCGAGTTCGACTCGCACTTGGCCGGTTTTTAGGGTTCCGTAGCCAAATGGCAAAAAACGGAACCCTTATAGATTCGTCATGTCTGTCTGTCTGTCTGTCGTCCGTATGTCACAGCCACTTTTTTCCGAAACTATAAGAACTATGCTGATGAAACTTGGTAAGTAGATGTATTCTGTGAACCACATTAACATTTTCACACAAAAATAGAAAAAAAACAATAAATTTTGAGGGTTCCCATACTTGAAACTGAAACAAAAAATATATTTTTTCATCAAGCCCATACGTGTGGGGTATCGTTGGATAGGTCTTCAAAAATAATATTGAGGTTTCTAATATAATTTTTTTCTAAACTGAATAGTTTGCGCGAGAGACACTTCCAAAGTGGAAAAAAGTGTGTCCCCCCTCCTGTAACTTCTAAAATAAGAGAATGATAAAACTAAAAAAAATATATGATGTACATTACCATGTAAACTACCACCGAAAATTGGTTTGAACGAGATCTAGTAAGTAGTTGTTTTTTAATACGTCATAATTCGTAAACCGCATTACCAAGTACGGAACCCTTTGTGCGCGAGTCCGATTCGCACGTGGCCAGTTTTTTAAGTTTATTCACGTGAGTTAAGTATATTGTTATTTGTTTACAAAAATACAAATCTTTCCTCTTTATATTATTAGTCTAGATATAGACTAGCTGTGCTCTCGGTTTCTCTCCCGTCAACTGCCTACGCTACCCTACTTACCTTCTTGCCTAGTCATCGTCAGCCTTGCGCGGCATATCATAACACCTCCATTCAGAAAATGAATTCAAATGCACAACGCCATCTATCAAATATATGGTGTTCAACTGTCCGAGTTTCTGAATTGCGTGTGTTGTGATAATTTTACTTCTTGAACACTTTAAATTCATCTTACTTTTGATACAGTGTACTGACTGCGAAGAAACAAAAACTAAGTAAAACTTCAAGTTACGCACAATTTTTATATTTAAAAGTTATCTTTATTGATTTCGTACATTTTACGCGATGCGTGCACAAATAAACAAAAAAACATCCAAAAATGCTGGCAATGTTTTCTGTTGGTTAGTGTACGTTACCCCAAAAGGAAAGTGGCTCCTAGAATGATATGAGTGGAACTTATAATTAGTGCGTAATCTGTTGTGAATGTGCGCCACATAAAAAATAGTGCGTTTTTAAAAACGATTCCTGCTGGAGTAACGTTGTTACAGCAGGAAAATTCGCAACGAATGTTCGGAGTGAGAAATATTGTGCATGGGCAGAGAGTTTACAGTTGTGCAAGAATGTGCGCCGAAAATATAATTGGTGCGTCATCAGGTTTTTGCGATATCGCATTCGAAGTATTGAATATAGCGTGACAACCTTTTCAGCAAGTTTCGCTGAAGTAGTGAACACAACAATAAAATTTTCTCCAAGAAAAACAAGATCACGTCTGTTTCAATAATTCAACAAATTTTCCAGTTTGTAGACACCTGAGACACAAAACTACAATATTGTCACTACAATATCCACTAGGGATTAATTTGCGGTTAATTAAAATAGGAGATGTTCCAGAAATGTATGTATGATGCCTGGGCCAGCTCTCTCTCTCTCTCCATCTCTCTTCCTGTACACTATGTGTAAAAATCACTGTATATTATAGTAACCGTATTTTTTGTTAATTTTCTTTAATTTCATTTCGTTTCAATGTAAACTCAAATTAACTTTGCCAAGTAGAGCAACACAACATTTAATTAAACATGGTGGATCAGATCAGTAGTATGCAAAAAATGACATTTTACAATAAAATTCGATTGTCATGTCATCGTAATAACTGCGTTAAAAAAAAACTGGCCAAGTGCGAGTCGGACTCGCGCACGAAGGGTTCCGTACTTGGTAAATTGCGGTTTACGATTTATGACGTATTAAAAAAAACTACTTACTTTTTCTGTGGTAGTTTACATGGTAATGTACATCATATATTTTTTTTAGTTTTATCATTCTCTTATTTTAGAAGTTACGGGGGGGGGACCACTTTTTACCACTTTGGAAGTGTCTCTCGCGCAAACTATTCAGTTTAGGAAAAAAATATATTAGAAACCTCAATATCATTTTTGAAGACCTATCCATAGATACCCAACACATATGGGTTTGATGGAAAAAAAAAAATAGTTTCAGTTTCAAGTATGGGGACCCCCAAAATTTATTGTTTTTTTTCTATATTAGAGTGAAAATCTTAATGCGGTTCACAGAATACATCTACTTACCAAGTTTCAACAGCATAGTTCTTTTAGTTTCGGAAAAAAGTGGCTGTGACATACGGACGGACAGACAGACAGACAGACAGACATGACGAATCTATAAGGCTTCCGTTTTTTGCCATTTGGCTACGGAACCCTAAAAACGAACACGAGTTCAATTGCATCAAAGAAGCAATCAATAAATATCCGTAGTAGCAAACTGGGTTGCAAAACTAAAACAATCACTGAAAAGCAGAAACTTAACCAATTCAAAGCCAAAGCAAAGAAAGAGTCAAAGACGTCACTTCTTAAAACTGTCAAAGTCGTCGAACGTCATGTCAAACACAACTTTCAAGGCTGCCCTAAAAATAGGGTTATCTTAATAAAAAATTGTTCAAATGATATATTTTTTCATTTTTTTCTACAAATTAATTTGTTAGTATTTTTATAGAATTCCTCTATTTTTTTTCTATTTATCTAATAACATCATACGTCGGGCACTAGTCACCGCAGGGTGCCAGCTGTTTTAGGACCCAATGGCTTGGCACGCGACGATGGGAAGAGACCAGACGGGATGACCATAATGCTTTGGAAGGTGGGTAGGCCTTTGGTGTGGAATGCAACATGTGTCGACACCCTTGCGCCATCCCATCTTCTTAGCACGGCGGGCTGTGCTGGGGCGGCTGCTGCCGGTGCAGAAAACCTCAAACGGCGCAAATATAACAACCTTATTGGAAGTTATATGTTTGAGCCGTTTGGGGTTGAAACATTAGGTCCATGGGGTCCGAGTGCGCATCAATTTTTTCGAGAAATTAGTACAAAGCTCGTCGACTCTTCACGTGACCAGAGGGCTGGCCTTTTCTTCGGCCAGAGAATCAACATTGCCATCCAACGTGGCAATGCTGCCAGCATTCTGGGCACGTTTCCCATTGACATCGATGTGGACGAATTTTTTGATGCACAATGAGGCCTTTTCCGTCTCCCTTTTGTATTTGTATATAGGCTTGTTTTTGTTTTTATATATATTTTTATATATATATAAATATTCAATTGTATATATGTTAATAAAGTATATTTATCTATGTAGTGTACATAGTGATGGCCCATACAACAAGCCTATATACAAATACAAAAGGGAGATGGAAAAGGCCTCATTGTGCATCAAAAAAGACAGCCAGACAGAACGCGCTAGCAGCATTGCCAAGTTTGATGGCAATGTTGATTCTCTGGCCGAAGAAAAGGCCAGCCCTCTGGTCACGTGAAGAGTCGACGAGCTTTGTACTAATTTCTCGAAAAACTCGATGCGCACTCGGACCCCATGGACCTAATGTTTCAACCCCAAACGGCTCAAACATATAACTTCCAATATGGTTGTTATATTTGCGCCGTTTGAGGTTTTCTGCACCGGCAGCAGCCGCCCCAGCACAGCCCGCCGTGCTAAGAAGGTGGGATGGCGCCCACTACCCACCTTCCAAGGCATTATGGTCATCCCGCAGCCTAATTGTGTAAGTAAATTCGGCAAAGGAAACAATCCGTTTCTTTCCCAAAAACACACACATACACAAAAAAGTTGAATCTTTATTCAACTTTTTTGTGTATGTGTGCATTTTTGGCCGGTATGTGTGTGTGTATGTATATACATACACACACACTAGAAGTTATAAGGGAACAGATGAACATATATATGTTCATCTGTTCCCTTATAACTTCTAAACTCCGTGTCATAATTTGACAAATGAGGTTTGGAATAATGGAATTTGAGGTGCCGTTGGAAGTGTCTTGTTTGCCTGCTGGTTATTTATAGGCTATGTGACGGCGACATGCCATTAAATTGAATATGGCACTCTCTAAGGGGCACTAAAATAATTACAAAAAATAAATTGCCCCGCCCCATCATGGATTTTAAAATGTAGATAGGGTTTGGTGCGCTCTAAAAAGTATGAAACAAAAAAAAACTCATCTGATATTGTTATGTACAAAGTATTAGATATGTATCGGGTATTAAATAAATAACTTATATGTAATAAATATTTGATTGTATTTCATACATATTCATAGTGATATTCAGAGGATAACCGTGGTCGTATGCAACATTGCACAATTTTTTTTTTGTTACGGTTGGTGGCGGTATGGTATGGTGGGGATAAATTATTTAAAACCAAACTTCAATTAATCACATTTTATTACAAAAACACTTCTTAAATATTCTATTTCTTTACTCTATTTTCTTTTTCGTTCACACTGTATCGCTTTCCAATCGAAACTGTGTAACAACGAAGATGCCTGATAACCCTTTATAAATATAGCATGGGAGATGTTTCTGGAACGTTCCATACTGTTCTAGACACGTAGAGAATCTTCAAGAATAATCGGCAAAGACAGACGTTCGAAAACTTTCGAGAAGAAAAATAGAGAAATGACGCTACTAGCTCCTACTAGTTCTTCCTCTCATCACTAGATGGCATTGCCTTGTCTTGTAATATTGCCCCCCTCTTAAAGACATGCTCGTCCCGAGCATTGTTAACCGGTCAACATGAACAACCTTTGGTGCACCTCGGGTCCCTTTTGAATTCGGTAGGTGCCGTCATTAATCTTGGTAACTAAGCGATATGGTCCATACCATATTCCTCCATTCATATTCCTTTCAATGCCGTTTCGTTCCATTCCGTTCCATTCCTTTCCATTCCATTCCGTTCCATTCTCTTCCATTCCATTCCGTTCCATACCTTACCATACCGTACCGCTACGGGCCATGCCGTTCCATGCCACGCCATTCCGTTCCGTACCATACTGTTCCGGATCGTACTGTTCCAAACCGTTCCGGACCATACTGTTCCATACCGTTCCTGACCGTACTTTTCCATACCGTCCCCTAACATTCCGTTCCCTTCCGTTCCATTCCGGTTACGTTCCGTCCCATTCTATTTCGATTCATTCAGTTCCATTCCGTACAGGTCCATTCCTTTCCGCGCCAAACCGTTCCAGTCATTACAGTTCCGTTCCGAGCCGTGCCGTTCCATGCGGTACCATTCCGTTCCAAACTGAATTAATGGAATGGAATTTCCAATACGTTCCGATCCTTTCCATTCCGTTCCATTCTATTCTGGTCCGTTCCTGTTCCCTTCCGTTCCGTTTCGGTTACGTTGCATTCCCGGTCCATTCATTTCCATTCCGTTCAATTCCATACCGTACCATTCTGGACCGTCCCTTTCTATTCCGTTCTTTTCACTTCCATTCCATTCCGTTCCGTCCCCTTTCGTTCCGTTCCATGGCCTGAACGCTGCCCAGCCGAGTCGGATTCGACGGTTGACTTCTTTCTCGAAGTTTTGTCCCAGGTAGTCAAAGTCACCCACAACTTCGAGTGTAGTCTCCGACCTGGGATACCAAAATCAAATTCATTTATTTATTGTTCATGACAGGTTATAACAAAGTTCTTACAATCGCTGATCGTTAAACGCTGATTAGATCTGCAGGTAATCGCAGTTCTCTGCCGAAATTGGCAAAAGCTGGTGTAACTGTGGTACTTTCATAAACAGCACTGCAATATGCCAGGATAAATGGTTGAATGAGTTTGTCCCAATCCTTTTGTCTGCTTTCCACAACCTTTGCCAGATATCTCTGCAGTGATTGGTTGAATCGTTCAATCATCCCGTCTGATTGCGGATGATAAGCAGTAGTTCAGATATTGTGAGCACCCATCACACGACATGTCTCCTTGAATACTTCTGACTTGAAGTTCTGGCTTTGGTCACTGTGAATTGCCAAGGGTACCCCGAACCGACATAACACTTTATGAACTAACTTATCAGCCACCGTAGAGGCTTCTTGATTGGGAATTGCAAACACTTTCGGCCATTTTGTAAAGTAGTCCATGACAACCAAGGAGTACTTATTCCCGCTTTGGCTTTCGGGCAACCGACGGCCCAGCAACATCTAATCCTATACGACCGCACGGGGCACCAACATTGTAAACCTTTAATGCCACTCTGCTACGAGTTTTTGGTCCTTCACAGCCGCACAACTTGTGCATTTGCGGCGCCATTCCTCAACGTCCTCTCGACAATGGATCCGGTAAAATCGGTCTTGGATCAAGATTCAGTGTCCTCTTAACACCCATTTAACCTCCTGAAATTCCATTGTGATAAAGCTGTAAGACTTCCGGCACCTTAACTTTAGGCACAACCATTTGTAGATGACACTGGTCACCGCGAGCATTCTAGGTCATTCTAGGTCACTCTTGGTAGTAGAACTCATTTCAGCAACATCACACCACCGAGGCCTCGGCGATGCTGATTTCTTCCATTCGAGGATCGGTTTTATGTCTCTTTCATGTTGCTGAGCACTCTGTAAGATTGTCTTGCACTCTTAGCTAAGATCCGTCCTCAGCATACTCACAAATGTTGCCTGCTCGTCGTCTTGTACGCTTTACATTGATCGGAACATGATCTACGCGAGAGAGCACATGCATTACCGTGTGGTGTTCTATTAATTTTGCCTTTGATGATCAGTCTAAACTGGACTAGCCTAACGGCAGCTCTAACCTCCAGGTCGCGGATCCCATCCGTGAACGTCTGTACGAGGTTCCCATCGATTAGCACAGGTGAGCCTGCCGCAGCAATTTTTCAACTTCCAGAGCCCACTCTTGTAGAGTTTCACCAACCCGTTGATATCGGTCTTTCAGCTGGGCCCGAAACACATGTCCCAGGTGCTCGTCGCCGTACCTGGCTTACAATGCTTCCAAAAGCTTCTCGTAGGTGACGTCCTGTGCAAGCGCCTCTAACACAGGCAAGGCCTGGTCGCGAACACCCAAGATTATTCTCTTGACGGCGAGTCTGCTCCTCCTGACGGCGAGCTTGCTCTTGCATGAAGGGCATAAGGGCAGCTAGGTCAGGTAACACCGACGATTGAGCTGGTTCCACTGCAGCCGCGGAGTCACTTGATCCACCTGACGGCGCTGAGGGAGCATCTCCAAAGCACCTCTGATCTAAATCTTGCTGGCGCTGAGCCCTGGTGTGCATCCCCGTTTCCTGTTTCGGTAGGACCGGCATAATTTATCCCGCCCTTCTGACACCAGTTAAGCACCCCTAGATTGTCACTATCAGACAGCACAGACTCTGGCAGGGAATTGCACTCTTTAGTTGTAGGTACGCACAGTGAAAATACACATTATTATGTGATCATATTTTATTTTTATTAATATACATGGTGCAGTTTTGACTTATGATCTTTTTTTTTTTCGAAAAAATGCCATTGCAAGGCAACTTTGAAGGGTGAACATTTAATTGAATATCGCAGATTCTACAATGTAGAAAGTTCAATTTCAGATTCTAAAGAGCGTTTGATCCAAACCATCAGCTTTCATTAATTATGTTTATGTTATTTTGCAGATCTTCAGAATCGTGGAAGAACAAGTTGGTGAACCACAAACTCGTTTCTACGAAGATAAGACACACATAAAGAAAAACAGCCAAATTGGTTTGCAGACAATGCTGTAATTGGTAAAGCTCCTTTTTATCATATCGCAACGAACTGTTTGAGGATAGCACATAAACATCATCATCAATCCACAACAGCCTACAGCAGGGACACAGGCCTCTCCATCGCAAACCATTCAACTCGGTCTTCGGCGAGTTTCATTTGGCTGCAGCCATGCAGCCGCGTCGTCATTCAAGCAGCCTGAGGTCATTCGAATTTACGTTATCTAGAATACATCGCCACGTAGTAAAAATACCAGCAAGTCAGCAAGGTCCCTCAACTATGGCTACATATTAACCGACATAATATATACGTATGCATCAATCCATATCTTCAACGTTCAGCTACTCTTGCAAAGGTCTAATATGATATTCAAAGGAGTATCGAGCTATCCAGTCACTGATTGGGTTATGGAGGTCTAATAGGTTGACGCCTCATATTAAACACTGGTATCCCGCAGCATCTGATTATATTGGAGCCAACCACAACGTAACTGCCAAAGGCTAGGCAGGTTGTTTGAAGTTATATCATATTTAAATACAAAATGTACAAAAAACGTCAAGGAACCTCCGGCATACGCGGACAACTGTATGAGACGAAATTAATCAGTCTCATACATTATCGAAGTAAATTCGATGACGATATCGAAGACTATACTTTAGCTAGCAATGTCTCTGAAATAGGAACTTTCGACGATATCTGTATTAGAGCAACAGTGAAGGTTCAAGGTGAAAAAAAACCAGTAGCAGTCTTCATACAAGCGAAACATAGAGAAAGCAACAAAGTTCATCTTACGCTTAACAGTAAACATGACTTGGCTAAATGGTTTTCTAGCTACCTAAGCATAATCCGCTTGTTCAAACCAGATAACAAAGATTCCCTGTTTAGTGGAAACTTTCAAGAACTAGAATGTCGCTTCATAATGTATACTACTGCGAAAGCTGATCTTAATACTAAGGAGTTTGAAGGCGATTTTGCCGATAAATTAAACAGTTGGATAGGTACGGGTGATGCAAGCTTGCAACCATGTCATAAAGACGAAGATGTAGTGTTTTTATGCGAAATAATCATGAAGGAACAATTCGCTGCGCTTGCAGTGCAACTGGCAAAGTTTATTTCTGATAATGCCAAAGATAATGAGGAAGGCGATGAAAACAAAAATAGTGATGGTCCTATTATGCCAATGTATGACGATCTTATGTTAATGTACCATGTTATTTTGGTGCAAAAAGTGCTAGACGTTTCGGAGATCAAATGTAAAAATGAAAAAGACGAACATAGAGTCGCAAACTTTCAAACGGACTTCTTTACCAACAACGATGAATTCATAATATTATTCAAAGATACACTCTTTATTGAAATGCTAAGAAAACGGAAATTGAAAGAAGCGGAACTCAAATCTTTACTTTCAAATCTATTTTCTAATCCGTTGGATATCTCGGTGCTTAGCAGTTTGATAGGAAATGTTGTCATGTTTAATGACAAAAAGTTAAAATTGGAGTTTGTCAGTGAATCGATGTCTGAAGACTCGAGACGACAACTTGAAAATGTTCATGTTCTACAGTCACAAGTAAATAAAGCAATAGAATTAGGAGCGAAGGATTTGTTAAAAAAGCGGAGTTTTAAAGTACCAGTTGCCTTTGGAAATAAAGATTTGACAATAAGAGGCAAAGATGAACCTTCAGTGTTCATTGCATCCGTAATAGACGATTTGAAAACTAAATTGTTGGGTTTGATCAAAGCGTCACCAACGGATAACGTCATAGTTATAGATGAATCGATAGGTAAAGAATTCCTGAACTTAAACGCAGGTTTAGCAGGCACTATTGGCAATATTCTAGTTTCCGATGAAAACCTTAAATATATGAAATTCGCCGATAACTGTGTTTCAGGAGATCTAGCTAAAATACTGTACTCTGAAGTGCAGTCTGTAATCCCAAATTTGCACGAATATAAGTTTCATATCAAAGCCAAAACGTTTCCAAAACTTACATTTGACTGTGATGATGATGAGAATTTAGAAATGTTAAAAGATCAAGTCACTGTGTTAGCCGAACTTATCGGTCAGTTTCTGTGTAAAGAAGATGATTCTGTATTGTCTATGAACGATGTCATGTTTCGCTACCATGTCCTTGTGGCGCTAAAAGCTGTCGAAGTTTCAGAAATTCAATCTCTAAACGAAGACGATGAACACCGGCTTGCAAAATTTCGGCACGAGTTCTTTGAAAGCGATGATGAATTTGTTATTCTATTCAAAAGAGCACTTTACAAAGAGATACTCAAAATAAGAAAGTTAGATAAAAATGAAATTGATTTGGCAGCGAAACAAATAGTAACATCACGTCAATTTAAAGTTCCTGTTGCATTTGGTAATAAAGATATAACAATAAAAATGAAGAAGAGTAAAACCGAAAGGAGATTGGATCATCTTAAGTTGAAAATCTCTGAATTAATCACCAAATCAGGCGCTGATAAAATCGTCACTCTAGATGAGTCCCTGGGAGACGGACTTCTGAAACTTTCCGGAGGGATCGCTGGGATTGTTGGTAATATATTAGTTTCTGAAGAAAACACGAAACTGATGAAGTTCACAGATAACTGGGAGTCACTAGGAGAACTATCTAAAAGGCTGTTAATGAAATTGCAAATTGGAATAGAGAATTTGCACGAATATAGGTTTAATGTGAAAATCAAAAAGTTTCCAAAACTTTCATTTAAAAGAGATGAAGATGACGAGAATTTAGCGAAAGATTTCTTGAAGAAGCTTTTATTTTTTACGAATCAGGCGGATGAAGAGAAAGTAGAAAAGCTTCTTAAAGACGAAATAGAAGATCACCAGTGTCTAAAGGTGAATAAGATAAGAGTTACAGTTGATGCAGTTTTTCAACAATATCACAACTTAATACAAACGTGGTGGATGCTAAAAGAGGCGCCGTATCTAACAAAACAAAGTGAACATTATGAAAATGCTTTAGCACTAATAGTAGACAAACCTCTAATGTCGATCGTAAGTCTTATTTATATGGCAAAAATAAAAAATAATATAGATTACACATTCAACGATGCAACTTTGAGTTGCTTAAGATTGAAAGATCAACCTTCATTTACAATTTTTGTAACGGCGTGCAGCGCGCTTACAGTTGCAAAAATGGTGCAATCATTAAAAAACTTTGACTATTTTGTGCTTAATTTAGAATATATTTTAGATCTACAAGGAAACGATTATAAAACCGTTACTGAAGAATTGTCAAAAACAAATGAAAATCAACTAATCGTTATTGTTTGCAATAACATAAACAGAGACTGGATGATCAAGTTAAAAGGTATTGCAAAACGACTCGAAAATAAACGGGCAATCTTTGTTATAAAGGAGACTTTGGTGGAAACAATACAAACTTATTTTGTACAAGCAACTAATATAGTAATCGATGAAAAAAGTAGCTTGATTCAGATGAGTGAAATATCACAAAAGAATATTTTAAAGAATGCCAAAGTTATATTCCAAGACGTGGAATTAAGTTTAGACTCTATCATAGACGAACATTCCATGACTTTTGTTGAAGGACAAGTGTTAAATACAGTTATGAACAACGAACCGATTGATTTAGGTGAAACAAACAGTAATTCAAATTATGAAAAAGTTAAACATTTATACATCGACAGGCAAGTTACTCATCGAAGGGTCAATGAATATGATTATCGAAGAAAAAAGTTTTTTTTGCCCTCGTCAGTAGGCATAAGACATTTAGACCGTCAAACAAGTTTTAAAACTAAGTACTTACTAACACTACATGATATAGCTAACGACGTCGCAGTAATTATGGCTAAACCCGGTATGGGCAAGTCGACTCTACTTACTCACTTGTCACTGAAAACGAAAGAACTCAACCCAACAGTGTGGATAGTAAGAGTCAATTTGTTGATTCACTCTGAAAAATTTAGCATGTGGCAAGAAAATAAAACAAACATCGATTATTTGGAAAGTTTAAAGTTTTTTTGTAAAGTTTTAACTGAGAAACAGAGGAGAAACAATGATCTTTCGATTGAACTTCAAGAATCGAACGGTATAGTGACTCTAAAATCTTGTACAGGAGATCAGTGGACTGTTTTCGAGCTTAAAATGTTTTTAGACTATTACAATAGAAAACAAATTATATTCTTATTCGATGGCTTCGATGAAATCTGTCCGATGTATGCGAATGAAGCGATTAATTTACTTACAACAGTCAAAAAATATCTTAACAAACATAAAATATTAATCACAAGTAGATCTTATGACATACCCATTAAAATGCTGGTGCAAAAATTTAACGACTTTTATGAAATACGATATTTTTCTAACGATGAGCAATATGTTTATTTGGTGAATACTTGGAAATCCAATATTATATTAAGGAACCTAACCAAAAAGCAGTGTGAGAATTTATGCAGTTTTATGAAATTTATGACCAATTATCAGACTTTTGATAAACAGAAGAATAGCGTGAATATAGCAGAACATCAGAAACTTTTCCTTAGCGTTTGTTTTAATTTTCTAAGTCACTTGATTGAAGAAATTAACGACTGTCCAGAGATCGTTGTTAAGACCTATAACACACTTTTTAGCAAATGTCATCACGAAATTAGTTTTTTTTTTTACTTTGGCACGCCTTTACTTCTTTACCTAATTGCTGAGTACTTTCAAGATCGAATAAAAGGCGAAAGCATCATAATTAACCGATGGAGTTTAAATATCAATACCTTCACGATCTACAATTCGTACATAGAAATAATACTTAAAAGACGATTTCAAGAGAAAAATAATATTGATTTGTACAACCCTGACAATATAATCATTTATAAAAACGTTCTAGTTGATTTTTTTGTTAAACATCAAAAATTAGGTGCTTACGCTGTTTTTCAAGAACATGCAGATATGATTTTTAATGCTAAAGAACTGAGAGAAATTCATGAGACTATAAATGAGATTAAAAAAGGTACGGAAAAATCAGGATTCATACATAGTGTAGAATTTGGTATACCTCACTTCATACACTTGACATTCGCTGAATACTTTGCCGTACAACATATCTGCGATTTACTGAAGGCAGAAAATAGTGAAAATAGGCAAAAATCGCTATGGGATTTTATTTTGAATGTTGTGTTTCAAAGATATGAAAATGTTCGCGACATTCTATGTTATAAGATTAAATCTGATCTGCAGGCTATCGTTAAAGACCATGAACAAATAATTTTCGACTTGCTATTAGAACAAGGCAAAGGAGTATTTACTTACTACGCAGATGAGTTTAGAAAGTATCTGTATTTAAACATCAAAACGTCACTTATAGAAGCTATGGACAATGAGTTAACAGAGTTTATGTTAAGATTTTTTAGTTTAATAGGAGGAATCACTGGTATTGTTGGAAACTTGGTAGGGTCCGAAAAAAACTCAAAACTGATGATGTTCACAGATAACTGGGAGTCACTAGGAGAACTATCAAAAAGGCTGTTCATAAAATTGCAATGCGAAATTAAAAAAGATATCAATTTCATTGTGAAAGTCAAAAAGTCGCCGAAACTTTCATTTAAAGCAGATGTAGAAAATTTAGCAAAAGATTTTCTGAAGAAACTTATATTTTCCACGAACCAGGCGGACGATACGGGCGCAGATAAATATTTGAAGCGCGAAATAGATGATCATCGACGTATTCATTTGGACGATATTCGAGTTACAGCTGACACGATAATTTTTCAATATCTTGACTTAATACAAAAATGGTGGATGGTGAAAGAAGCGACGGCGACGCTCCAAACAAAAAAAAACAAATATGATAAAAAGCCTGTATCTCACATACCTCCATTGCAATACTTCACTTTTACCATGACAGGAAAAAAATTCAAGTATATAAATGATTACAAATTGAATGAAAAAGTTTTAAGTTGTTTAAAATTGAACAACCAACCGTCAGCTAACATTTTTGTTGCTGAGAGCACGTCGCGTACCGTTGAAAAAATTGTACGGTCATTAAAAAAGATTGACCTTTATGTATTTGATATAGGAGATATTTTATATCATCAATTAAAGTATAATAGATTTTGCAAAGGTTTGGCAGAAGCAAACGAAAATGAATTATTCATAATATTTTGCAATGACATAAACACAACTGATATTCAAAGATTGGAAGGTATTTTAAAAGTTCTCGAAAACAAACGAACTGTCTTTGTAATAAACGAGACTTTGGTGGAAACAATACAGACTTATTTTCTTAAAACACAAAATGAAATGACAGACGAAAAATGTTGCTTGATTCAGATGAGTAACAGATCACATAAGTTTATATTAGAAAATGCCAAAGTCATTTTAGAAGATTTAGAGATGTGCTTAGACACGATCATAGACGAAGAAGAAGAAGGTGAAGAGGAAGTGTAATGGGGGCTATCGCGTTTGCATTCGCCGCTAGAGGCACTAATCAGGTTTTATACATAGTGTTGCACAAGTTGAACCATCAATCTGCAGCTACATTTTTTGTTACAGAGGACACAGAACATACAGTTGAAGAAATCGTGCATTCATTACAAAGTACTTACTCTTTAGTAATTGATTTATAACATGTTTTAAATTTGTCAGCAAGTGCTTACATCAAAGTTTTCATAGGATTACCAAAAACATATAAAAGTGAAGTATTTATAATTTATTGCAATAACATAGAGAGTACCAGGGTTGAAATTTTTTAACATATTGCAAAACTTCTCGAACACAAACGTACTATCTTTGTAATAAAAGAGACTTTGGTGGAAACAATACAGACTTATTTTTCCAAACACATAAAAAAATGGTGCTTGATACAGATGAATGAGAAATCACATAAGTTTATATTGGAAAGTGCCAAAGTCATGTAAGAAGATTTAGAAATGTACTTAGACTCGATCATAGACGAAGAAAAGGAGTGACGAAGTGTTAAGTAATAATCTTAACTAATATTACAAATGCGAAAAGGGCTTTGTTACGCCCAGATTTACGTTAATATCGTCTGTACCTATAGATTGACAAACAGAATTGATTGATAAAATCTTTACCGGCGGAACCGCGGGAAAAAGCTAGTAATATACTAAAAAAACTTTTTTTTCCAAAATGGTAACACACAGAATGAATTTTTTGACGTTTGATGAGACTTAGAATCTTATTGCTATCATAACTTAGAATCGAAATTAATATTTTTTTTGTGTATATGATTGGATTATCCGTAAAAAAATATCTAAAAATTAAAATAAATTTTAATGTTATAATTCATTTAATGTTCAATGTAGTGTTCTTAATGTTCAAATTAATGTTCTAAATCTTATTCAATTTAATATCCTATGTGGTATTAAATTTATTGTTCTAATTAATATTCAATGTATTACTTAATTGCATCGTTTATCGTTTATAATGTTTTATGTAGGTACTTGCATGATTGTCTATATTGTATGACTAATTCTGGACGAACATTGGCTCCTAAAACACAGGCCCCTGGTTTAGTTAAGGAGGCAACAGTTCGCCCTTGTTTTTGTCTCTCTGTACAACATTTATTCAATTAAGCAGGTAACTAATAATAGATTCACTTCAACTAAATTACTAGTAGGTACTCAATTGCATCCAGTTGAAACAGGCTACACAGGTTGATTTCGTGATCGAAAATACGTTAAGTCCGAACCGTTGGCTGTAGTTTTTACAAGCTTTTATATTTACTTTCACCTATCCGGTGTCTGTAATCGAATCTTACAAGTTAAATTTTACCTGCTTCCCGGAGTTTGATTGATCTGCTTGTTCCGTACCTCGACAGGAAAAACGGATCCCTTATAGGATCACTTTGTTGTTTGTCCGTCCGTCTGTCTGTCAAGACCCTTTTTCTCAGGAACGAGTGCAGGTGTCAAACTGAAATTTATATCAAATACTCAAGTCTACTCTTAGTCCCTTAAAGCTGTGAAAAAATCAAATTTCTAAGACAACGCAATCAAAAGATATAGCCGTTTTTGCCACAAATTTCCGCAAATTTTCTACACTCGCAAGGGAATCAAAACCTACAGGGTACTTCCCGTGAACTTGAAATTTGGTACAAAGCAACGTCTTAAAGCACAGATAAAGGAATAATTTTGAAAACCGTAAATAGTTAGTTAGAAAGTCGTTTTCCTCATGAACGCGTACAGGTATTAAATTGAAATTCATATCAAATACAATGCAGTCTATAATACCTTTAAGCTGAGGTTTATACGGATGCCCTCGGTGCGCGAGTCCGATTCACACTTGGCCGGTTTTTTTTTTTAATATAAAAACCTTGTTCCAATGTATTGAGTATGTTTAAATAACTTAAGTTATGCAGACGACATGGTGCTGCTGAGCCATACTATCAGTGGAATTAGAAAATTAATTTATTACCTTCCGTAAAACTAAATGTTTCACTTTTGCAGAGAGTTGCCCACTTTAAATATTTGGGCCACTTGTTACTTTTATTTTGTTATTTTTAGTGTTCCTGCATGTTATTAACATAGTTTTTATGTAAGATGTAATACTAATACCCTATGGGCCTTGATGCCTGACAAATTTTTTTAAATTAATTACTTGAAGCTTCTTATAGTTTTCACGTCTAAAGTTATTTTTATGAAAATATTGTTCATGTTATTTGTATATAGTAGTAAGTATTTAGATTGTAGCGTTTGTTTCATTTTGCACTGCTTTGCATTAGAAGATAGCTGTACCATTTTTTTATATTTATATTTTAATTTATCAGTACACCGCAGGCAAACTCCTTTTTTAAGTTCTTTGTCCATCCAAAGATTGATAGATGTCGCTGTCAGCGATAAGACCGTCATTGTACTCATAGAATAAGTTTTTGTAAAAGAGATGTGTTAAATTTTTTGGTGTAAAATAAAGTAAATATATTCTATTCTATTCGTATGTATTTAAATTTCCGTCTCAACACTTATATTTCGTCAAGACCAAAACAGAGATACAACACAATGGACCTTATTTACTTATAAAAAATGTCTTGGTTAGTTCAAGCACTGATTATTATCTGGGGGGTAACCACAAGCTCTTAGAGTAAGGTTATTTTGAGATCGAGTAAGGGACAGATGTATCTGACTTGTATACATCTGTCACTTACTCGATCTCAAAATAACCTTACTCTAAGAGCTTGTGGTTACCCCCCAGATCCATTGTTCAAATTGAGAGGCAAAATGTGAGCCTTCTGTAAGTGTATCTCTGCCGTAATCTTCATAAAATTCGGGCATGATATTATACTTACTTTTGCAAGCGGCTTAGCCTGCGTGGGTGTTGGGAATTATTCCACGGGAACGAACTAAAGGACAAAAATGTATGTCTATGTGCTATTCCAGACTATAACGTATCTCTGTGCCAAATTTCATTCAGATCCGTTCAGCCGTTCTTGCGTGATTGAGTAACAAACGTTCATCCAAACTTTAGCATTTATAATAGTAGGAAGTAGTATTCATTGTATTTAAAAATGTAAAAAATATGTATAGATAATAAATGGAATAATGAAATCATATTTTTTTTTAATATCCTGACATTTTATTTTTATTTCTGTATTCATATTTTATTATATCAAAGAAAATTATATGTAATGCAATTGATATTTTTTATAATAATTTGATTGTTATATTTTGTTTTTCCTTTTGTTTTTATATATTTTTTTTCATGACATGTGGATTATTACTGTTATGTATTTGTAATTTAATATGTGACTTGTTATTAGTTTATTTCTTTTTTATTATTTTTGACATGTTTTATTTTTATTGTTAATATTCTTTCAACAATTGTAATGTTTTAATGGTACCTACCTACTTGATGTTATTTTTTACAAAATTTCTACACAATTTATGTTGTTCTGAAATAAAATACTTATGACTTAATAAATATTGCTGAATGTTTTATCTTGTTTAGTCGAAAAGTTCTCTGGCGACATTTTGACTACCCATTTTTTTTGTGTGGTAAATCATCCAATGACTACGCTCTGGGTGAAGCGGAAGGGCGTGTCAGACTTTTACTGACTAATACACCCACCCGTGTTCCATCAGTTGCTTGAGCCAGGGCCGCGGTAACTCTCTTTCAAATTAATCCGCGAACCCCAGACCCTGGACTCCAGTTTGGGCTAGATAAAAGTACTTTTCAAGCCAAAACCAACTTCCAGTGGATTTAGGCACTGAAATGGCATGGTATGTGGTAAGTCATCTCCACCTCAGGACATCTACAATACCAGAAGCGTCGCAGCGTGCCATTCTGGGAGCAAAGTTGGGCATATCCATGGGCCTTTTAGACAAGCCCTCCGCCCTATTTTCAACCACTAACTTTGAGCTCCTTGTTGAGCGAGTTGAGCTCCTTAAATTCTGAGTTGAGCTGCTCGGTTATTGACAAATGCGTGCACTGACTGGACAGGTCCACTCAATCTGGCTGGTTCTTTCCTCAAAAGACCATTTCAGTCTACATGGTCTTCACATGATATAACCAAGATTTTATTTATTTATTTAATACTTCATGCACACAAAAGTACAGAGGCGGACTTAATGCCTTAGGCATTTTCTACCAGTCGACCTTTGGGTGATGGAGAGATAAACAGTGGTATAGGTGCAATATTGAAACTTAAACGTACCAGGATTATTTAAATATACTTATAAACTATAAATACAATATAATTATACCAAATATACTCAAAATAATAAACTAAATACACAAATCTACTTAAACATTAGTAGTAATAGATAAATAATTGAAAACATTAGCGCTGTGACGATACTACTGCCAACTTCTGACGGATATGCTCGCGAACTTAACTTTGAAGGTCAACCGGTTGGTTGCCATCCTGATTTCCTGAGGGAGCGCATTCCACAGAGAAATAGACTGAACGAAGAAAGAACGGTGAATGAAGTCAGTGCGGTGAGTGGGACATTGAAGAAGGCGGTTGTGTGATGACCGTAGATTTTTACTGTGGTTGTCGCAAATGTATTGAAGGTGAGGGGCCAGATAACTAGGAAAATTGGAAGAGTCGAGAAATGAGAACAAGGTAGTTAGTGCCCTTTGCTCTCTGCGCTGGCGTATTGGCAACCACTTTAGAAGTGATCAATGCGCAGAGACATGATCATATTTACGCAAATTGAAAACAAATCGAATGCAGTAATTTAGAAGACGGTAAAGTTTGTTGAGAAGATCTGCATTCAGGTCATAGTAGCACATGTCACCATAATCGATTATAGGAAAAATTAAGGTCTGCACAAGCATTGCCTTCGTGTTGATTGGTAATAAATTTTTCAAACGATACAGAGCCCGCAGCGTTCCCGTGACTCTCTGACTCACACTAGCGATTTGAGTACGCCAGTTAAGAGTATTATCGATGTGCAAGCCTAGGTCCTTTACATCAGTGCTGAATGGAATAATCTTACTGTCGAATAAAACAGGCGGCAAAGTTGCACCATCCACTTTAGCAATGTTTCGATGACTCCCAATGATGATCGCCTGACACTTATTGGGGTTCACTGCAACACCAAATCTATCGGACCAGGTTTTTATAGCCGATAAGTCCCTGTTTATTTTGCTGATAACGTCAGGTATTTCGTCGACATTCCCTTGATGGTACAACTGCAGGTCATCTGCATACAGATGATACGCACACTGAAGTTCGGAAGTAATGAGATTTATAAAAATTGAAAATAGAACAGGAGAAAGAATGCCGCCTTGAGGAACGCCAGTTTCCAAGTCACACCAGCGAGATGAAGAATCCCCAACCTGAACCGACTGCTGACGCTCCTGAAGGTAAGAGTTAAACCATTCCAGTGCTTCAGGAGAAACCATCAGATAGGACAGAATGGCTAACAGGATGTCGTGACTGACGGTATTGAAGGCGTTCGAAAAATCGACCAACACTAGTACAGTAACTTTGGTGTCTTCCAATCCTGCCCTTATATCGCCAGTCACTTTAAGGAGGGAGGACAAAGTGCTGTGCCCGGGCCTGAATCCAGATTGTAGAGGGCTAATGAGCGAATTACTGTGCACAAACTTTGAAAGTTGTTTGTGGACACAGGCCTCAAGCACTTTGGATAGGAAGGGAAGGATAGAAATTGGACGGAAGTGGGTTGGAAGAGAGGGGTTGGAAACTTTGGGTAGTGGAAGAACATAGGCTTTACGCCACTGGGAGGGGAATATGCCGGAAAACAGTGAAAAATTTACTATGTGCGTGATAGGGGGTAAAAGGTGATCCAGAACAGTGATTATCATACCACGAGTGATATTATCACATCCCACCGCTTTGGATTTAATGGAGAGTATGATCTTTTTGATCTCTCCCGGCTCAACTTGAATGAAACGAAAAGGATTAATGTGAGGACGCGTTAAACCAGAGATTAGAGAAAGAGTTTGTTGCTTGGTTAGACTATTCATGGTAGGCACAGTGGAGAAATGACGGTTGAGATCGTTTAAGTCAATAGAATTTGGAAGGTCTAAATGTCGCTGATTGCCGATACCGAGTGTTCCAAGGAACTTCCAAATATCGGCAGAAGAACAAGAAGAAATACTTTCTAGAATGTGGCGACGTTTAGCGTTGCGTATCATCTGGTTACATCTATTCCTAGAAGTCTTAAATAGCGCCCAGTTCTCATCAGTGCGTTCTCTTTTAAACTTTCGGAACGCGCGGTCCCTGCGTCGCATGGCTATCTGTATACCTCCTGTCATCCAAGGTGCAGGAGGACGTTTCAGTTTAATTTTTTTGACGGGGGCATGTATGTTGTAAAGGTTGACCACAACATCATTAAAGATCGCCACCTTTTCGTCAACCGAAGAGGCCTCCGTCATGATCTTCCAATCGATCACAGATGCATCCTCCTTAATTTTCTCAACATCCATCCTAGCAAAACAACGCCTGTACAGAACCTTGGGTATAGGGTTAGGAGGTTTGAGGATGTAGGAAAGGAAAATCATGTCGTGGTGAGAGAAGCCAGGAGCGTCATGTTGACCATGGGAGGAGACGAGGGAAGGATTCGAGGTGAGTATAAGGTCGAGCCATGTGTCATCGCCACATTTATTATGATGGGTAGCCTGGAGCGGCAACACGTGCAGTCTAGCTGACTCGATAATATGGAGAAGTCGACGGGATCGAGGGGAGTTTTGGGAAAGGAGGTTTGTATTGAAATCACCCATGATGATGTGGTTTGCATACTCAGAACCCAAAGATTCAAGAACTGATTCGAATTCAGTGAAGTAATCGACAGAGGGGGGACAGTAGACAACACCGATAATGGTTTTGGCTCCTTTGACACAAACTTCAAGAAAGATAAACTCCGCAGAGGCAGAATAGTTTGAAGAGGAAGTAGTAAGTATTTTATAAGGAAAATCACTGCGGAGATATATGGCTACACCACCCCCTCCCTTACCAATCCGATCATTCCGTATAAGAACGAAACCGGTGAGAGGGTAAGTAGTAGACAGAAGATGAGGTTTAAGCCACGTTTCGGAAATCAGGATAGCGTGAACGTTTTTGTTGTTAAACGCATCGTACAACTCGCTGTAATGACTGGCGACGCTTTGTGCATTAATGTGGCATACATTCACCAACCGATTAGACTCATCATTGAAGTTATGTTGCAAAAAGTCAGCAACGGTGCCACCGAGCGAACAAAAACTCGCGTCGCTTGAAGAGGCAGTAGATTCGTTAGCAGAGAAAAAAGACTCATTGTCTGACATTAATTGAAGAACTCTATATGTTTAAAATGTATTATTAAATATAAAATTATTAGTATGCTATTGCTACTTAGGTGCCACTCTGCACCACCCGCCAGCTAACACAGACACTATTATAATAAACCAATACGGAACTCGGCACCTTCTCAAAAACATTATTCCAAAAAGAAAAACAAAACACTGAAGAAAGCTGTAGTTCCCAAAGACCTTATACTTCTTACTACTAGACTGTGCACTATGGCGCAAAAAACGGTCCGAGCGAGAGGGCTCCCGTTGGTAGTTTGTCTCTTTCTAATGAGGTGACCATGACCAAACTTAACAAGGGACAAATTGATTGTAAAAACAATAGTGTAAGTATCTCGATATATGTATATAACCTAACTAAAACCTAACCTAACTACGCTACATAAACCTACCAAATTCAAGGGAAAAAAAGAAACGTGTGTATATTTTTTGGAATCTACATCACTTACCGTAAGGTGTCGGGCGTTAAGAATTTCAACATCCCATGTTTTTCCATTGGTGTCATAAGAGGCGACTAAGGGACAAACCAGAGAATGGGCAGCAGCGTTCTCTGTGCATTTGTAACAACCATACTGGGATCGCCAACCCGCCTGCAAAGCACTCCCCATGAATAGCACAAATAAAACATAGCCCCTAGTGCCCGGCAGCCTGCCTACCCTCGACTACGGTAGCAATCTAGGTTAAAGTATGGCAAGGGGTGCAAAGAATCCCGGACGAGATCTGGTTACCCCAACAAATACCGACGACAGGACCTGGCAACGTACAACACGCGCACACTCCGGACCGACGATAAGATCACCGAACTCGAAGAGGAATTGAGCAGTTTACGATGGAGTATTATAGGGTTATCTGAAGTTCGAAGAGAGGGGGTGACTCGATAACCCTCAAATCCCAAGTCTGGATAAGTCTTGTTCTTCAAGACTCATCGTATAGATAGGAACAAAAAGCTCTCTGATCTTACTCTCAAGCTCATGAAGGAGAGGCGTGGGATGATCCTGCGAAAGCGTCGCTGAGTACCGGCGAAACTATTCTACTGCCTTAGATCATCATCATCATCTTCCAGCCCTTGTCCCATGTTACTTGGGGTCGGCGCAACACGTTTTCTTCTTCCATACGCTCCTGTCCCACATCAAGCTATCACTGATCCCTTTTACTTTCATATAACTCCTCACATCAATCCATCCATCTTTTCTTTGGCGTTCACGTCCCTCTTCATCTATCCACATTTATATTCTGGATCCACAACTAAATTAATCTGAAAAGAACAGCTCCACTGTTCTCACTGTGCAAGAAATTCATATTTTCTACTTACCTATTTGCATACACCGTCACGCTATCACTGACGCCTGTTTCTTTCACATCTCTCCTCACATCCATCCAACCATTTTTTTCTTTGGCGATCACCTCCCTCTCCGATACCCACATTTATGTTCTGGATCCACAACTAAATTAATCTGAAAAGAACAGCGGAGGTGCAAGAAATTCATAATTTCCACTTACCTATTTGCGTATTTTTAAACAAGGACAGGGCCAGTGTAGGTTAGCGACAATTGGGTACCGTAGTACTACCTACAGTAATCCCCAATCCTTTTGGCCGGTCTGAAGTTGGGTACAAATGTCTGCGCAGTAGTAAACCTATCCTTTATATAGCCAACTCACTCTTGACTTTAAGTCAAGAGTAAATACGTTACTTCTAGGCAAGCGTGCTTCACCGTCGACTACATCATTGCATAACGGCGTTGCTGACTCGTAGTCACACCAGATTATCACACCAGTGTGACAAACAGGATTCTTTTTCTCGTTTGTCACACCAATGATTTTTCCACACCATGTACATACATACGATAATTGCTAGTGCAGTACCCACGGAACAGAAGCAGTACCTATATATTTTAATAAAGTCGATCTGCTGATCGGCGTTTGCCGACTTTCGTTCTTTGCCGACTATTTAGATTTTCTACTTTTAGTTATATTTCTGCCAACTTTTTCATAATAAGCTGGGAGCACCCAAACGCAGACATTTAGCGATCCGGAAGGTGTTGTCACACAACATAGTACCTATGTTGGGTGACGGTAGTGCCTGTAGCCAGAGGCCCGACTCCCATTCTCCCACAGCCAGCAGGCGGGCACGCTCAGCAGTATTTGTGGACGTATCTATAAGTTTATTCCGTACCAACCACAGCACACACAGCACTAGTTAGGAGTAAATGGTGTGGAAAAATCAGTGGTGTGACAAACGAGAAAAAAAATCCTGTTTGTCACACTGGTGTGATAATCTGGTGTGACTACGACTCAGCATAACGGTGAGTAAGTGGTCAAACGCGAGCATATCGTAAAAAACTGGCCAAGTGCGAGTCGGACTCGCGCACGAAGGTTTCCGTACCATTGTCGCAACAAAAGTTAATTTAAAAATCAAAAACCCGCCTGCTTAAGAAGCGAACTTAAAAACTGTAAAGTGTAAACAAGAAAAAATCATGCTGTGCAGTCGGAGGATCAGGATGTCAGCCAGTTTACGAATATGTATGTAGACGGATCGTGGAGTCATAGTGATAGGGTCCCGTGTTTACCCTTTGGGTACGGAACCCTAAAAAGGTCAAAGTAATTAAAAAAAAACTTAATTCTGGTTTTCAAAAACCAAGTACATCATCATCTGCCTAGCCTTTTCCCAACTATGTTGGGGTCGGCTGGAAAAACCAAGTACATGCTGGAGGAAAAATAATACTAAAGCTATATTTAAAACTGAGTTTATTAGTGACTAGACAATGTACACTTAGATTTAAAGTACACACTTATTTCCAACACGTCTCTAGTGCCACTACACAGAGTCTTGAATGAAGATACGGTCCCAATGTATGCGAAAATAAACTGCGTATGAGTAGCACATTCACATAGAAAGTCAATTTATTTGCGCCAGGCACGAAGCGTACCTTAAAAAGGACAAAAATAAACTTAATTACAAAGTATGCGTCACAACCACGCAAAACGGTCATCGCTCAGCATAATGCTGGGACTCTCGTGCGAGACAGAGCCACAGCGCTGGTTTTCAGTGCCGGTGTCGTTTGGTTGACGTCGAACCAATGAAATCTTCAGGGCAAGTGACGGAGCGGTAGCGACCTGTCACGTCCGGCTCTGGTCCAGGCCACGGTACGGAGCGAGAGGGCATGGGAAGCTATTTCCTCTTTCTGCGAAGCAGTAATGCTCGTGAAGGAGGAGGCGGAACGCGTGAGGGAGACGCAACTGACACGCCATCACGCCCCTAGCCACCGCAGGAGACTCCCGAAGGCTTCGAGAGTCGCAAGAATCGCAAGCCGTGCTTGCGTTCAGCGAGTAATGGGTAGTACACCGTCCGATAAGGACCAGGCCCGAGACGCGCGTATTTGTTCCACTTGCGCCTCAAAGAGTTGTCAGCAAAAACTGACGGGATCCTCTAGCCAATGCCTGTTTGAGCTGCGGATAAATTTGAAAGAGAGTTACCATAGCTCTGGCACAAGCAACTGAAGGATCACGGGGGGTTTTTAGTCAGTAAAAGTCTGACACGCCCTCCCGCTTCACCCAGAGCGGGAGAAGTCATTGGCTGATACTGGAATAATAAAGGGGGCAAGTGACGGAGCGAACATTTCGACCAACTCTGCCTAGTCCTTCAGAGAATACAGACAGACAGGTTTGATGGTAGGTAGACCAGGCAGATATATCAGTACTAATATCAATCGGCTAAGCCTTTTCTTCACTATTGGGTTCAGCTTACAATAAAGTACCAGTAGGTCGGATTCAGCTGACTACCAGTATTCTACCTGGAGCGACTGCCTATCTGACCTTCACAACCCAGTAACCGAGTAACACACCCTTGGCAGGAATGGTGTCAGATTATAAGGCATCTGACTACCGGTAGAACTGTCAAATGACAAGCGGGATCAACGGCTATATATGCGTTCGGCACGAAGGAGTCTTGTTGTGTAAAATAAGGTCACTTGCTAACCTTGAAGATGGCGGGTAGATAAAGAGGAAGTAATATTTCTTTACAGGATTTGATCCTGAATATTTTTTTCAGGAAAACGAGCTGAAATGCACATCTACAGAGCACAAAATATCTCGCCTACATTAGAACCGAACCTTTTGTTTTAAAATAATCACCATATCTTTGTACAAAACACGAAAGAGTGAATTAAATAGGGCCCTTGACTTTTCTTTTTAACCCCCGCCGAAAAAATAGGGGTGTTTAAGTTTCACGTGTGTTGCTGTGTATCTGTGTATGTCTGTGGCATCATAGCGCCTAAACGGATGAACTGATTTTGATTTAGTTTTTTTTGTTTGAAAGGTGATTTTGTCGAGAGTGTTCTTAGCTATGTTTGAATAAAATCGGTTCCGCCGTTCAAAAGTTATGGGCGTTTTACTGTTTTAATCGGGGTGTTTTCGCAAGATAAATGTATCGGGGGTTTATTAAATTTTGAAATTTTACTTGTTATTTTAATTACAGGACAAGTAGAATACGAAATCATTGGAAAACATTTATTGCCCATCGTTTCAGAATTACTCAAATAATTTATACTCCATTTAAAATAACATTAGAAAAACTGGCCAAGTGCGAGTCGAACTCGCGCACGAAGGTTTCCGTAAATCCGTACCATTATCGCAAAAACGGCAAAAAATCACGTTTGTTGTATGGGAGCCCCACTTAAATATTTATTGTTATAACGGCAACAGAAATACATTATCTGTAAAATTCAACTGTCTACCTAGTACGGTTTATGAGATACAGCCTGGCGACAGACGAACAGACAGACCGACAGACAGACAGACGGACTGCGGAGTCTTAGTAATAGGACCCCGTTTTTACCCTATGGGTACGGAACACTAAAAATGGAGTACAATGCAGTATTAAATGCGATCCAGGAAATTAACAGTGTTTCTAGTAGGTTCTTTAAAACAAGCCATATTTTTATCAAGTGTAACAAAAATAGAAACATCCGAATTGAGAACAACCGCCTTTTTGCGATGTCGGTTAAAAAGGAGAGATTTACATCCGTACGTTTTTCCATCATCTTTTCTAACATCACAATTTACAAGTCCAAATCATCACTATAAATAATTAATAGTTTATGATTGTCATCAGCAATCACTTAACACTAAATTCACTATGTTTCCATTATTTAAATCAGTTCCACTTTCAATTGTTTCTGGAGTTGCACTTTCCCGAAAACTCAATTGCACTTTTCCAATACTCAGTTATCCTTTTCCGATAGCTAATTGCACATTTTCCGAAACCCGGTTACACTTTATCGAAACCCGGTTACTTACAGTTTTCAGATACTCTGTTGTACTTTTCGGCTTTCTATTTGCACTTTTTCGGGAATCTGGTGGTATTTCCGGATTTCTAGTTGCAATATTTGGGTTTCTTGTTTCATTTTGCTGGTTTTCAATCGCAGTTTTCAGGTCTTCAGTTGCACAACCCCCTGTAGGCCTATGATGGGCCTTCAGCTTAGATATCATCGTCTCTGTCGTGGGGTTGGTGTCTTTGTAGAACTGCTAGTCGCTGCTGCGTCACCTCTAGGTGGTGTTTCCGCCATTTTATGCGCCGGTTCTGGAACCACACCTTTACCTGGACAGAAAAGAGGACTGTATTAAATAAAAGTAAGTATTCATTAAATTTTTGAAATTAAAGTACTTAATATAATATCACTTGTTAATCAATGAGCCCTGGGTTGTAGCTATCGGCTGTATTTGGGACAGCCGATAGCTACAACCTAGGGCTCTTTAAGTCAAGATTGAATAAGTTACGTCTAGGCAAGAGTGCTTCACCGTCGACCACATCATATCGCTTACAATCAGGTGAAGTAGGAGTCAAGCGCGAGCCTACCAACAATAAAAAAAACCGGTCAAGTGTGAGTAGGAATCGCGCACGAAGGGTTCCGTACGATTATCGCAAACAACGGCAAAAAAATGTTGTATGGAAGCCCACTTAAATATTAATTTTATTCTATTTTTAGTGTTTGCTGTTATAGAGGCAACAGAAATACATCATCTATAAAAATTTCAACTGTCTAGCTATCACGGTTAATGAGATATAGCCTGGTGACAGACAGACAGACAGACAGACGGAGAGTCTTAATAATAGGGTCCCGTTTTTACCCTTTGGGTACGGAACCTTAAAAAAGACGATGGTAATATTTTATTGTTTGTGCTGGTGATCTTGTCTGATTGAGGAGTTGCTATGGCCACCTACCTACCAGACCAGCTCCGTGGTACTAAAATTATTTCAATGTTTCAAAATTTACATAAGTATGGCAAGTTCCAGTTTAATCGGATGCCAGGAAGTGTTTGAAAAATGGATTATTAGTTGCCGAAAGCAAGGCATTTTTACGCGAGCGAAACCGCGGGCAAGATCTTGTAATATCTAATATATAAAAAATACGCAGCGCTGGTAGGGCCCGCAGTGATGCCTCGACACATATAGACACTCACCTGTGCCTCAGTCAGCTGCAGCGCATGCGCTAGGTACAGTCTCTCAGGCCCCACCATGTACTGCTGCCTCTCGAACTCTGCCTCCAGGCGCTCCAGCTGCTCTGGCGTGAATATTGTTCGTATCCGCTTACTTCTGCCAGAACTAGACGAGAAAATAAATTATGTTAGAACAGTTACAAGACAAGATAGCGCCATCTTTTGACCAAATGTAGGAGCAGGTGAAGAAACATAATAAAGAAGAAGGTTTTGAAACCATGACGTGGTTAAGAATGGTTTCACATCATCTGGGGAATAGACAATAGCAAGAGAGCAAGGAGAAGGGTATAAAACGGTCGATCAAGCTCAAATGAGTGTAATTCGACAGAATTTGAATTGAACACAATTGAACCCTACACTGATTTTTAGGGTTCCGTACCCAAAGGGTAAAAACGGGACCCTATTACTAAGAATCCGCGGTCCGTCTGTCTGTCTATCTGTCTGTCACCAGGCTGTATCCATGAACCGTGATAGCTAGACAGTTGAAATTATCACAGATGACGTATTTCTGTTGCCGCTATAACAACAAATACTAAAAACAGAATAAAATAAAAATTTAAGTGAGTTGCCATACAAGAAACGTGATTTTTTTGCCGTATTTTGCGATAATGGTACGGAACCCTTCGTGTGCCAGTCCGACTCGCACTTAGCCGGATTTTTTTCGGTTTATTCCAGAAATCCCCACCGACATATCCCCACCAGTGGGGATCGTTATTTTTTTTTCCAGAAATCCCCACTATTATATGAACTCAGCCTAGTGGGGATTTTTGGAAAAATAAGAAACAATCCCCACCAGGTATTGTTTCTAAATGATTAAACAATTATTATAATCAACTTTCTTTATAAATTCCGTCCAGAGATACGAGCAGTACTCCATGCATGATCGAACTTGCGCTTGATACAAGTCGAGCAACTGTTCTGGCGTGAAGTACCGTCTCACCTTCGTGAGGATCCCCACTTTTTTGGCAGCCAGCTGAGCTTTTGCCTCAATGAATGGACCGAAATTTAGCGTCGATGTCAACGTAATGCCAAGAACCTCAAGATGGTCCGTTATCGACACGGTCACACATCGGAAAGAAGGAGCCGGGTGGAATTGACTCCTTTTAGCGGAATAAAAGTTAAAGTTGAATAAAGATTCAACTTTTTTGTGTATGTGTGTGTTTTTGGGAAAGAACCAGATTGTTTCCGTTGCCGAATTTACTTACGCAATTAGGCTGCTGAGGTCCAGCCAGTAGTGCGTGCGTCGGACTCTCTGCAACAGTGCTGTCGTCCGCATACCCAAAGGTGCCAGGTTTTAGCAGATCGTTTATGTGCAGCAAGAACAATGTAGCTGAGAGTACCGACCCCTGAGGAACCCCGGCATTAATACCCAGTTGGTCAGGCGAGCGACCATCAATTACCACTCGAATGGACCGGTCCCTCAGGAAGTCTGCAAACCAATCGCACAGACCACCGGGCAGACTGAATGCAGGTAGCTTACCAATAAGGCTTTCGTGCCAGAACCTGTTAAAAGCCTTCAAAATGTCGAGGGAGACGGGAAGCGCTTTCCCGTGCCTTTCGATGGCCACACTCCAGATGTGAATGGCATACGCTATAAAATCCCCAGTTGACCGATTTTGGCGGATGCCATATTGGCGGTCACTGAGAATGACATTAGCTTCTAGGATTGCCAGGAGCTTAGAGTTGAGCACTTGTTCCATACTCTTGCAGAGGATAGACGTTATTGAAATGGACCTGTAGTTGGCAGGGTCAGCCCGACTGCCCTTCTTGGGCACAGGCAGATCGGTGGATCGGTCCAACGGTTCTTTCAAATGGTCCACCATATTATTATACCACAGCCATAGTCATTGCCTAATATGATTTTAAATATTTTAAAGGAGATTAGGGCTGGATAAAAAGGTGCGACTCTAGTGACTCAGTATATTTTTTTTTAACATGTTCAAATTGGAAAGTCTAATTTACGGGCGAGAGTAGCTAATATGCAAGGTATTGAGGTCTGATAGAGAATTACTTAATTATATTTACAAAAAAGACACTGACCTGTTTGAACACGTCATCGAATGACTCCTGGAGGTCTTCATCTGTCCCACTTGTGGCCTCATCTCTGGCCGTGGACTGTCTGCAAAGAGATTGCATTGTTAGGTATTCTTATTCTGTCAACATCACAATTCATTTGCGATTTTATTGTCGATATTCTTCTTTCGTTTCAGCAATAACTATTGACTAGTATATAGTATCGAGTATTTGGATTAGTATTGTTTTTTGTAGTTTAGTATTTGTCAACCCTGAAAACCTGTACAAATTTGGCATTTAAGTATGGTTTGACAAGTTTTTAACTCCAAATACTCTATTCAGAAATATATCTCTCAATATACTTTTAGAATAGAATACTCTTTATTATGTACACCATATAAGTTACAGAAAATATAGACGAAGAAAACATTACACTGGGTGGCACAATGGGCGGCCTTATCGCTAAAAGCGATCTTTTCAAGAAAACCTTTGGATGGATTTTAAAAATGAAAGGAAAGACAGTACTGTAGGTAAGTTTGGTGTACTATTTAAATAGAAAATAAATACATATATATACATACTATATAGACAAATATATACAGTAACAAGTATGGAACAAAACTAAGAAATCAAGAAAAACAACTATTAAAGACAGAGGTAGTGATTCTTCACCATAGTTTTAAAAATGGGCAGAGATTGAGCACGCCTTATTGACACGGGCAAAGCATTCCACAACCGCACCGCTTGAACCGTAAAAGATTTGTCGTAAAAGCTGGTGGAATGCATCGGCATCTCTAGTCCCAAGTTTTAATAGAATAGCTTGTTGTATCAATCAATCTGCTCAATGACCTTTTCCCAAGTATGTTGGAGTCGGCTTCAGTTCAACCGGATTCAGCTCCAGAACTTTTTATGGAATGGAGTTCCTTATCGCACGTTAAAGTTCTGATTTGTTTGCGGGCTGAGGGGCTAGACCGAAAAAGTGTAACAATGAAAAAATACTTATGAGGTGTCAAGGGATACCCGCAGGGTTATTACGTATCTTTTGCAATAGCAAAACGATAGCGATCAAACGCTTTATGTCATAAAAGTCGGAATAACCTGCAGTCTAGATATGGTTGGTCCTTTACAATCGTTTGTTAATCGCTCGCTGTTTGTCAAATGCACTTATTTAAATAAAAAACCGCCAACAACTCTAAAATTTCTGTATGGAAGAGCAATTATTGCGCAAAAAACGCTATCGTTTTGCTCTTGCAAAAGATACGTAATAAGCCTGCCGGATGGAATGAAGTTTTAGTTGATTCGCTATTTAAATAAAAAAAGCATAAAAAAACTGTACATATACATACACACACACACATATATATAATATATATATATATATGCTCTCTGTCTGTCTATTCTTTCGTACACGTCATAAAAAAAATTGCGCACGCCGCACCGCTTACAACTATAGCAAAAAGTGTCGTTACAACTTTTGGTCTTAATTTTTTCCGAGATGGTGGGATGAAAAACTTTTTCAATCGATTCAGCTTGCCGTCTATTTTGAGAATATACAAAAATATTTATAATTTTAACATTTAACCCAACCTACCTACCCGTACCCTTTTTAGGGTTCCGTAGCCAAATGGCAAAAAACGGAACCCTTATAGATTCGTCATGTCTGTCTGTCTGTCTGTCCGTCCGTATGTCACAGCCACTTTTTTCCGAAACTATCAGAACTATGCTGTTGAAACTTGGTAAGTAGATGTATTCTGTGAACCGCATTAAGATTTTAACACAATAAATAGAAAAAAACAATAAATTTTGGGGGTTCTCATACTTGAAACTGTAACTATATTTTTTTTTTCATCAAACCCATACATCTATGGGTAGGTCTTCAAAAATGATATTGAGGTTTCTAATATCATTTTTTTCTAAACTGAATAGTTTGCGCGAGAGACACTTCCAAAGTGGTAAAATGTGTCCCTCCCCCCTGTAACTTCTAAAATAAGAGAATGATAAAACTAAAAAAAATATATGATGTACATTACCATATAAACTTCCACCGAAAATTGGTTTGAACGAGATCTAGTAAGTAGTTTTTTTTAATACGTCATAAATCGTAAACCGCAATTTACCAAGTACGGAACCCTTCATGCGCGAGTCCGACTCGCACTTGACCGGTTTTAAAAAAAAATAAATAGTCATTTTTGCGGGATAAATTGTACGAGGCATTGCGTGCTGCATGCAGGATAGTACAAATGAACATCCACACAAAAAGGAGACGCGAGGAGAGAGCACGAAGGAAACCGGAGACGTACGAGGGCGCGCTAACTAGACACATACAGTACCTAAAACCGCTATTGTGTATTTATACTGAACACAGCTGTGTTATTGTTATTTCAGTTTCGTCATATTTTACGAAACTGAAAGACTGTAAATTTACTGAATCTAACTCCGTTCCAACCGGGTGTCCATAAGCCACCTCTCTAAATTTTTTTCGAGTGTAGCCTGTGAGTTCCTAGGAGAAATTTGCAAAAGCAGTATTTAAAAAGCTTTTCGTTACTGCCTGTGTATGGGTGCACAACTAATTAGTGGTAGGATATATCCAATAATTACTAGGCAGAGTATTTTTTATTACTTTACAATGCATGTCCTCGAAAAGAGCGGTTTTCCAAGCAGCCAAACTGTGCGGAAAGTGTCACTTTTTTCACTAGTGCTTTTTACTTTCCTCTATTTTTTTTATTTTTAACTCCAACGTCAGCTTTTCTCAAATAATAAAAACTCTATGCCCGACGCATAGAGTTTTTATTATTTGAGAAAAGAAACTCTATGCGTCGGGCATAGAGTTTTTATTATTTGAGAAAAGCTGACGTTGGAGTTAAAAATAAAAAAACAGATTATCATTCATATAAAAGGTAGAATAAAACTAATACTTCATTTTAGGCGTTTTTAATTACTCTAGATTTTGATTTTGATCAATAAATTAATTTTAAATATTAATTAAATATGTTTGGCAGAACGTATATTTTGCTCGTGCCTTATTGCGTTACGATGTGACAGCTATTTGCACATGCGCAGTAGATATGCGCAAGGAACTATTAGTTAATCTGTGGATATGCTGAACGCGTTTGAATTCTCAATCTATTATATATTAGTCTATGGTTTGAATAAGCACGCCATTTTATTAATTTATTTATTTCCTCGCACAATGCATAGTAAAATGTTGTATGATACACGTACGTAAGATGATTTCCGACTCGTGTCGATTTATCCACTCACTCGTTTCCCTCGCTCGTGAATAAGAATGCCACTCATCGGAAATCACCTACCTTCCGCACTTGCAGCATAAATAACTATACTGGCATCTGCATGCGGCTTCGCCCGCATTAAAAGTGTTTTCTTAACTAAAGGAAACATTATACCGGGATAAAAAGTAGCCTTTGTCCTATTCCAAAATATATAAATAATCTATCTTGTGCCAATTTTCATCCTGATCCGTTCAGCCGTTCTGGCGTGATTGAGTAACAAACTCACCCCTCAATCCATTCAAACTTTCGTATTTATTCAGTAGGACTAGTTAACCCAGTGAACTTCGTTCCTAAAAAAAAACATTTTTGCAAAAAAATACTACCGACTTATAAACAAAAAACTACAAAGTGAAAAATAACTTGATTTTGGAAGTCGGTTTCTTTCTTGTTTTCCATTTTTATAGTTCTGTTGTATATCTCCGAAGTTCTTCATTAGATCTTCACCAAATTCAAATGGGACCAATTTCGAAACATACTCTTACAAACAAAAAAAGAATTTTCAAAATCGGTCCACAATTGACGGAGATATCGATGAACATACATAAAAAAAAAAACATACAAGAAGTCGAACATAGAACCTCCTCCTTTTTGGTAAGTCGGTTAAAAATAGGAAACTGGGGGGTAACCACAAGCTCTTAGAGTAAGGTTATTTTGAGATCGAGTAAGTGACAGATGTATACAAGTCAGATCTTACTCGATCTCAAAATAACCTTACTCTAAGAGCTTGTGGTTACCCCCCTGCTCGGCATTTGATCCTTATTATCGACACTATCGAATGGTGTAATAATTCAGCATGTCGTACTTTTTTTACATAATCAACGGGCTCGATTCCCGGCTTGGAATATTGTTTTGTTTTTTAAATCCAATGATGCAGTTTTAATTTTAGTCAAATTCGGTCTCTTTGAGTGTGAGTATTTTTTGCTTTTACTCCTAGTTTTGGATTTGACCATACACTTGATAAACACTCTGTAGGTATATATAGATGCCGCTCTCGTAGCGTTGGAACACAAAGTCACAGTAGTCACCCAAAACAAGTGATTCGAGTGATTTCAAACCGCACCAAAGTTCGTGAGAAGATTAACCAGCGTTTTACTTACATAGGGCATTACAATGCATAAATATATCTTGTCGCTATCTCTAATAGGTCTCTTTCACTAATACGTCACTTTGTACATGTAGTCAGTTGCCTAACTCGTCTCATGCCGCATTTTGTCTTTTGCCCAACTCGACGTTGTCGTTGTCGTTTGTCTCGTTTACTTTATAATTTTGTACGTTACTGTACATTGAACATATGCGTTGGACGAGTTGGGAAAGAAACAAATACGGCATGGGACGAGTAGGGAAACTGACTACATTTACAAAGTGACGTATTAGTGAAAGAGACCTATTAGAGATAGCGACGAGATAGTTAGTGTGACGAGTTGTCATTACAACCTCTATTTATTAATTGTAATGCCCTAAAAACTTTTTCTTTTCAATAAAAACTTTTTACAAAAAAATACAGCCGACTTCCAAAAAAAAATACTACAAAGTGAAAAAAATATTGTATAGAACTGCCCCTTATGAAAACTACATTATTCCAGATGGTTTCAGGCACAGCCAGGGGCGGGCTACTATATTTAATAATTGTATTGCTACGCTCCAATCCATTCATAATTTTAAAAACAGAAAAACAAAGACAACGAATGCCAAACTGGTGAACAAAACAACAAAAACACAATTTTAAAGTAAACAAAATACTCAATTGAACAAAACTTCTATAAAATAATTCCCGTTACATTCCAGTGACATTTATAGGGATTAACAATAAAAGCAGGGGTTTAATTAAAGCTAAAGAGAGAAGCCGACGGGTCCCCTCGACTCGGATTAATGAGATGATGTCCTCTTTGAGTCGGAACGATGCAGGTGGACAACCTCGATATTAGAGGGATTAAATATATGGCAAATGAATAACAGACCAAGGATTTGTTTATTTAAAAGTTATGGGTACTGAATAAGGTAGTCTTTAGTTAGTTTTTGTCCTTTTTTCAACCGATGTTCGACTGTAGATTCAAATTATTTTTATGTTTGTTGACCGATTTCTCCGCCAATTGTGGACCGAAATTGTAAATTCTTGCCCTCTTACTAATAAACACAGAATAAAGTTATACCAAGTATAAACCTATAAACATGTATGGTTATTCCTTTGTTATACCTGGTATAAGTTTATTCCGTGTTTATTAGTAAGACAGTTGTAGTATAAAAAAAGTTTTTACAAAAATTACAACCGAGTTCCAAACAAAAACACTACATGGGCACTTATAAAACGTCGACAAAAGGTGCACGGTTCGGGTTGGTCGTTTCCTATGGAGAAGAACCGACAAGAAACTCCATGGTTACTCTTTTAAAAAATGGTTTGGTTTTACAATATTTCCTTGTTACAGCATTAGTACTTAGATATGTGGGACAACGTAGGCCCGACAATAAGTCGTAAGAAAAACAAAAAAAAAAAAAGATTACATATTATTCAAACAAAAGAAAATAAAACGAGTTAAAAAGTTGACAAATGTTAACAAGTATCTAGAAGGCCTACAATGTTCACACATTTACAAAACAATCGGTAAGGGAATCAATACAAAAGTAAAATAAAAAAAGACTAAATCTAACATGTGACCCAAATATTGTTATCAGTGCTGTAACTATTCTTAGCAAAGGGCTATGAAGATGATTGAAAACCATTGTAAAAAGAATAATCAAAAGAAGGAAAAAAAAACAAGGAATTAATGAGATTGAGAATAGTTAAAGACAACCACATATTTGTGCCGTTTATGAGTTACCAGGGAAGCCCCATGCGCAGAAGGAGCTATGCCAAAATTTTTTTCTTCAACGTAGTCCTTGATTTATTAATATGCTTTTTTAATAAGGACACGTTTGATGTAGTTTTTGAACTTTCCAACGGTCAGTTCTATAACTGACTTTGGCAACTTGTTATAAAAGCGTACTGTTTATATGAAAAGACTTGCTAGTTTTTCTTAATCTGAATTTGGGTATTACAATTTCGTGCTTACTGCGTGTATTTAAATTGTCACGTTGTGGTACATTTGGTAAAGAGAACTTACGACATTTAGTTTTTGTCGCATTCAGTAAAAAAATTGTTAGCTGCGAACCATTTTGTAAGAATAATAAGACTTTCGTTGACATGTAAGACATCCGTATCTTTCCTATCTATTTTAAAAAAGCTTATTATTTTCCGAGTGACTAATAACTTAAAAGTCGACTAAATGATTGCAACAAATAAAATAAATTGTCAGCGATTAAATATTTTCGCGACTATTATATTATGAAAGGTTCAAACTTAAGGGTGTTATAAAAAAACTAGCAGCTGCGTTTAGGTAGCAAATAAACTATACCAGTCAATTAAAATATTAGGCGAATATTAGCCTTCATCGTGCCGGCTACAACTAGGTCCAGCCATTCCCTGTTGGATAAAAATTCAGTCCAAGAGCGAGCGAAGCGAGCTCGGGAACTTAGGGCACCCCGACACGGACAGGTTAGGTTCGGTTAGGACGGGAGCTGAGTTCGCTCGCTTTGCTCGCTCACTTCAGCTCCCGTCATCTCGTTCGTGTTAGGTTACTTTTGACCCTGCAGACAGAAATAGGAGCCCCGCGTAGCGGGGCTACGTCGACTTCTAACTAATTGTGTCTACCTGTGTAACTTTTTATTGTATAACTTTAATACTAAGGTATAACTACTGTCTTCTATGACTTTTTAAAAATAAATAAAAGTAATTACTCTTTTTATGTTTTTAATTTATTCACCTATAAATTTGAAAATAAAACCCTTAAAATATATTTTTTTCATGTCATTTTAGAGTTTATTTAAAGCTATTAAAAGTCACACAATATATGTATAATTTAAGCTAGTTTATATTTTTTTTTTTTTTTATCGTCAATAGGCTTGCGCTTGACCACTATCTCACCTGATGGTAAGCGATGATGTGGTCGACGGTGAAGCACGCTTGCCTAGAAAAAACCTATTCACTCTTGACTTAAAGACCCCAAGATTGTAGCTATCGGGAAACACAGACTCCGACAGGGAATTCCACTCCTTAGCTGTACGCATAATGAAAGTGTCCCCAAAACGTTTTGTGCGTAAGGGTGGGATATCCACCATGTACCGATGACGCATCGCCGTACGTCTGGTAGTCCGATGATGGAACGGGCTGGGCGGAATCAGATCATACAAACAATTTTAAATAGAATTTGATTTGTATTATTTATGAATGCCCATTTTCTATTTTATTTTCATCATTAAGTTTTCGCTTAGATATTAATTCAGTTCCCAAAAGAAAAACTTGATGCTAGTTTAAATTAAAACGGAGCTTATAACTGTTATATTACTATGCTACCTTTTACTTATTACGATACTCCTTATTAGCTGCCAACCCATTATTATATGGTACCCACTCTATTTTTTTTTAAAACCTATATTCATTTTACTTAGTTGCTGCATTAAATACACGCCTTTTAAAAATTAGCGAAGTACCATCAGCAAATAGAATTATATCCGATAATTGGGCCATCATAAAGGGGAGATCATTAATGTAAACAAGAAAAAGGAAAGGGCCGAGAATTCAACCTTGGGGCACGCCCATCTTGACTAGAGACCCGGAGGACGTCACCCCATTAACATTCACTTTTTGCTGTCTGTTTGATAAATATGAAAAGCACAATATCAGCAGCTTGTCCTCGAATTCCGTAGTGGTGTAATTTACAGATCAGTGTGTTATGGTCGACGCAGTCGAACGCTTTTGAGAGTCACAGAAAATGCCAATGGCATCCTTCGCCCAAGATTCCAAAATGTGACTGATGAGTTTTACTCCCGCGTCCGTTGTCGACCTACCTTTCGTGAAACCAAACTGCTGACTATGCAGGATCCCAGTTGAATTGAAGTGAGACAACATCTGATCCAGCATAATTTTTTCATAGATTTTACTCAATGCTGGAAGCACGGATATAGGTCTATAATTAGAGGGATCACTCTTACAACCTGATTTGAAAATTGGTACTACTTTGCTGTGTTTCAATAAGTCAGGAAACGTGCCGCTGTCCAAACATTGCCCAAAGTGTAGCCAGAATAGATTAACCCAATAACATGAAACTTAAACAAAACTGTGGAATGAGAGCATACCAGGGTGAACTGTTCACACCTGCGTACCCCTTAAGAGCGTACCAGTGTGATGTTATATATGTTATGAAATGGTGTAAACAATAAACAGACATGCGATTGCAGCTATCCCGAGTGATTTTCCGTCATTTATTGAAGAGTTCTGATGTATTTCTCCGAAGTTCTTCATCAGATCTTGATGAAAATAAATTGGGACTACATGACAAGCATCAGCGTTTAAATAAAAAAAGAATTATTAAAATCGGTTCATCCAATAGAAAGTTCTGAGGTAACAAACATTAAAAAAAAACAAAAAAGATGCAGTCGAATTGATAACCTCCTCCTTTTTGCGAAGTCGGTTAAAAATAGAGTCGCACATCTCGACCTCATCAATTTTGAAAAGTCGGTTAAAATAAAAATAAAACTTTTTACAAAAAAATACAACCGACTTCCAAATAAAACTAACACTTTGTAGTGTTTTATTCAAATTCAAATTCAAATTCAAAATATTTTATTGTGGGCATATGTTAGTAATTACAGGTCTTAAGAATAAATTAGAGTTCCAATATGTCCTGCCTAATAGGCATACAATAATTATGTACCTAGTGGAATTACATTTGAAATTGTTTTACATGTCAAATTTAGTTATTATAAATGTCAAAATATCAATATACAGTCAAATTAATACATGGTCAAAAATACAATCAATAATTCAAGAAATCTTGGATCGTGTAGTATGCTTTATCAATTAAAAAGTTACGAAGTTTATTTTTAAATAGTGGAACTTCCCTAGTGCTCAGAATGTCAATAGGTATTTTGTTGAATATTTTTGATGCCATGCCAAAGAAGCTTTTGTTAAACAGAGCCGTCTTATGTGGTAGATTAGAAATTTTAAACATGTGTCTTTTCGATTTGAGTTTACCAAATAGATTTTCATTTGTCTTTATAAATACGGCTACTTCATATATATAGATTGCAGGAAAGGTCAATATTTTTAGTTCTCTGAAATGTGGTTCACATGAGTCAGGAACACGGATACCAGCAATCGCACGTATACACCTTTTTTGCGCTTTAAACACTAAATCTCTATTAGTGGCATTGCCCCAGTATATGACTGCATACCTCAGTGTAGACGAAACATAAGCATGGTATGCGGTCAAAAGAACTGATTGGTCAACAATTTTGGATAATTTATATAAAGCATATGAGTACTGATTAAGTTTGTTGCATATTGTGTCAATGTGTGTTTGCCAAGTCAGATCAGTATCTATCCACAGCCCCAGAAATTTAACGCAGCTGACTTGTTCAATTTTCGTCCCATTATAATGAACATTGATTTTATTATTTTTATTGTTTCGCCCGAAATTGACTAAGTTAGTTTTTCCTAGATTGATAGTTAAGTTATTAATCGTCAGCCACTTAATTATATTTCGAAGAGTGGAATTTATGTCATTTTCAATATTTTGACCTGTAAAGATGGCTGTGCTGTCATCAGCAAAAAGGATCAAGGGATGCTGTGAAACTTTGGGCAGATCATTAATGTAGATCAAGAATAGCGGTGGACCTAACACGCTACCTTGAGGCACTCCATATAGTACTTTTTTGGGCATGGACTCATTTTTTTGTTCGGTATTATTTAAAAGATTAATATTATTTATTTCTACTACTTGATATCTGTCATTTAGATAAGATTCTAGAAGTTTATGGACGTTGCCCCTTATTCCATAACTGTACAGTTTGTTTAAAAGTGTTCCATGGTGCACACAATCGAACGCTTTTGTCATATCCATAAACATTGCAGAGACAGGAACATGTTTATCAATATTAGTATACACTGTTTTTAAAAGGTCATAAATTGCTAAATTAATCGACTTATTTTTCCTAAAACCTTTTTGTTCCTTAGCAAATAGGTTGAACTTCTCAAAGTGAGTATTAATTGCATTATATATAATTTTTTCAAATATTTTTGAAAAAATAGGGATAAGTGCTATTGGTCTGTAACATGCCATGTCTTCCTTGTTATTTTTCTTAAAAAGTGGCTTAACTACGGATTTTTTAAGTTTAGTCGGAAACACACCATGTTCAATACATAAATTAAATATATGACTGAGTACTGGGCTGATGATTAGAGCCACTTCCTTTATTGAGGATGTTGTTATGTCATCATAACCAGTACTTCTGGTATTTTTAAGTGATTTAATTATAATATTAATGTCATAAGGTATTACAGGATTTAAATACAGAGATTTATACGAGCTACTGGGTAATGTCAATTTGTTATTAATAGATGTCAAATTTATATTAGGATTATTGTCATTAAAATTGTCCGCAATTGATGAATTATTATTATTGAGTACATTTATTGGTTTTATTAAATTGATATAATAATTATTAAATTCTTCAGCAATTGCTCGTGGGTCTGATATTAAATTATTGTTTACTTTTATTTTATTAATATTTTCTTTCGGAAGTTGGGTTTTGTTTGAGTTTATAATTTTCCATATGGCTTTCGATTTGTTCTCTGCATTGGATATTAAGTAATTATTTTGAGACTTTTGGGTAAGTTTAACAATTTTTTTGAGACGATTACTATATTGTTTGAGAGCAATTTTCTTGTCTACACTAGGACTGAGTCTATACTTCCATAGTTGTTTTCTTTTTTGCCGACAACATTGGCTTATTCCCTTAGAAAGCCATTTCGGTTTTTTAATAATGGTGTTTTTAATTTTTATAATTGGAAAACAGAGGTCATAAAAAAGTTTATAATGTTCGAAAAATATGTTGAATGCTACCTCTGGATCATTAGTTGTGTAGACATCATCAAAATTTAAGTTCATTAAACATTCTTTAAATTTAGTTAGGTTTTCTTTACTAAAGTCTCGCCTTTTTGTATACCAAAAGTTGACAGTACAAGTTTTTTTAACGGGGAATTTTAATAATTGTGCCGTGTGATCTGACATGCCTAAGTCAATGACGTCACATTTGCTACCTCTAATATTATGGAAAATGTTGTCAATGCAAGAGTTACTCTTTGGCCTTGTTGGATTGTGTGTGCCAATCTTCATATCAAAGCTGGAAATAGTATGTTTAAGTTTCAAAGAACTGGAGGTTCTTTTTAACAAATCAATGTTAAAATCACCACAAATAATAGTTTTAGTTAATTTTCGATTGCGTAATTTGTAATGGATTGTATGAAGTATGTTAAAAAACGTATTAAGGTCATTTTGTATAGTTTTTGGAGGTCGGTATATACATATAATCACCACATTATGATTCAGAAGTTCAATGGCGGAACATTCCACTACATTAGGAACACTAAGGCTAACTAAGTCTTGAAGAACTTTATATTTATGAATATTTTTTACAAGTACACACGATCCTCCATTTCTGTTATGTCTATTACAACTTGCCGCTAAAGTGAAATTTGGGATGGTCAGATACATAAGGTCTGAGTCAACCATATTATGTTCTGTAATACATAAAATATCAACTTCCTTCCCAGATTTTTCTAGGTTTTCCATAGTTACACATAATAAATCAGATTTGCTTATCAATCCGTTGAGATTTTGATGCATGACAGTTAGATTATTATAAACGAAAAAAATGTTTGTTACTATCCTGGTTTCCCAAACCAAAACTATGACAACCATCTTCATTCGTAGTCAGAACAGACTCAGACTGTGGCAGAGTAACAATACTAAACATGTTTATCTCAGTTATGAGCTCCAGAGCATCATTTAATATTGTGTTAATACCGTTGTTATTAATTGCCCCTGACCACTTATTAAACGAGGTACAATCATAGCTCAGATTTGAGTTGGAGTCAAGTACATATGCATACTCATGCGACATTACGTCTAGACAAAGTAAGTTATTAAAAATTTCAATTCTTCCATTAAACATATTTGTGTAGTAATTAAATTTATACGTGGGTAGACATAAAATGATATTTGTGTTATTTATATCTTTGAGGGCGGTTCTTATAAAAGATATCAATTCAAAGTAATCTTTCGTCCTTTCAAAATCCTCGGGGCCAATCAATATGATGCAGTAGTCATTCATAGTGTACTGTTGCAATTTAGACTTTAGACCTGTTAACAACAGTTTAACTCCGCAAGTAGGCTTTAAATAATGACATGTTTCGTAATCATTCAGGAATACATCCATAGCTGTTGTTAGGATGTTATTATTCTTGTTACCACTTATAATACAGAGTTTATTCTTCCGCTTAATTTCCTTTACATTGCGTTTGTTTTCTGATCGTATATTATGATCCATTAGGTCTGTTCTATTTAGTAATATAGAAGAATCTGAGTTTTTGGGTATACTTTGTATTGGCTGGCCTGCTAATAGTAAGGATTCTGTTTGTGTCTCTCTGTTCTTATTTAAGGATTTCTTTCTGGGGGTAAACTTTTTGTGTTTTATAACTGGGCTGCTAATTTTTGTGAAGAGATCATTTTTCCTTTGCATGTCTACGTTTATTTGCTTAAGGTTACTATTTTCCAAAGAAAGAGACTCGATTTCCTGATGTGCGCTATTCAAATCCAACACAAGCCTGTCAATTTGTTCCTTTAGCTTCGTAATTTGTTGTTGTTTTGCATCATTAAAGTCATCATTGGATAAGTCGGGTAGGCTGGAAACAGTATCCTCGAATGTACTATTATTTATTGTATCGGTGACGGTGTTGGAATCCGATTTAGTACGCGTACGGCGCATAGTAACATTCTCGAAGAAATTCATTTTCGTTTCTTGCTGTCGTATCTCTCACACTTCGGTTGAGAATTAGTAAAGACAGTTCAATTAGAATTAGAAAAGACGAATTCTTAATTCACAAAAAGTGTATATGAGTCAGTGAGATTTGAACCTGTGCCACACTGAGTACCAGTAGTGAGGTTGTTCATCTACGCCACGGAAGCGCTATGCGATAGTTCGAAATTATTGGTCACTATGTCCACTGAGTCATACTCAGGCGACGACGGAGAGAGGAGGCGGTAAGTGCGGGGAGTATCGAGCGCGCTGCGGGTTGTCGTAGGTCAGTGCCGACGGCCGTTAGATTTTTTTCAAACTTTAAATTTTTATCACGGTTTATTATCACTGTAACTTTGCTTCACTCAGACGTATCACGGTAAAACTTTCACAGATCGATGAGTCACTTCACTGGCTTTAAGGCAGTAGTAATTTCAAGTGATAAAGTGCACCAAATACGACTTGTTCTATTTAAAAAAGTAGGAGTAAGTAAACACACAAGCTACAAGTTTGCCAGTTGAACGATGAATCCTGATTTTATTTGGAAGTCGGTTGTTTTTTAACACCGACTTCCAAAATTAAGGTTATTTGTCTCATTGTACCTATTGTTTTTATTTGGAAGTCGGTGGTATTTTTTGTAAAATGTTTTTATTTTTCACTTTTTAGTTGCGATACTTAGTGGCCAGGTTTTATAATAACACATACAGTGCAATAAACAGACATTCACATATTGCAGAAATCCCGAGAGATTTTCCGTCATTTATTGAAGAGTTCTCTAGTATATCTCCAAAGTTCTTCATCAGATCTTCACCAAATTTATGAGAGGCCACTTCGGAAAATTATAATTTCCAACCAAAAGAACTTTCAAAATGAGTCTACAATAAATTGACGAAGGGATCGGGTACAATAAAAAATATACTTGACATACCTACAGTCAAACAGAACCTCTTCCTTTTTGGAAAGTCGATTAAAAATCGTTCAGATTCAAGTCTCAATATCATCTCGGCGACGACCATTGAGAAAACTTGACAAAATGCAAATAGATAAGATATGTTTTTGAGAGCTTGCGACTGATTTCCGAATGCGAAGGTTCCATAAACATATGGAAATTACCTCTCTGATGTCAATCATTTTATAAGTAGTAGGAAAATTATAAATGGCGAACGCAAACTGCCTTCCATGTAAAATCGAGAGGTGGTTGTGTATGAGTTCAGCGTTTGATTTATTCGATCTATAATAACTCCTTCTTCCTAGTGTTAAGTTCCCTAAAGAAACGTGTATGTTTACATTATAATAACGGTCAAAATAGTCTAACGCTTGAGTGCTTGCATAGTTACACCAAAATGTATTTTTTTAAGTAAATTTAATTAATTTCTAAGTTCTTCTATACAGAGTCCCTCAAGGTAGCATCTTGTGTCCAATCATATTTATAAACAGCATACCATTGTTTTTTCTGCTGCAATGCGCCTAAAAAATGATTTTAGGTAGATATCTATCAAAACTCTGGAGAATTATTTCAAATCATTGCTTTTGGAGATACATTGTTTGTTTTTGTGTTTGTAAAAACGGTGAAGGAAAACATCGTGAGAAAACATGTCCTAGAACCACACTAAGTCAAAGATATTATGACATACACTATTACCACTATTCACGCGGGCGTAGCCACTGGCATAAGCTAGTTCAAAATAAAATTACCTGTGTACGTAACACTAGTGGCAAGCATATTCGACGCAAGTTAGCTATGATATTAATATAGCAGGCTGATTGCAAGGAAACTGTCCATGATACATCAGCAGAATTGAGGGTGGTTTGCATTTATTTATAAAGGTTTAGAACGTAACTATTTAGCTTGAGAAGCTTTATCAAGTCTTAGTTATAATTATGATAATTTGCCTTAATAACCAGAATTACTATTCCATAAATTTTACTCAACTAACTTCACAAATTAGAAAGCGAACACATTTGTTTTTAAAGTATATCATCGCGGTTTCACATTTCGACACCAAACAAATTGTTTGTGTGCAAAATGTTTAGAGAGACACAGGCGCATATTCCAGGCAAAAACAAACATTGGTTTGTCTATCACCTAACACCTACCTTGTCGTAACCCCGTCGGCACTCCGACCATACTCCGACAAAATCCTTCATTAATCCTCTGCACATCATGTCCAGCATACAAATAGTTCTGCAGTTGCCTCTGATTCTGCTGCAGCCGCTCCTGAACGCTGAGGTTCATCACATCCTCATCAGCATTCGTCAAACCCAAAATGGCCGCGATCGTGAAAGATTTTCCCGCTAAATTCGTGCCTTTGCCTGTTAGGTCGACACCGAACGCCGACTGGCTGCTGTCACCGTCATCGAGCGTAGACACTGGTGATGAGGACCTGTCGGCGTTGTCGGCGAAACGGCCAACATTGTCGGCGAAGCGGTCAACGGTGTCAGTGTAGCCATCTGCATTGTATTTGTCTTCGCCGTCGGATATTGCCGACAGCCTATCCACATTTTGCTGGTACGCCGACACTGCTAGAAGGTCCGTTAAATTCGACGGATACAAATTCGAATTCTGCCTCTGTTCCATCATTGTAATCTTCAATTGGTCTCAAAATATTTAAATTTCATTTTTTAAACAGTTCTTTAATCACTATTTCATTCCACATCTCACTGTAATTAGTCCGTCAGTTAATTTTATTGGGTTAATTTATTAGTTTAATAGTTAATTAGTTAGTTAATTTATGAATGATGCGACTGTTCCGTTCAGCTTGCAAAGCGATATTGGCTTGTGGTTTTTGATTTAAAAAGGGGCACAATTTTAAATTTGTTGGGGCGTGGTTACGCGCGATCGGTTTGGCGTGCAAAAAATGACATCGTAAGCGGTCAATTGGGGAGGGTAGTTTCTACCCCTGTGGGGGTGAGTTTGGGGCGTTCTGATTGGATGATGCCGCGCATGCGTCAAGGAGGGCGGGACCAGATTGGAGGGGTGTGGTTTAGCAGTGATTTGCGGTCGGTAAAAGCCTTTGATTGAGTCAGGTACGGGTTTGGGGTATAATGTTTTTGGCTTTCAGTAAAACTAATAATGGATGCAATTTTAGTTTCAGTATAAGCACTGAATTAGAAAACATGATAAGCAGTGTAACCCACTGTTATTCGAAGATATTCGACAGCCATTACGGGTAGAAATAAAATCCCGAAAGACCACACAGACAACCACAGTCTCCTAGAGATATCGTGTTATCCAGTAAGGATGTCAGAGCAGAAGTTGAACATGTAAAAGAACTGATATTCTGTCGGGAAAAGACTGGTAAATAATCATGAGATTATGTTGAACGGATCATTTAAAATTGATGCCAATAGATGGCGCATTTTTAAATTTCTGAGGCATTTCACTCGATTGTTAAAATTTGCATTGTAACACATTTTGGTGCAAAGAAAAACGTGCAAAAAAATACTATAAAACGAAACTTCGTATTTAAAGAAAAAAAATCGCGAGCCTAGTTTGTAAACCCTTTTACTTGCAAGTCCCCGCTGCTTGCCGTGAAACGGGATCAAACGCGATTGATGTAGGTACTTACAAAAATAACAAGATTATTCAGATGAAAAACGCTAGTTACGTCGGCACGGTTTCTTTGTACGGGATCAGGCATCTGTATGCTAGTATTATATTATCTGTGCTTCTACCAAACTGGCTCCGAAAACGCATCTTTAGGTTCGATTTCGGACTGTGTGCGATGGAATTGCATGATCTAATTCCAGCAAGCCCGTTTCATCATCGGACTACAAGACGTACGGCGATGCGCCATCTGTACATGGTGGACACCCCACCCATACGCACTAAAGGTTTTGGGAATACTTTTATTATGCGTACAGCTAAGGAGTGGAATTCCCTGCCGGAGTCTGTGTTTCCCGATAGCTTCAATCTAGGGGTCTTTAAGTCAAGAGTGAATAGGATACTTCTAGGCAAGCGTGCTTCACCGTCGACCACATCATCGCTTACCATCAGGTGAGATAGTGGTCAAGCGCGAGCCTATAACAAATAAAAAAAAATAAAAAAATACTTACACATACTTTGACCCACCTTAAGTGTTTTATTTTGTTTTGTTTATTTTTTATATATTATTCTATTTTATTTTATTATATAAGTCCCGTTTCCGTAAGGGTGTCCATGGCATCAACAGTGGGCCCTATCAGAATATCAGCGCAGCGTTATTACCTTTTTTGGATATCGCTGCACATGCTGAGATAGGAGCCTTTTTGGTCTCGCACGGGGTTTTTATTTTATTATTGTTTAATTGTATGCTTATTTCTCGTGTCTCCTGTGCGGGTCACAAATAAATATTTTTCTTTCTTTCATTGTGCTTACAGCTAAGGAGTGGAATTCCCTTTCCCGATAGCTTAGGGGTCTTTAAGTCAAGAGTGAATAGAATACTTCAAGGCAAGCGTCCTTCATCGTCGACCACATCATCGCTTACCATCAGATATTAGTCAAGTGCGGCCCCTAACAATAATAAAAAAAAGATATTGATGCAATAATTATGAGGAAAAACCAGTCAAAAAGATGGCCCTCTCAAAATGGGTTTACCTACTTTTGACCGGGCGCGTGCGTTTCTAATAAACTTACTTACCTAAGTTTATATTTAAACTAGCTGACCCGGCAAACTTTGTTTTGCCATAAAAACACCAAACATTTATCTACCCTACCTACCCTACCTTACACTACCTTCCCTACACTACCTTCCCTACCCTACACTACCTTCCCTACACTACCTTCCTTACCCTACCCTATCCTACACTACCCTACCCTACACTACCATAATCTACGCTACACTACACTACCCTACACTACCCTACTCTACACTACCCTACCCTACCCTACCCTACGCTACACTACCCTACCCTACACTACCTTACCCTACCCTACGCTACACTACCCTACCCTACACTACCTTACCCTACACTACCTTACCCTACACTACCATACCCTACAAAAAAAATAAAAAAAAATATTTACGTAAAAACCATCTTTGAACTTCAACGAACATTTAAAAAAAGAATTGACCAAATTGGTCCAGGCGTTGTTGAGTTATGCGCTTACCAACACATTTTGCGATTCATTTTTATATTATAGATAATCAGTTGATATAATCATACCAGCCTGTAATTGTCCCACTGGAGGGCAAAGACCTCTTCTCATACAGAGAAGGCGAGAGCATTGATCAACACACATGCTCAAGACTGGGTTAGGGCGTTTGCGATTTCAATCTTATCTTAAACTAGCTGTCCCACGCGGCTTTGCTCCCTTCAACTGGCTACCTACCATAGATATAATAAACAAGGAGATATGCCCTGTAGACGAAATATATCGGCAACCTGTGTCTCCAGTTTGCCCCTACCACACGGCAACTACTACACATGCAGTTCAGAAAAAGCAATAGACACGCAGTCGCGCACACACCCGCACCTCTTAAATCAGAACGTACTACAGAATCAAATATAAACCTTATCTCATCAAACACAGCGTGTATTTAACATGCTCCGTACAACTTACCTACACTAAAACATCTACACAATCACATCACTAACTCGTCGCAAAAAGCAGCGGCCGTACTACGCGATGCATCCGCTTAATAAAGTATCGTTTTGTGATTTTTACATTGCTTGTCCAGTCACTTAGCGACGAACTTAGCTAGTGGTTAAGGAGCAATGTATTTATTGCAAAAATAGTACAGTCGCTGTGATATTTTGAAACATGATTTTGGACATGGGCACTGTGACCACGTCGCACAGACACCGACACGCCCCCTTGCCACTTCTCCTGTATTTAATATTTCTATGCTACCTACCTACCCTAAATACATGAATGTTGCGTAACTTTAACCACTTACGCAGCGCACGCAATGGAAGCTCTCAAAAAGGAATCATTTTGCCCGTTTTTGCAACATTTTTAGGGTTCCGTACCCAAAGGGTAAAAACGGGACCCTATTACTGAGACTCCGCGGTCCGTCTGTCTGTCTGTCTGTCTGTCACCAGGCTGTATCTCATGAACCGTGATAGCTAGACAGTTGAAGTTTTCACAGGTGATGTATGCCGCTACAACAACAAATACTAAAAACAAAACAAAATAAATATTTAAGGGGGGCTCCCATACAACAAACTTGATTTATTGCCGTTTTTTACGAAAATGGTACGGAACCCTTCGTGCGCGAGTCCGACTCGCACTTGGCCGGTTTTTCATTTATGCTCCTCTCCTATTGGTCGTAGCGTGGTTATATAGCTTATAACCTACCTCGATAAATGGACTAACCAACACAAAAAGATTTTTTCAATTCCAAGCGGTAGTACCTGAGATTAGCGCGTTCAAACAAACAAACTCTTCAGCTTTATAATATTACTATAGTATAGATAAGTAAAGGTTTCCTCTCGATATATTCCTTGTTCCCGTTGTCAGCTATGTTCAATCTAAACTTAGAAAGTACATATGAATTTAAAAACAGTCACATTGGTACTTGTCCGGATGAACCCCTTCTCAAGCACAAGAGACGGGGTCGATGATTTGTAATATTTTCTTAAGTTCCCTAACTTATCTATCAGATAAAAACAAACATAATTGCCCACTTAATTAAAATTTGGTAATTCTCGTCCCAAGTCCGTCCCCCATTGTGTACCCCACCCCTCCCCGCGACACCCCGCGTCTCTCATGAAACAATTTAATATCATAATCTGCGTCCGACACTTGTGGAAACGAGGAGTTGAACTGAAAATTTAATGGAGGAGGCACACGAACTAATTATTACATACCTAAATGTCGAATAAATGATTAAATACGTATATTATAGTGCATCAATCTGGCTAGCCTTTTTACCCGACTCCGGACGAGGGTAATGTTTTTGTCAGTCTATGTATGTATGTTTGTTCCTATGTGGCGTTCCAGAGACCAAACGCGTTGGCCGATTTTGATGATTCTTTTTAACCTTGCGAGTGTCACTTGCTACATTAAAATTGGAAAATAGAAAAATGGCGGATTTTGGGCGCCATATTGAGTAGGCCCAATTATTATCTTTCTTACAAATCTATCGTGTGGGGTATTAAAATAAAGGGGTTCAAGACGTGATTTCAAATATATATAACACTTATATTTTTTAAATGTACCTAACTCGATAAAAAATTTAACTTAAAAGTTTTAAATATGAAAATACAAAAAATCAAAAAACCCGACTGCTTAAAAAGCGAACTAAAAAAACAAAACAAGAAAAGAACAAGCTGTGCATTCGGAGGAAACATCTGGTTTTGGTCAGCCAGCTCGCGAATATTTTATCTCCGACTGCACAGCATGGTTTTTTTCTGGTTTACTTTTTAGTTTGCTTTATAAGCAGTCGGGGTTTAATTTTTGTTTAATTAACTTTTTTTATTCAACTATACTAGGGTCGCCTTCTTGTCTTTAAGATTCAGCTGGATACCACTATTGGACATGCAACTGCCTAACTGACTTCCATAACCCAGTAACTGGGTAACACGATATTACTTGGAACTTGCCTGGTGAAAGATTTCAGTCTTCTGAATACCCGTAACGACTGCCAAAGATTTACAAATGACATACGGGACCAAAGGCTTAACTAACTTTCCGAGGCACAGAGAAATGGACCGACCCCGGCAAACGTTGCTTGATTTTGCAAGGTCAGGTCTACCCATGCGGCTGTAATTATTTAGGCCAGAGTCTCATTGACCCAAAGGTAAAGGCACACCTTCTAATGCATGAACGCTGCGGATTTGAGACAACCCCATTTCACGGCATACGGCGAAGCCAAAATCAAAGATTATGATTTTAGCAGTCTAAGTATGTGTTTGTATTTACATATGTTCCTCCGTAGCGCCTAAACTATTCATCCGATTTTGATGAATAAGGTGTCAATCGATTCGTTATTATGGCCCAGGTAAAATAGGCTAAAAAAAACATTTTTTTAGCTTTGCCCCACTTTAGGAATTCCTCCAGTCTCGCAAGTGCATTTATAAACATACAAACTCACATACACAAACAACCAGACCGAACAACTATCTGTAGGTCATAAAAATATTAGTTCCGTGCGGGAATAAAAATCGCAACACAGGGCAGCAGCCGATCGCTCCCCCCCCTAGCCAAGTTATAAACGTTTCGTATCGAATCTCTTTCTGCAATCGTTAACGCCTTCTATTTGTATGGTCTGACCACGTGACTTAACGTACAGATGTGTCATTCCCATACATTGATTCGTTTTCTACTAGCGTTATCGATTGTAAATTGTCAACTTGGCTACAGGTGCAGCACTGCGCCAGCCGTGTCGTCTATTGGCCTTAGCGTCCCTCTAGGTCCTAGAGCTACAGTCTAGGTGGACTGCAGGCTGCAAATAACAGCTAGATGCGAGAAGCTCAGGACGATGTGGCGTCATTTATTGGAGCCAAATGTTCAGCAGTTGAAGTTTTTCAGCTAAAATGATGATGTCATTGTGAGCATTGCAGTCATTTTGACCGTATAGACCTATTTAAATCAATATGCTAAAGAACGACATCGAGGTACCAAGGTGTACCTACTTTAAATTGATGTGAAACAAATTTGTCAAGACAATTTTTTACAAAAAAATACAACCGACTTCCAAATAAAAACACTACAAAGTGTTAGTTTTATTTGGGAGTCGGTTGTGTTTTTGTGTAAAAAAGTTTTTATTTTTAACTTTTTAATTGTGGTATCTATTTATTAGTGGGCAATTTCTATAGTAACGTACAAAAAACAGAGTTCCATTGAATATCTCCGAAGATCTTCATCAAATCTTGAATTAAAAAAAATTGAAAAAAAATTGTTGAATCATTATTTGAATTGGTCCACAATTCACGGAGAAATCGGTCAACATACATAAAAAATCCGGTCAAGTGCGAGTCGGACTCGCGTACGAAGGGTTCCGTAACATTTTCGCAAAAAAAGGCAAAAAAACACGTTTGTTGTATGGGAGCCCCGCTTAAATATTTATTTTATTCTGTATTTAGCATTTGTTGTTATAGCGGCAATACATAATCTGTGAAAATTTCAATTGCATAGCTATCACGGTTCATGAGATACAGCCTGGTGACAGATGAACAGACAGACAGACAGACGGACCGCGGAGTCTTAGTAATAGCGGGTGCCGTTTTTACCCTTTGGGTACGGAACCCTAAAAAACAATACATACAGTCGAACATAGTCGGTTAATAAGTTTATCTCTAAACTCGACACCATCCGAATTTCGTAGCGATGTTCAAAAAGTATCTATGGTTTAAGGCAGTGATGCCCAAAGTGGTCCACCTCGACCCCAGGGGTCTATAATGCCAAATAGACACGCGATGAGTCTTTGACTTCCATACTAAAGCTAAAAGGCTTGGGATTGACCTGCTCCAATTAATTTAGATTTTTTTATATTTTGCACCGTGAATTTTGTTTTTAATTTTGTTTAATTTCGATAAATTCTTTTTTTTTTGGTTTTCTTGCAATGAAAAGAATATTTACTTTTCAAAGTATTATATTATTTTATTTTAATTATTGTGAATGTGAAGACTATGTGGTTCATTCCTTTTTAGGGTTCCGTAGCCAAATGGCAAAAAACGGAACCCTTATAGATTCGTCATGTCTGTCTGTCTGTCTGTCCGTCCGTATGTCACAGCCACTTTTTTCCGAAACTATAAGAACTATGCTGTTGAAACTTGGTAAGTAGATGTATTCTGTGAACCGCATTAAGATTTTCACTCAAGAATAGAAAAAAAACAATAAATTTTGGGGGTCCCCATACTTGAAACTGAAACAAAAAAAATATTTTTTCTTCGAACCCATACGTGTGGGGTATCTATGGACAGGTCTTCAAAAATGATATTGAAATTACTAATAATTTTTTTTTCTAAACTGAATAGTTTGCGCGAGAGACACTTCTAAAGTGGTAAAATGTGCCCATCTGTTTAGAAATTACAGGGGGGGGGCCCTGTAATTTCTAAAATAAGAGAATGATAAAACTAAAAAAAAGATATGATGTACCATATAAACTACCACCGAAAATTGGTTTGAACAAGATCTAGTAAGTAGTTTTTTTTCAATAAGTCATAAATCGTAAAGCGCAATTTACCAAGTACGGAACCCTTCGTGCGCGAGTCCGACTCGCACTTGGCCGGTTTTTTTTTGTTTTTAATTTATCTTAGTTAGTTTTTTAATCATGGTCTGGCAGTTTGAGTAGTTTATGCAGCCTACCCGAATGTCATATCTTTGGTATTGTTCATCGAATCGTTGAGCTCCTTAAATTCTGAGTTGAGCTGCACGGTTATTGACAAATGCGTGCTCTGAATGGACAGGTCCACTCAATCTATCTGGTTCTTTACTCAAAAGACCATTTCAGACATCAGTCTACATGGTCTTCACATGATCTAACCAAGATTTTGTCAGGACTTTAAAAGAGACTGTGACCTTTGAGTTTGTTTCGGCCTTTCTTCTCAGAGTAGTCAGATAGGAAACGCCGACCTCATCTAGTTTAAAAAATATGTAAGACATGTAAAAGTGTTTGTAAAAACCAACTTACAGAAATAAAATCATTTATCTAGTACAGGGTGTATCAAAAATGTTCAGTCTAGTATTTAAAATATGATGGCCCATTTCTGTTACACCCTATTTATCTACTATAAAATGCGAAAGTAACTTTGTCTATCTGTCTGTTAGTTCCAAGTTTCATCCATATCTGTTCAAACGTGAAAAGACGTCTTAACAGATATGGATGAAACTTGGCACGTGGGCAATAGGAACATGTCCTGGCTTAAGACATGGGCGTATGTTCCTTTAGGCTAATTTTCACGGGGCAAAGCCGCTGAATAGAAAAATAAATTTGGGGTTCTTGTTGCGCTAGCTTCAAACGACGTACAATCACTAAAAGAACACTATCTGTTGTAACTGCAGACACACTCTACCAAAACAGCAGTGGTATTTTGTTAATAAGTATAATTTATACTTTAATATCTATACAACATCTTATATCAGTTGTGGATAATTTAACTTCTACTATAACCACTTGTGTTTCCATTTGAGTTTTGGGAGAGTAAGTCTTCACTTTTGACCCTTGACTGTACATAAAAATGTTTGTTCTTTATATATATTTTCGTGGTATACAATAAAAATATAATAAATATAAATTCAAGTGCATACGGCTAAGGAGTGGAATTCCCTGTCGGTGTTAAAAATAACAGCGGCCAATTATCGTAAAAGAAAATTCGTCAAGAGTGACTAAAAACTTGAGATACCGTTTTCTTAAGCCTATATATGCTATGTTTTTAAGCCTATATATGCTATGTTTTTAAGCCTATATATGCTATGTTTTTAAGCCTATATATGCTATGTTTTTAAGCCTATATATGCTATGTTTTTAAGCCTATATATGCTATGTTTTTAAGCCTATATATGCTATGTTTTTCGTCCAGCCATAGTTTATAGTAGCTGTTAAACATAGACAAACGCCCTGAATATCTATCAAAATGTCCAATAACTGCGGGTGCGGTTGAATCTCGTCTAGATATAAATTCTAAATCCCGCAGGTTTTAATATCGACTGATTTATTAGTGGACAGTGATTGCTTATGAAGATTACAGTGCCATGGTTAAACCCTGTATCTGTATGGGTATCTGATGGTTAAATGGCATAAAGCATTTATTATAAGCTTACAAGTTATATGCCTTTCTTTTAGTATTTTTTTGTTGTTGTGGGAAATCATCCAATGACTTCTCCAGCTCTGGGTGAAGCGGACGGGTTTGTTGTCAGACTTTTTCTCATCCGTGTTCCTTCAGTTGCTTGTGCTAGAGCCGCGGTAACTCTCTTTCAAATGTATCTGCGACCCAGACAGGCATTGGCCCTAGCAGGCCTCGTCAGTTTTGTGCCTGCGTTCGGCGCGTAATCAAATTTTGTTACCGAATTTCCAAAAAGGAGGTGGTTCTATGTTTGACTGTAGGTATTTTTAGGGTTCCGTAGCCAAATGGCAAAAAACGGAACCCTTATAGATTCGTCATGTCTGTCTGTCTGTCTGTCTGTCTGTCTGTCCGTCCGTATGTCACAGCCACTTTATTCCGAAACTATAAGAACTATGCTGTTGAAACTTGGTAAGTAGATGTATTCTTTGAACCGCATTAAGATTTTGACACAAAAATAAAAATAAAACAATAAATTTTGGGGGTTCCCATACTTGAAACTAAAACTAAAAATATTTTTTTTCATCAGACCCATACGTGTGGGGTATCTATGGATAGGTCTTCAAAAATGATATTGAGGTTTCTAAAATCATTTTTTTCTAAACTGAATAGTTTGCGCGAGAGACTCTGCCAAAGTGGTAAAATGTGTCCCCCCCCCCTGTAACTTCTAAAATAAGAGAATGATAAAACTAAAAAAAATATATGATGTACATTACTATGTAAACTACCAGCGAAAATTGGTTTGAACGAGATCTAGTAAGTAGTTTTTTTTTTAATACGTCATAAATCGTAAACCGCAATTTACCAAGTACGGAACCCTTCGTGCGCGAGTCTGACTCGCACTTGGCCGGTTTTTTTTTTATGTATGTTCACCGATTTCTCCGTTTATTTTTAATCGATTTAAAAAAAAAATGTGTTTGAGACGTGGTGGTTCCATATAAATTTGGTGAAGATCTGATGAAGAATTTTGCAGATATAAAACAGAACTCTTCAATAACTGACGTCTCTCGGGATTGCTGCAATCGCATGTCTGTATATTGTATATTACTATAGAACCTACTGGCCTACTAGCTACTAAAACTAAAATGTCAAAAATAAAAACAGTTATTTACAAAAGAAACAACGACTTCTGAAATTGAAATTAATTTTCACTTTGTAGTGTTTTTATTTGAAAGTCGGTTGTATTGACTAAAATAGTTTTTTTTGTTAACATTATACTTGAACAAGTAAAATTGTATGTTTATAAAAACTTTTTTACAAAAAAAATACAACCGATTTCCAAATAAAAACACTAGAAACTCAAACATAAAATTTTACCTGTTCAAATATAATATTAATTATAAAAAAAAACTCTCTGAATTATCTGACAAAAAGGACAAACAACCACTCGAAACTTCAACCCTTATTTTATTAAATAATCATAACAGCACAAGTGCGCAATAACACTAAAAACACAAAAACATCAATTGTTAATCTACCCCCACGATTATTCGCTACAATAATTGTCAAAGTCAATGACAGGTCCCTTGCGAGAAAAACAATATTAAAATGGCCCCCCTCTGATTCCCTTCGCTTGCAAATAATATAATGAATCTGCGACGGCAGGGAGACTCGACAAAAAGTAGTCCGCAATCGCATGATGCGCCTTTTGATTGTGGCACCCCTGGTTGGTTAGGGTTGACGCGCCATGAATTTATTATTAAACTAATTTACTAGAGTCTGGCAAACGAAAGTAGAGACTTTAGAATTAATAATAAATAATTCTAAAGTATCAAATTAGGTTATTCCAAGTATTTCATACTAGTTTTGGGGTTGCTATGCCGAGATTTTTTAAATTTGCCGCGCTTTTTCAGTCTCTACTTTCGTTTGCCAGACTCTAAAGCAAAGGTTAGAAGATACTTCACGCCGGAACAGCTGCTCAACTTGTATCAAGCAAAAGTTCGATCATGCATGGAGTACTGTTCACATTTCTGGGACGGATCTGCCAAATACCAGCTTAAAGCACTAGAGTCGATCGAAAAGCGAGCCAAGGGGCTCATCGGTGATGATGCACTGGTCAAGTCAAAGCTCTAGAGCCTTGAACATCGACACCGAATTGCTATGGCTTGTCGGTTTTTTATCGGTTACATTTCGGGGAGTGTGCGATGGAATTATGCACGATCTAATTCCACCTAGCCCGTTTCGTCATCGGACTACCAGACGTACGGCGATGCGCCATCGGTTCATGGTGGACATCCCACCCATACGCACAAAACGGTTTGGGAACACTTTTATTACGCGTACAGCTAAGGAGTGGAATTCCCTACCAGAGTCTGTTTCCCGATAACTACAATCTAGGGGTCTTTAAGTCAAGAGTGAATACGTTATTTCTAGGCAAGCGTGTTTCACAGTCGACCACATCTTTACTTACCATCAGGTAAGATAGTGGTCAAGCCCGAGCCTATAGACAATAAAAGTTAACAACGTGTTTTAACGTATTATGCTGGCTATTTAGGTACTGATATTATATAGCTCACGAAACATTTATAAGTCCAGTGCCCGCAGAGACGCAGCCAATATTTCTTATCTAAAAAATACCATTGCCTCGAAAACAAGATGAAGGTATAAATATGTTGAAAAAAATACATATACGTGAGAACGATAAAAAGACGTGCACGTAAATGCGTCTAGATTAAAAAAAATACAATAACAGGCCGAGACCGCTAAGTTTTGACCAATCCAAACTGATGGCGCCCGTTCACGAACATGACGCATGGATCGGCACCTCTTCCACCTTTCTCTTATAGCGTTCGTTTGTTGCAAAAATATATATTTCCAAACATTGAGGTAATAATGTACTAGTACGTAGTACCTACATATTATCTCAATGTTTCCAAAAGGTAAACTTTTTTAAGGAAGGACCCTTTATAAGAGTTAAGAACAGCTGCTCAGCTTGTATCAAGCGCAAGTTCGATCATGCATGGAGTACTGTTCTCATCTCTGGGACGGATCCGCCAAATACCAGCTTGATGCACTACAGTCGATCGAAAAGCGGGCCAAAAGGCTCATCGACGATGAGGCACTGGTTAAGTCAAAGCTCCAGAGCCTTGAACATCGTCGCCGAGTTGCCAGCTTGTCGGTCTTTTATCGGTTGCATTTCGGGGAGTGTGCGGATGGAATTGCATGATCTAATTCCACCAAGCCCGTTTCATCATCGGACTACAAGACGTACGGCGATGCGCCATCGCTACATGGTAGACATACCACCCATACGCACTAAACGTTTTGGAAATACTTTCATTATGCGTACAGCTAAGGAGTGGAATTCCCTGCCGGAGTCTGTGTTTCCCGATAGCTACAATCTAGGAGTCTTTAAGTCAAGAGTGAATAGTGCTTCACCGTCGACCACATCATCGCTTACCATCAGGTGAGATAGTGGTCAAGCACGAGCCTATAATTTATAAAAAAAAATATAAAAGTTACCACTGCAAACACCACACGTCTCGATCGATTTTATTTTCGTCAAATATTAGTATTTGACGAAAATTTTAGTTAGTAGTAAAGTTAAACCTAATTTTAAAAATACCACTTGTTAGTCGAGCAGTTAGCAAAATACTGTTGCTTCTTATTAATTTATGCAGTTATAATGCACGAAAAGATAAATCAGTTATTAGGGTAAGTATAAACTGTAAATATTTCAATCTAGGTTTCAAAGGCAAGAAAACCGGGAACAAAAACACACAAGTAAATAAAACTAAAGAACAACATTTTATTTCGCTCCCCTGCCACCCCTATCTAACAATTCTTGTCAACCTTCCACTCAGGGCTGTACAACACGGTGATTAAAATTCCACTCGCTAATATCTGTGATCATATATTAAGTGCCCTAATCGGTGTAACTGACAGCCCTAGCATATTGCTTTTTTATACGTATAGTAGTGAATATTTGATTTTATCTGTGCAATTTATTTTTATCTGTAAGTAATCTTTACGCTTTTTAAGTTTGGAATAGAGATGGTTATAATAAATTGTGCTAGTTATTTGTCTGTGGATTTGTTCCCAATTTGCTTTCAAGTAGTTGAGATATAATAAATATCTCTGAATAAAAATAATCTTTACGTATAGTATCTTAGGAATACCTTGCACTTACAATTGCCTTGAAAATTCAGTGGTTTAGGCATCCGATGTCAGAAATGTAAAGTATATACTTACGAATGTAAAAATATTTCAAACTTTTCACAGACAAGTATTGGCTTTCAATGCTTGCCGAACGTAGCGGTCACCGAGGTCGTCTTTTACTGCCTTGCGCATACGGAACACGTAAACCTCTTATTTCTCAAATGAAAACAAAACGTTTTCATGAGCTTATTATTTTTTTCGTCGTAATTGAAAATTTTCCTAAGCTCTCTTCTTAGTTGTCTTCATTTCCGAAGGTCGAGCCCGTCTTTAAAAGCTTTGACGGCGGCAGTGACGAGCTGACTCCAAGCCACTCTGCCTTCAGGGCAGTGGTCGCCGTGAGTGTGTTTTTTTTTGCAAAATGGGGTCGGCTAGTATTTGAATTTCTCGTAATTAAAATACGAAATTGAAATACAATTAGTTCGTATTTGTTATTTGTAATTCAATTACTTCTTAAAAAATAAATTTTAATTGTTATTTCAAATACCTAACACTGAGGTATTTTGTAGTTAGTAGGTATTTCAAACACTTATGGTTTCACAATAGATTTGAACATAAATATATTAGCGATCTGTAATGGTTGCGTTCTGCAGAAAATAGCGCTCGATAGCTTTCGTAAGTAAAATGGCGACCGCGTACTTCAAATTGTCAAGTATCTTGTCAATTCACATTTTAATTGCAAACGGATATTTTCACGAAACTTCTGTGTATTAATTAAGTTTTTTGTACGAATGTCACGATGGATAATCGACTGAATTTTGTATTTTAAATCTGATTCAGTCTTTTCCTAAGCAGGTGCATGAATTATAAAATTGTTTAACTAGTTAACTGCTTTATACTCGTAAGCACCATAGCTGAGGCTACGTAAATCGTCCGTTATAGATATTATGTACGTTATTAAAGCAGGCAATAACCAGTCGGCGCAGCTCACTATCTCATTATGTGGCGGGAGCCACCTACTGAATCATGGCGGGCGCAGAGAGAGGCGTGGAGTCGACTTTCATGCTGAATATTTTTGAGTAAGTCTCACTGGTGAAGTAATACATACAGTTGATGCAGTCTTTGCCAATGCCTTTTACTGATGGAGCCTTGAAACATCAAAGATAAAAATTACCTAATGACAACTAAATCACTGATTGTTATTAAAGAAAGAAAATGAAAACTTTAAGTAATTTTATTAAATAACTGTAACTTTAACTGCCATATTCTAAGTTGGGTATCCCATACTGTTTGATTGTTCTCTATTGCATGATGTGGTCTCCTAAAATTGAGGAAGCCCATAGTTTTTTTTGTGTTCTGTTACTTTATAATAATATAGCATGTAAGGTGTATTCTTTGTTGGAGATCCCAATATAATAAAATAAAATAAAAGACAAAGACCGTTGTAAATCGACTTCTTCTGTATCTTGGTTCTAATAATATATTTTTAATTTTGCCCGCCGGTCCAGTCTGTTGCATAATCCTCAGGGTGTGTATGGGTTGCGAAACTCTAGCTGGAAAACTGGCCTAAGACAGAAAAAAAAAAAAAAACATGGATTGGTGGCCCGTGTTTGGCTTCTTAAATTACTTACGGAAACAAAATGGCATACTTAAAAACTATAGAATTTCAGTAATAATATGATTATTTCTAAATTAGCTCTAATATTAACACTAACATATCTCCACCCCACTCCTACTCCACAAATACGCCGGTACCCTCATAACGGAGCCCAATAAACCGTGGCGCTTTGTCGTCAGGCAATTTGTCATCCATTGTAGGCCTCCCCTCCCGTACCGGCGACATTACTCCGATAATAGGCGAAAACATGTCGCTAGAGTGGCAACACGTGTCGCGAAAACAATTACATTTTTGTCTATGGTCAAGTGTCATGGCGCATGGCGGGAAAAGTATAATGACAGATGAAGTATTTTTTTATGTTGCAGAAATATGCAATTAAGGATTTTGATGAGAGATTTTGTTTTCATTGTTATTTATTTAAATGTCTTTAAATATACAACTGTCTGTGACTGTCTGTCTGTGTATGTCTGTGTTTTATTGCTTTGTACCCGTCCGTTAGCTTATGAAACAGTTCCCATAAAGTAGTATCAAAAATAATATAAATTTATATCAATTCTTTTTGGAGCCTACGAAAACTAAGTCTAATAGGATATTTTGTTCTACACTAAGTCATTGTTTATTTAATTTTCTCCAGTTGT